>JABSTQ010009423.1:600000-979556 GCA_013358835.2 Ixodes persulcatus
GATCCGTCCGCTTCTGCAGTTTTCAGATAAGATCGAACAACCATGTCCAGTGACCGTTTTTTTTATTTCGATGAAAAAAATATATTTTGCTGGCTTCCATGCTCAGAAGAATAAAACCAATCCTTGTTGTAAAAAAAAAAAAAAAATTGGCTTTGCGAAAAAAAATTGTAACTACCCTCTCAGTCACGTGCGCGTTTTGCGTTTCGCACGAAGTTTGCGGTTCGGGCGGCTTTCCCCCAAAAAAGTGTTATGCCTACGGGTATAGAAATATTTACTGACAATTTAGGCGTAGGAAGAATTCACAAAAAGTATTAATCACCGAATATTACGGTCGTTATTTTGAGAAACAAAATTGCAAATACGGCACATTGCGCCATAACACTCTGGATTATAGATTTGTTTTCTCCGTGTTTATGAACGCTAAGGTCTTCAAACTTTGCCAGTGTGTTGCCTTTAATATTGTTCATCTTTGCATCAAATATTGTTGTCCTGGTTAGCGGGAGAAATTTACAAGAATTGCTCACACAGGGGCATTTAACTTAATATGCATTAATTTGAAAATCGTTTTAAAGAAAGGCCATCTTTAATATTCTTTAAACTCTACGACATTAACATTTTATAATATGTACCAACAAAATCTACAAAAAACTTAATGCAATATTTGTGTGACCTTGAAGTAATAAAGCGAGAAGCATGGCCAAATTGATGCTAACGTGGTTGCCATAAATGGGGCGTGCGCATACCCGTTCTTCACAATTTCATTTGTATTAAAAAGTGTAAAAACGCTACGGGGTGGTCAGGAAAAGACAAATTGACAGCGCAGAGGTGGACGTTAGTTTTGAAGGGAAAAGTCCTTATACATTTTCGTACAACCAACCCAAGAATGCCCATGGGTCGGGGCGACCGAGAGACGCCACCCTGCAAAATGCTTCGCGGTGCCTGTTTCAACAGCCGGCGTGTAGCGTCTCCGTCTACGCGACGTAAAGGAAGCAACTGGAACGACTTTGCAAACAGATCAGCCTACAACCTTGGCGGTAACATGATAGAGGAAATAGGGCGAGGCAGAACCTGAATCTGCGCCGCCTGTGTGAGCGCCAATAGATCCGCCGCCGTAAAAAAAAAAAAAAAAGATTACTGCAAAACAAGTTGCGATTGAATGAGATTGTTTGTAACTTAATTTATAGGACAAACGTTTGGGTAATCGTGAAATCCATTTTGGGTATGCTCATCTGACCACTTCAGTGATGGTGCAGCTAGCCACTTTAACAACAAGTACCAACTACACCAGCTGCAGAGCAACAAATACACGTCAGCGAGGTGTATTTTTTCTGCCACTTGACATGACAAGAGTGCCTGTGATTTGAACGGGGGTCCTGTCACGCACCAGGCAACATTGTACGGCCTCCGACGGCCCACCACGTCGGTGATCAAGTCGGCGTCAGAGACGGTTGCCCCACTGACCGCTAAACTACCGAACGTGACTCTAATCCACCTCCCGAAAGCAGACATCAAAGCGTTCAGGGACATGAAAGCAAAGGACTGGGACTCTGTTTCTGTGGTGCGTGGAATTCAGTCCTGTCACTTGCGGTAGTGTACGCGGTTCAACACTTCGCAGCCACAGCTCTTTTAGCAAAAACAGTAGACGCAGAAGAGATACATCTTTGAAAGTAAAGTCTCCTATGGCTGCAAAAAGCTGATCGAGGTCGCGAGCTTGTGGTACACTGAGAAGAAACGAACCGTGATCGCTACAGAAAAAAACGGGAAACAAATGTTCCTCCTCGGAATGCCAGGAGAGCGCCTTGACCGACTCAGGTCACCGTCCGGCAGAAAGAATGCACGCGACAAGCGCCGAATGTACGCACAGGATTTTAATTCATTAAACTCCTTTTAATTGTACCACTTTAAACACGTGTTCTTTCTTATCACTTTTTAAACCTGGTCGTCAGCAGCCCAGCCTCCATACGAAGGTTAGGCTCCGAAATTAACTGATCCGAGAAATCTGTATTTAAATTCTTGACTTGTGCTTGAAACTAATCTGTAATCTTTCGTATGAATTCTTACTTTTCACGAACTCCTGTCACAGTGCTTTCTCTTCACAAACTTCTTACATTTTCGACCCCTTTCTTGCCCTTGTTTGAAATCGGCAACGTCCTATCTTTTTCTACTCCCGTTACGGCACTTCTGTATTTATTTAAGATGACCTTCATT
This sequence comes from Ixodes persulcatus, assembly GCA_013358835.2. NCBI lineage: Eukaryota > Metazoa > Arthropoda > Arachnida > Ixodida > Ixodidae > Ixodes > Ixodes persulcatus. The sequence continues at coordinate 602,209 of JABSTQ010009423.1, forward strand.
CTATACTGATTTTCAAATTATTGCAAAAACGTTAACCTGTCTACATTTCAATGTTTTTTTAGAAAGCTCGTGGTTTTTAATTTCAATGCCAATTTTTGCGAATATTAAACAAGCGTGTTCAAATCATGTTAAAAAAATTGAATTTCCAGTTTTTTAATATCTGGATCTATAATACAGTATCTGCACAAAAAAAATATTAAACCTAAGGCGACAACAGTCTTCCTTTTATAAATATCCAAAGGGACGGTTTCAAGCAAGCCGTAAAAACGTGCGCGTATATCGACAGCGACTTTGTTTTTTTGTTCCTCAAGAGAAATTTATTTTCCGCAAAAAAAAGGAAAAACAGAAAAAAACGTTAGAATCTATTTTTGGGGTTGCACAAGTAAAATATACATTTTGGTAAAAAAAAAACAAAATGTCGACCGAACATGGTTTTTTGATCCTATTTGAAGACACCCTTAGTAGCGCGCTCTACATTTCCGGTAGTGAGTTTCTTTTCCTGCAGAGCGCAACATTCGCTCGGGCTTTGAGGAGGGTATTCAGGAGCCATTGCTTACGCCTCTGGACAATCAAGCTGACGCAATTTAGCGTTACAACTTTAAGCTTGTACATCGCTGAGGGAACATATGAGCGTTAAAAGGACTGAGGTGATCAAGAGTAAAACCTACAGTGAGTTGGGCTAACGTCGATCATATGTTGGTCCTCGGACATTGATGGTACGACTTTTTCTGGCCTTTACCGGTTGCCATGGCGGACGCTAGAGTGGCGTTTCTGGGTTATCCTCGTCCTCGGTGTATTCACTCTCTGAGAGATCCAGAGGTCGCTTTCTAGTGGTGCCCTCTGTAACGTCCATAGTAGTTTCGTCGGCCTGTCAATTGTCCCCCCGCCGCGCTTGGTCAGTGATGACTTGGCATCCTCCACTGCCTGCATCTGGCTCTGGCAAGAAAAGGATATACTGTTATTCCTCGGTGGGTTAAAAAGCTAATAAATGAAGTTTTCTCGACGTATGGCCACAAACTTTTATTCAGGCGAAAAAGAAGTCGGCCCGTAGAAGACGACGCGTAGCCTCAGCAGTCTCCGTCCAGTCTCCGACAGCGTTGCGAAAAAATGGCGGTCGTCTCCTCTCTGCTCCCTTCTTCCTCTCTCGCTCCTTCGGCGCTCTCCTCCCTTTCATTTACTTTTCTGGCCAAACTCCCCCAATATACGGCTCTGATGTTGCCTGATTCCGCGTTGCTTGAGGATGGCCGCTGCAGGGGTGCAGCGTCCGCGGGCTTTGTTTCTCCCACAGTCGCCTCGGCCTCAACCTCATCTATTAAAATTTCGGAGTTGGGGTCCTCGGGCTTCACGTTGGTCACTGTTGAGTAGGTTTGCACGCAGTGCTCTTTGAGGTGGCCAAATCGTCGACACGAATCATAACGCGCCGCCCAACAGTCTCGACGAACATGCTCATTCCTCCGGCAACACAAGCACATAGGCGCCCTACCTGGGACAATGCCAAGCGTGTCAGCGTTGAGAACCCGCAGCTGGTGTGGCAGTCATTCCGCGGTCACGCCGTCGTTGAGTTTGAGGCGCACTCTCCTTGTGGTTGTCTCAACGCCGCGGAAGCTTTCTTCGCGCCAGGTCTCCCTTTCCACACCTTCCACAATTCCGAAAGGCTCGAGTGCCTTCCGAACGAGGTCGTCTGGAGCTTCAGCGGGCAGCCAATGAAGCTCCAGTCACACTTCGGCCCTGTTTGGATCCAGAACAAGGCAACGCCTACCCTTAACTTGGAGCTCCTTTGCCTCCAGTAGCTTGCGCTTCAAGGCCAAAGAAGGGAATGTGACTGCCCAGAAGTAGTTCCTCTGGTGCGGTCCACATGCCTTCAGGTCCTGCAGCGCACCTGAGGTCTCGAGTCCTGTTTTGAAGTCCGCAATCCTATACGGCTGTCCGGTGATGCCACGGTGAAGAAACAGGGTGCTTGAAAAAGCAACGACTCTTGGCACGGCAGGCATTACCACCTGATACTCCTGGGACACGTCGTCAGCAACGAAACCGCGGCCCGAGAAGGCCGTTATCTCCGCTTTATCGGAGCGACCCATCCTTGCGTCCGTACTCGCCGAGTGCCGGACACAGAATGCGCGGGAAGCATTCGTCCACACACGCGTTCGCTCGGCGACGCGGGTGGCAATATGTCCCGACCATCATTGTACGATCGGACGTGTACCATCTGGCGAGTGAACAGCAATGTGCGTGAAGTCGTATCCACAAGCGACGTCATGAAATGTTTCAATTGCGTCAAACCTCTTGGAATTACATATTGAGTTTTGGCCGTGGCGAAGGGACATATCTTCGAATCGGGCAAGACGATGGCACCAGTAACTTCCAAAATGATCGTATAAACTCTTAATTTATTAACAGCGAGAGGTCGCCCCGAACCGGTGAGTCGATTTATGTTCACTGATGGGTGATGGCGTTCCTGAGTTCTAGCAGACAAATACAGAGACCAATGAGGGTAGTGCCATCGATCTATTGGGAAGGATATCCAACCATCGTGCCCCTAGTGGCTATATTGAGAACTACACCGATGGGGAAAACAACAACATAGATTATTTGTTTGGGTTCTGAGGCAGCGCTCGGCCCCCTCGTGGCCGAACTTTGCGTCAGCATTCGGCTGGGGTTTGTGCTCAATCAATGAATTAAAACGTGGACGCAGTAAAACATTGGTCACCAGTCGTGCCCAATTTTTGCCCCGCGCTCAATCGGGAAAGAGGAAATAAAGAATCCAGTGCACGTGCCTCCTGTTGCTAAACACGGAACTCTGGGGAAAACAAGCCGGACGTAGCAGATTCCAATAGCTAAGAAGATAGATAGCGCCGGTCTTTGTAGTACGGAGATTTCAGTTAGTTAATCTTGCATCAATGAGAAGATATCTGTCTTAGCTGCACCTTCCGTGACTTGTCCTAATACAGCACTGCACGCATTTCTTTACGTAGTTCTTAAGATTTATCGTTGACACAAATGAAACGACATAAAGCCTGAGGTGTCCATGAGGTGCAATAACAAAAATAAATAGAATAAAATATATATCTGTAAAATGACAGTTTTCATAAGCCGTCAGATTCCGGTAACACGTTATTCGCAAATTAAAGGGATTAGCAGCACGATACCTATCACCGAACGAATCTTATTTGAAGATTGTTCAAAAGAACTAGAAAAAAAAATGAACCGGATTTTTATGTTTTAATATTTAAACACGCCGATCGCCACTATCTTATGCAAACAGCAGAAGAACGTTATGCGTGCAGAGAAAGAACAAGGATACGTATGTATACATTTATGCTAAACATATTACAGATACGCAAAATGTATTGCATTTGGCCATAAACGTGGATAGGAGAACTATTGGCAGAATTGACGTGAACGCCACAGCCGCCTCATTAAGTTGGTCAATAACGCACTCTGGGTCGAGAGTTGGCATAAAAATAGTTCAATTAATCGCTTGACCTTGTCGATATTTCGTATTCTTGTCCCACTCGAACGTTATTCTGTAGAAACTTTCACAGGGATGCAGTTGCTATACCTTATAGAAGTACTTTTGATCACCACATTGATTAACGTCACTCAGCTGCCATGGATTAGCAAGAAAAAGCTACAAATGTCTGTCAAGATGCATCCCCCCCCCCCACACACTCACACACTCTTTCCCCAAATATTGAGCACAAATATTATGGCCTGGTTTCCCACCAAGTTTAGCGCTAAGCGATGTGGGTGCCATTATCTAAACCAAAATTAATTTAAGGTTTCCGACAAAGACCCGTTTTTCCCTAAGTGGCGTCGGTGCAACCGGTTCTAGGAGTCAACTAAGGCTGATTATAAGAGCACGACGAGGTCGCACTCTCAAAAACTCATGTTAAGAAAGTTTACGCACCATATGGTTTTACGTATGGAACAAACCCGTAATGACGGTATGGATTTGTGTCCATGTCTTCAATCTCATATGACTGCGCTATCAGGTGGCTAGGGCCCATTGAATGGAAGATACGCCAGAGCTCTTCCACTGGGCGTAGCAGGAGAATATCAGCGTCCAGGTAAAGCACAGCCTCTTCCTTCGGCAGCATGTCCTGTAAAAGAGCCAACACAGGACATCATCTACATAAGACAATGTAGCCATTAAACGTTAAACTAAGTACATATCATCAGCAACGCTGTAACAAATGTAGGGTTCAATATATATATATATATATATATATATATATTATTTTTTGTTGTTTTATTGGGTGCATGGGACTGAGTTAGGAAACATGAAACTTTTGCTTGTCATAACTTTGAATATTTAGGCATACGACCACTTAGGCCATTTCCTTCAAAAGAAAACCCTTTTACGCTGATTTATATTCGAAGCATAGATTGTACTCAGCTATACAAACTAGAAATCAATGCGGAGCGCAATTTCGTCTGCTTCTTTTGCAGGGGTTTCGGCCATGTCAGACGCCGAGCTCTGATTGACGCTGACTGAAGGATAGTGGGTAGAACTCAAGCCAGCTTGCTTTGAGGTCTACCCACTACCCTTCAATAAGAGCCAATTCGAGCTCGGCGTTCTGACGTCACAACAGCACTCCCCCCCCCCCCCCCCCCCCCCCCCCCTCCAAAAAAAAGAACGAAAAGGAAAAAAGCAGCCGAACTTGCACTCTTCATTGACGTAAATAATTATAAGAATGAAAGCCAATGGTAGCATTCGTTACGTAATTAATAATATTTGTAATTCATTTTTTTTTCATCACAGCAAAGAAAATGAAATCATTAAGCTTTAGAAATCAAACTTTCAGCGGCTCAGTGATTTATTTATCTGGTAAACAAGATCGAGAAAAAACATCAGATGTATATTGAATGTTATACACATAAACGCAATTGATCTTAAGCTCCTTGTTATTTGATGTGATGCTTAGATGTCGATGGCTTTAGAATTTTCACCTTCGACATCTAATTCGCCTTAAAAGTGGCCCTCGATGTTTTCTATCGTACATTTTCTGTTCTGCGTAAGCAACGGGCCGAACTTCGTAGATTTGGTATTCTTTGTTTAATTGGAAATCATTCGCCACGTCTCGAGCATGTTTGTTGGGTGTGCTATCTTTGTCTCCCAAATATCACAAGGAGCGGAAAGCTTTCTTTTTCTCACTTTCGTAACCTGCCCGTTTCTGACTACGTAAGCTGTTCTTCCCCAATGGCTTTCATGGCTTTCAACAAAAACAACATCTGCAGAAGAACACAATGCTCTATTCCCTAGCCCGTATTTGTTAGGACGTCCTATTCATCCCTAAAATTATACTCAGCCACTTCAATCTTTTTTCTGTCCTTCCCTCGCCCAAAGCCGTGTGCTACTTGCCCTTGATAGAGGGACCACGTCTTTCCCGACTTCTCCCCTTTTTTCTGTATCTCAACACCTCCACTACACTAAACTCCGTTGTTATTGTTTTTTTTAAGTCTCTGCGACACAAATTTCCCAGTCACAAGTGTCTCAACGCATTTAAGAGTGGCTTGTATTCTGTCCTCCTACTAACGCTGTTACAAGCTTACTATTATAAATTTAACCCAACACTGGAGCAGGAGGAAGACATTTTAAGAGTGGTAGCTAGAAAAAACAGAGAGAGACAACGTCTCTAACTCAAGTAGTGATTTTATTTATTCGCCCCCTTATACATCTATCAGTGTATATAAGGAGTGTATATAAATTGCTGTTACAAGCATTCCAACCGACTTCTCCTGAGTTAAGAAAATGGGTTCACCAAGGTATGGCAGTGTGAGTTATGAATGATATAGTTATGGTGGCTGTACAAATATCCATAAAAAAATGAACGCAGTGTCTAACGTTACGTCTGACGGAACCAAAAATAACAATTAGAGTTACGCCCAACGTAACTTTACCCTAATGTTTCGAGTTACGTCCGACGGAACTCGAAATGAAAATGAAAGGTCCGACGGAAATAAAAGTTAAAGTTACGTCCTGTGTAACCTACGCAACCTTATTGAATGTTACGCTTTCCGGCCGATACATGACGTAAACACAAACATATCGTGAATTATTAGTAAGTTACGTCCGATACAGCACTCGTTGATTGGTTAAAATTGCGACTCCATTTGCACCTCCAGGTACAGATGCACGTCACATTTTTTTTAAAAACCTTTCTCGTGATGTTGTTTTTTTCTTTAAGACATTCTTTCTTTTTTAAACGATTTCTTGCGATGATTTTTGAGAATCGCAGACGTTCGAAGCAATTATTACGAGAGATAGAATGGCAACATGAACGTGCTGTTTACAGCAGCAGGGTTTCCGCAGACCTGTTAAAAGTGAAACAACCTTGACGTACCGCTAAGTCGCCGCGCGCACTAGGTTTGGCAGTGTTGTCTTTCAGAGTTGTCTTAAATAAAGAGCTGTTTCGAAGGGGCCGCCCGGGTGTGAGAATGACAATAGAACCTCGGCCTTTAGCCAAATAAACCTTGCTCTCAGCCCCAGCCAGCAAGGGCTACAAGCAGGTGTAACAAAGGCGGCAAGGATAGCAACAAGTATTTTTTCATCGAAAACAATGCAATAAATTGTCTTAAAGGAGAGGAAAGAAGAGAACAATACAATGTATGTGACGGGCCACCAGCTTCAGCATCCTCGATGTGCGAAGAACATAATCCAGCCCTTTCAACAAAGCTAAAGTACGGATAGAGTTGAGATTTTAACCGAATTACGAATGCTGCATTGGACGTAACACAGTAATAATTCACAATAGTTTTTGTATTTACGTCATACGTCATGTATCGGCCGTAAAGCAGAAACATACGCGTAGGTTACACCGGACGTAAGTTTAACTTTTATTTCGGGTTCTGTCGGACGTAATTTTACTCTTTATTTCGAGTTCGGTCGGACGTAACTTTAATTTTTATTTGGCGTTCCGTCGGACGTAACGCTAGACACTCCGAAAAACCGCAAGACGTTACAGCTCTTGAAGAGGAGGAGGGGAGAGTACTGAGGGGGAGGGTACGCCCCTCCTTCTCCTCCGCACCCTCGCCTCCTCCTCGTCCCCTCCTACTCTTCCTCCTCCTCCCCTCCTCCTCTCCTTGTCCCTTCCTTTCCTATTCCTACCCACCTCCCCTCCTCCTCCTCTCAACTCCTCCACCTGCTCTTTCCCCTCCTTCTCCTCATCCCCCTACTTCTATTTCCCTCTTCCTGCTTTCCTCCTCCTCTCCACCTTCCGCTGAATTCGTTCATAGGTGGCGTGACCTTCAGTAATGGGACGTTATTTTCCCTCTGAATTTAACGAGGAAACTGAATTGATGTTGAGGTCACGTGACGTCAGTGTCCCTGCTAAATTTAATGGGGAAATGTTCCCGCTAAATTTAGCGGGAAAATTTACGTCACGTAACCTCAACACCAATTCAGTTTTCCCGCTAAATATAGCGGGGGAAAATGTCACATGACTTCGTGTCACGTCACCCATGAACAATTCAATTTCTACGCTACAGTTAGCGAGAAAAGTTACGTCACGTGACCTCAACACCAATTCAATTTCCCGCTAAATATAGCGGGGTGGTTACGTCGACGGCGACGGCGACGCCGCAAACGAGGAAAACGGGTGCTTAAGAGATGCGCTCTAAAACATCGTATGGGTTAAAAACTAGAAGCAAACAAGAACTTCAGTTACAAGCATCTCACTTCAGATAAAAAAAAATACACTTCATTGCGAAGTCTTGATTTACCCGATCTGTTATGCGGCGTTTGTTCTCTTTGAATATAAAACCAACTGACATAAACCACCAGTTTGCTTCATGTTAGAGTCATAATAGTCAATATTTTTTTATACATTTATGTCAAGAAATGCAATTATTATGTTAGCATTGTAGCACACGACATAAAGACAAGAATAATAAGTAATAAATTAACAATTATGCTATTTTATAGCCTTAAAACTCTATTTATTTAATCATAAAAAATATTGAGGTGCACATTCTAAATATACTACTTTGCTTCAAAAATAGAGTATTGTAACAATCGAAATTGGGTTAGATATGCTCCTGATTGCCACATTACATATTATATTACCGATGTACACCCCGCCGGCAATATGAAGGTAGAACACCTTACCTGGTTTCTTGCCTGTTTTACGGCTCCCTAAAGCTATATCAACCCTCAACGTCTCAAATGGTACGTGGCTTAGGGTCTAAACTTGCGTTCCAGCCCTCTTCTGGAACAGAGCTTGTTCCAAAACTTGCAGGAGCGTCAAAAACAAGAAGACGGCTGTTCACCTTCATATCGCTCACGGGTGTACATTAAAATAAAAATAAAAACTGGAGACGCCAGTCAATATAGGGATATATGTTTGTGCCGAACGACACAAAAATATTTAATTATATTGTTTGATGATAATAATTAATAATTTAAGAACAATACGCTCTTTTTGCGCCCGCTTCCTATGAACAACACAAGAATTCTAGATATGATTCGCTTCATGTCACATGATATTGAGAAGAAAAGTTCATGCTAGAAATGTTTTCCCATTTCTACTATAGACTTAGAGTTGTTTTTGTCTTCTTGTGCTATTAATGCGTTTAGATTCATGGAAGCTTAAATAAAAATATACCTAAGTTATTTTTCATCGATCCACATTTATAATGGAAAGGTTCAAGGTGTAAAATTTCTCGTATTTTAATGGGAGAATGTGGCGCGCTTCTGGCAAGCTGGGGTAGTCATTCAATTCAAGTAATTTCTCATTCTAGTTCAATAGTTTCAGGAAAAACTAATATTAGTTGCATTACTTAATTCAAAAAGAGCAGAAAACGAACTCATGTCTTAAAAGCTTGTGAAAAAAATATATCCTGTGCAAATTCTGCACAATGACAAGACTGAAAACTGACTTCGGGTTGTATTTTTAGTTCCCGAGTTTCTAAATTCTGAAGTACCCAAAGGAAGATTATTGGATGGGCGATCGTCAGAGGCCATATATTTGGGAGCTTCGATAGACTAAGATACCTACTTCAGAACAAGGAAGCTCTCTACGTGGCTTTGTAAACTACAGAAAGAACACCAACTGTTCATAAAACATTTTCTTATATTTTTGTCAAATATACCAACCTGGCCCCCTTGAAAAATACTTACCTGGTTTGGATGATGATAACTTTTGCTAGGTTTAATTTTATCTCAATTTTATATAAAATGTAAGCTTAAACAAGTACCTATTCAACAAGTTCAATATCGTTATTGTCAAATAAAGTTCTTATAGCAATGGACGCCTATGATGACAAGAGGAAACTCTAAAAGTGTGAATTTTAACATACTGTCAAAAAGTCTAGTTTTAGTATTTTTTCGTTTTGTTTTCGAATCAATAAATTTCGAATGCCGATTCGAAATTGATTGCGATTTCGACATAAAACAAAAGCACATGTATTCTATAGTTTGGGCATATAAATCCGTGCATTAGAAAATACGATATATTTGAAGTTCATTTTTAAGGTGCGAAGTTGTGTCGTAACCATTTCTTTTAGAAAGTTTATGAATCATTTGTTTATCCTTACAGATAGTGTCGGTTGGCTTCGATTGAGATATAAATAAGCATGTTATGTATAATATATTAAAGTTTTCATACACACGTAAAGTTGTATAAAAAATCGCACTTAAAAAGTTTGTTCAATTGAGCAATAAATATCACAAGTTTATAAATATTACACTCTGAATGTCTTATCCGGGGTACCACGTCGCACAAGTGGCCAGAAAATGCGTGCAACGTTCGTTGAATGGACCTTGACGGGACATGCGAAATTTGGTCGAATTATCCGATACTCGAATTAAAAAAATGCGTGCAAGATTTGGATATCAGCGCTTTAGGTCAGGTGAGCGAACATTTTTATAATCAGCAGCCGCACACTGCCGCATGGCGGTGGCAACGGCCGTGTATGTCCTTCGCGCGTTCGGTGCGACCGCGGCAGCGGCGACCGGCGGCCGGCGAACGAACCGTACCGCACCGGCATCTACGATGTAAGCGTCACCGCTGCACGCGTTGACGTCATGAGCGGCCCTCTCTCACAAACAGCCAATCAGCGCTCGCTGCTCCGCAGCGGTGTTGCAATGATTGCTTTGTGTTGAGACCCGGCCGTGTCCCTTGTTTCAACATGGGATCTAGCTCTTTCTCTTTCTCTTCGCGAATCAGCGCACTGTTCAAAATTTAAAAACGTTTTGTTTGTTTGTTTCTTTGTTTGCCGACGGGCACAGTGTTTGGTGCTTGTAATTTGCCCACCGCCGGTTCTCTCTAGGTCGAATTAACCAATATTTTATATTTCGAGATCGAAATAAATAGTTATGTTTTCTATAGAAATGTACAGGCGTCTGCCGGGACCTTCGAACACTGTGGAATTCAAACGATAAGTCGAATTTAATACTATTTCTGATGTCCCGACAGATCTAGGGAACATTTTCGTCATTTCACAACTGGCGCTTCGCCACGCACTCTAACCCTAACGAGAAACAGGGTTCATTTCACTCTTTCATAGTTTCTTTTCTTTTAAGAGTGCAGCTCTTAAAGGGGCGGTGCAACGATTTTATGATTAAAAGAATTTGCATATCGTCATTTTTACGTTGTTTATCGTGTCCCGGAGGATAGAGAAACCACCTCCTTCATTAAAAATGTCGCGATTCCGCTGCATACTCGCAAAGCAAAAGTCGTGCTTTTTCCCCCGCCTGCAGCCCCAAGTGGCAGCCGAAGGAACTACGACGAAAAGATTACGTGACCTCGCTCGGTTCTAAGCTGCAGCATAACGCCCGCTAATGTCAGCAGAGAGAGGGAGAGGAAGCGTCCTCCGAGAGAGCACACGGGAACCTACACGGCACTCCGAATGACGTCACTGGGAGTGCGACCAGGTGTGACCCTGAAGGCTGGGAGTGAGTTGAGGGGTGCCCGAAATGCCAATATTTATCTTTTTTTTTTACGCAACAACTAGGACACGCAGGCGAAATCGGTTTTCTGTTCTTTACTTCAGAAGTGTCAGAGGGCAACTTCCACAAATCTTTGACCGAAGTCCGGAAATCGTCGCACCCCCCCTTAAAGGGTAACAGCAAAGAAAAAAAGTGTTTTTTTTTTTTAAATAGCCTAATTGGGACAAGCATGTCCAAAAACAATTTTTCCGCGAGAAAAAACTTTTTTACAGCAATATTTATTGCGTGAGACTGATTTTAGTTTGCGGCAATTTCGTCCGTTTTAAATCGCGCGCCACGAAGTTGTGATTACGTGACGTCAATCCCAATAGGTTCTCATTGGCTAAGAGTTTGATTGACAGCTTAGATCTTGGTTGTTAAACCTTCGTTATATGTTGCAATTTCCTTTTGAGCGGCATATTTTTACGTTTAAAGAATAACCCATGTGAGGAAAGTTACTATTCTTTACAAAAGGTTTACAAAACGAGCACTTCCGTTTGGATTCATACATAACAAACAAAAGCTTCGCCATTCTTTCATGGCCGCCGAAGTCTCTGCTCCCGCCTGTCTTGTCTACCTCGACTAGTCGTTTCGCCGAAGTGATCAGTGTTTCGTGCTGACCCAGGTGCTTGAGTGAGACTTCTTGAAGTGAAGTAGTGTGTGTTTAGCAGCTGTCGCAGGTGTTAAGTGATAGGAAGCTACGCGGGGTTTTGGCTTTCATAGCGCGGTTCTTTCGTTTTCCTCTTTGCTTGCTTAGCGTGCTTTTTTTTTTGCTTGCTTGCTTGCGCGTGCAAATGCCGACTTTTCAGAGATGTCAGATGAGTGATCCCGACAGCGAGCCTTCCAGCAGCCATGTCGCCCCGAAAGGAATGCTATTTGGCTGGAGGCAGTGAAGCGTTCGCGTAGCGACAAACGTGTTCAGTTACGTTCTCGTCATATCGCTCCGGAGGCCGTAGAGATTCGCACTGGGTGCATCGAACGTCCGCGACTAGACACACAAAATAAAAAAAAGCACTGTGTTCACTACGTAAAAAATGGTCCCAGTTCATGCATGTGTGGGCAGGTACGAAATCTTGCTCAAATTTATTCACACCGCACGATGAGCGCAACACGTCGCTGTGCAAACGCAGGTCCAACAACACGAAGCATAAAAACGGCTGATTTAGGACTATTCGGAGTTCATTGTTCAATTAAAACGACGTAATTTTGGTTGAAAACGCCCGCAGCTTTTTACTCACGGTATGCGTCGGGAATCTTCCACATTTCGAACAGAACGAAGGAAGATTTACTTTTAAAAAGGCTCGCTGCGTCCTCCCGGACCAGTTTGACTGGATCAAGCTGACGACGACGAGACTGAACCCGTTAACATCAACACCACAATAACCAATTTGCGCTCCGTGTTAGCGTGGGTGTCTGTCTACTTCGAAGCACCGCACCACGCACACCACGAACGTTTCAGTTCTTTGTCGCATCGCTGTTGCACCAAACAGAACGAGATCACCGAAGTCAACGCAGCGCTGTCGTGACCTTCGCTTGTGGTTGCGCACTCGTGGACCCTGTGACTCCCTTCGCTTTCAAAGCCCACACGACGATTACGAATGATACTTTCCGTCTTCCGCGTACATCACAGGGGCACTTCTCCGGTCACGTCTTCGCTATGAGCTCGCAGACCGCGCAACCAGCGCAGCTTCTGGTTTAACTTGCGTTGTTGCCAGATCTGACCGGAAGTCGAGACGCTACATCAGGAGAGTGAGGGGCGGGGCGTAATTCTCCTCCGCGGGGTCGAAGAGCGGGAGTTTCAATGTGGAGAGGTTCTGACTCCGACTAAATTACGTCCTGTGGCGTCAATATTGCTAAAAAAAAATTATTTTTTTTTCGCGGAACATTGTTTTGTGACATGCTTGTCCCAATTAGGCTGTTTAAAACAACACTTTTTTTTTCTTTGCAGTTACCCTTTAAGGTCCATACGCACATTCGCGTTTGAAACGCGTTTGAGTGGGTTGCAGAGTCCTTACGACCAGGCGCGGTCGCTTGCGGTACGACGCGCGCATTCCCGCAAGGCTCGGTAGCGCGACGCAAACGAGTAGAGACTCCCTCAACTTTCCGAAGCGTTGCGGTGCGTTCGACCAATCAGAAGCCAAGAGAGGAGAGGAGAGGAGGGTGACGTGTTCGCTCACGCCACTCGGCCGACTCGGCGAGACGTATCCGGTTCCGCTCTCAGTGCTTGCTTTTTCGTCTTTGGGAGCAGTGGGGACTGGTTTTACCAAGGCTGCGACGTTCAAGTTCGCTTACTATTGGTGAGCCGCTAGCGATGATAGAGCGTTCTTATTGGCTCTTGACTGCGGTTGACTACGTGTCAGCGCAAATGTGCGTACAAGCTTGGCGCAAGCGCTCTTCGCAACGCAACGCGTCCGCTTGCCGCTACAAAACGCACCCGCGCTCAAACGCTGATGTGCGTATGGCCCTTTAGGCGCCCGTTTCCGGCTTAAGCGGCGTCGGCGTCGCCGTCGCCGTCGCCGTCGGCGTCGGCGTAACCGCGCGGTGCATTATGGGTAAATTTTCCCACTAAATTTAGCAGAGAAATTTCTCCGCTAAATTTAGAGAAAAATTCCCCGCTAAATTTACAGAAACATTTCCCCGCTATATTTAGCGGATAATTTTTTCCCGCTAAATTAGCGGAAACACTTCCCAGCTAAATTTAGCGGGATATTTTCCTCTAAATAGGAAGCGAGCAGGAGAGGAAGAGGGGCATAGTCTCCTCTCCGTACCTTCCCCTCCTCCTCCCCAAGAGCTGCGCTCTAATTCGGCGTTACGGGGGATTGTAAACGTCGTTCATTTCTTTAAAAGGGTAAAGCTCCCGCAAAACTTGGGGATGTCCAGTGTTCGCCAAACGGAGCGCCGCCATAAGATGGTCAGTATTGGGCACTTTTTGTGCGACTCCTGGACCTACCGGTCCAACTAAGTGGTGTCATTTGATCTACCGAACAAAAGTCAGCATGGTGAAGATATTCCATCTGCTGCAGTGACTAATTTAGTTTGAGTAAAAGGAAATAGATTAATATTTGGGCAACTTAGAGACGGCGTTGTTTGAGGAGCACTGTACAAACAATTACATAAAACATATGTAACGCAAGTTTACAAGAACTTTTATAGTGAAAACAACGCAACGTTAAAATGAGATATGGGGTAACTCTTAAAACTTAGCAAAATGTTTCAACATAAAATTGTGTTTTTTTTGTATTTCGAGTTTTTGTTGAAAAGTGGCATAACGAATGTTCTTGACAGGACTAAGAAGATTCTGTTTTTTCGTTTTGTGCATCATAGCGGTGATCTACATGTGCTGCATCACTTTTCGGAGGAATATTTCCAGGCGCTTCAGGGGCGACTACACTGAGCGATGTCACCAGCACGTCCCGTTGTTCACCAGCACGTCCAGTTGTTTCAAGTTCTGTCAATCTACATGGAATAATTTGTTGCAGGCGTGAAGTGTTTGTGATGTAGACATTAACTTCTCTTTTTTGCAATGCAACGATCGAGTATGGAACAGCAATAGATGAGGATGGTTTTAGTAGGCCGGAGGTTGCTGAAAAATGCTTATCCGGCTTAAGTACGGCAAGAGTAGCGTATAACCCCCTTATACGCTATTCTTGCGTACTTAAGCCGGATAAGGATGTCATCAATTCACGCAACGTGACGGTAGGAGGGTGTGGTGTTTCGTCAGAGGCGTCGGAAGTATTGAGGTACAACTCGCGGCTAGCCCTGTCAATGAGGGCGTCAGTCAAGGTCAGTAAATCGAGTCCTAAATTATATAAAAGGCGCAGTTGGGAAGAGAAATAAATAATATAACATACCGAGTTTCAGCCAGAAGCACTGATAGGGCGGAACATCCCAGCGGCTGGCAAATCGTACAATTTTCAAACTCAGAAAGTGCCCATGGGCAGGGGTCAGAACTACGTGCAAGCGTTGGCGGACGTCATCGGAAATGCAGATACCACAGCGCCAATCTCGACTATAGCAAAAATGTTTTTCCATATTAACCGAAATACACACAAAAAAAGTTTTGTCCGTTACTTTTTTATTTTTTCGTGTCTCCCGTTGATATGAAAGTTCTTCACCAGCTCGCTTGTGTTTTTGCCCTTTCTTCCAAAAATGTTTTACCCGCGATTTTCATGTTTACAGTTGTAGGCCGACAGATGTAGGATTTACTGCAATGTGGGAGTGTGCAGCCTCACCTCCGGTGTCTTTGCAGGCTGCCGCCCTTAATTCGACGACTGGGTGGGAGCGACAGCATTGTTAAATGGGGAAACTGAACGACGACGGCAGGGTATGGATACGGCGATCAGAAACTACGGTTTCCGGATTCCTGGAAGGGGCTTGCAGCGCGGCGGTTATTGAAGGGGTGACTATCGTCGTAATTGAAGTATCGCGGTGGTGTCGTGGTCATACAGTAAGGGGTTTCTCGATTTAGTCGACGGCTACAGTATCGATTGATATGTCCAAAGATGCGGCAGTAGAAGCATAAAAGGCCTGTTGTCCTCCTTTCTCCACAGGTCGGATCGGCATTGAGCTCCGAGAGTTTGTATAAACAACTGAGCTTCGATGTTGTCTTTTGAATATGTATTCAACAGCAACATATCATGGAGCTCAGCCGTTGGCATGGTAGCAGGACAATTGATTCTCTTCACCTGTACAGTGGCAACAGCGCACCCGCAAAACAGTTACTCAAGTCCAAGTACACAAAAGAAAGACACTTACGCAGCGCTAAATAACAACTAACAACTCTTTGGTATATTTACACTTTTCTCTTCGTCTTCTTTTGGTAGTTTAAGTAGTCTCTTCGCCTGCTGTTCATCGGCTCCTATTATAAAGCAGCCAATATACGAGTCTGTTTTAGTTCCATCTGTATAAACCTTCTATTCCCTTTATATTGAGTTTAAAAATAAAAAAAAACTTGACTCATAACTTTATTCGCAGTATCTTTTTTTTTGGAATGCTTGTATACTGTTAAATCGCACTTCATAAGATGATAATCCAACGGGGATATAGCAGATAAACATTGGACCAAAGGAGACTTTGAATTTATTCCTACCGATCCTCCTGAAATCATATTGCTGATTGCGAAAGGAGGAACAACGCATGGTTTAATCACAAATGTTTTCTGGAACCTGATTTTTCAAGGGTATCACGAGTAGGGTGCTCAGGGACAGAGCGAGCTTAATAGAATACACAGAACTGAGTACAAACTTCGTAGTTCCAAGGGATCGTTATGCATACAGACTAACTACCGGAGAAGCGCGAAACGTACTGGTAGATAATCGCAGGTCCTGATAGTGGATGGGTCCAACATCCTTAGGAATGATGCTCAAGCAAAGTCATACATAATGCTACCATAACCAAGACTTGTGCAAACAACCACATGCTATATGGGCAACCGTTATAGTATATCGGAGCCCTATAATACACGTGATGGAACTTTAATTAAATTCAGTGATTTGAAAGATTTAAGTTCTAAGTTCCTAATATTTGGAAGAAAAGTCAATTTCGTGTCAAATATAAGTCACAGAAACTTTTGTGGTCTTTTGTAACTATTAGAATTGCATGCATATTTAAAAAGAAAACGTTATTTTATAACTTCTCGACGGTGACAGAAACACACACAGGACGTTTTGTGTTCCCGGAGAGAATTGAAAAGCATTCGTGTCCACTCATTTTTGTAAATTATTAATTGCAAGTTGGACCCGACGTTCTCGTATTGACCAATTACAGAACGAGGCAGAAATGTGAATAACAACTATGGATATGGAATATTGCATGGAAGGAGGTATTGCACGTGCAGTTGAAATCGTCCTTACAATAAAAAAAAAAGTTGTGCTAAGAACACCTCTTTGAAAAACTTTATTTTCTTGCAAGAACTGCTTGGAAATGGTTCTACCCAATCTTACGTAAAAAAGGCGACGCTTTACGTAGTTCTGCATAGCACCTAGCATTCAACCTCAAGCGCCAAGGCTGAACAAACACTGCAAATTTCAAAAAGCCAGGCCTTATCGTACCCCTTTCTCAATAATAAATTTTGAAAAAAAAAAAGTGTTCCCTATTTACAAATTTACAGTAGTCTCAAATCGAAGCTTGTGATCGATCGTTGATCGAGCTGAGCTTAAGCATTAGCATACCTTGCAAGACGACAAAAACTGACCCTCCGACCATATGCGGTTGAAATGAATTCGACCGTTGAAATGAATTCGGGGTTTGAGTACAAAATGAATTCGAGCGTTGAAGGATGTAGGTTGCATATCATAGCATAGTGGATACCATTAGGGCCAAAGCAGTATGGTTGGGACCATGTAGCACTGCCTCGAGTTAATGTATTGTAAATGGTGAATTAAAAGGTTCTTGGTTGCCGCTTGAGGTACTTACAATTTGTTTTATGCCATGAAATTTATGCCAGATGAAAGCTGGCGTATATTGATCCGAGCTTGAGACAGACTTCAAATGATCTCCTAGTAGATAAGCTTGCTCCTCAATACTTTCAATGCAGATTCTATCTCAAGTCAAAAGAGAAATAGAGAATGCACGGTAGCAGCCATTCATCTTAGGCACTTGGTCCCACAGCTCCTTGCACGATGCCTTACTCTTTATAGAACATGCATACACCCTGTAGCTATCTCTTTAGACTGCTTGCAAATAAATAAAGCACGAGATTTCAATATCTTGAAGGTGATGACATTTGCTTGCGTGGAATATCGGTGGAAAATTTCCCTCTGTCGCGCCTAAAATAATGACAACGGAACATGAATACCATTTTAAGGCTGTACTTGTATCAGGCCGACAGAGCTCGCTGTACGCGACTAAGGTTCCTCTCCTCCCTTTGAAAACTGCTTCAACCGGGGCTGGTCAGGTGGGTTCAAAACACAAAAAATCCCCGGCTGTCGCTAGCAGAGTCCCAGTGCTCGAGCTCTCTCGAGCTCCTCGAGCGGTCCTTTTATACCCGTAGATTTCACTAGTTTCTCCATATGTCGGCCTGTCAGTCAACCGTTCATTTTTTGCAGTTTGTTTACGTTTCAACGTCCCAAATACCTCTCACTAAAAGAACACTGAGTGTCCTCACTCAGCAACTAGTCATAATACAAACGAAAGGTTTCACCATTTTGTACGAAAAGTCAGAAATATACAAACTCGTTCCACTGCACATGGGTGGACGCTTGTCAGTTCCACTCGCTTGTCCTCCGAGTTCAATCCCCTTCTCGCTCACGTGTTGACGTCGACAGCGGCACTGACACAGACACTGGCACACAATCACTAATATCACCAACTTGAGAAGGTTGAAGGCTCACTACTTGCTTGCTACTGGACGAGGGTATCCTCAGCGGCATAGAATTCCTCGTTGTCTTTAGTGTCTGTCACTTGGAGGGTTCCCTGTGCCTGTTCACTGCGTAGCTCTGGCTCACGACCTGCGCCGCTATCAGTTTGATGGTCGCTCTCGACACGCACCATGAATGGCTTCATGCGGCTAACGTTCACCACGTCGCGTTTTTCTCGTCGATTCTCGACCTCCCAATCATTTTCAGCTGTTTGTCGGTGTTATGTGCTGGCAACAGTGAAGACTGCCACGAAGCGGGACACGAGCACGCGCTCGCGGCTCTGGAACAGACTCTCGTGGATCCAGCCCAGCCAGGTCGGCTATGGACCGCTACGCTTGCTTGTAAATAATGTACATAAAGTCTAAATACACAACATTGGCGACGAGGTGAAGAACCTACTAGCGCACTGTTCACGGTGCCATGGCGGAAGCGACGGCACCAGGGGCGCCGGCATTTGGCTGCATCGGTGAGTTCGAATCAAGCAACGGTGCAGCATGGCCACTTTACCGCGAACGACTCGAGTTCTACTTTATCGCAAACGAGGTAAAGTCAGCCGAGAAGAAGCGTGCAATCCTTTGCACGGTCTGCGGTGCGGCAACGTACGCGATTATCCGTTCGCTCTGCTTACCGGCTTTAACATCCGAGACGAGCTACGACGACATCGTCTCCAGACTGGCGGCCCACTTCAACCCGAGGCCGTCTGTCATCGTCCACCGTTTCCAGTTTGGAAAACGCGACCAGCGTCAAGGGGAGGGTATCGCTGACTACATCGCCGAGCTTCGCCGGTTGTCGGAACACTGCGATTTCGGGCCGACGTTGGATGACATGCTCCGATACAGGTTTGTCTGCGGCCTCCGGGAAGAGTCCCTTCAGCGACGGCTTGTGTCCGAGCCCGAATTAACCTTCTCGGTAGCCAAGGAGAAGGCGATTTCGGCAGAGTACGCCCACCGTCAGACGGAGAAGATTCGGGGAGCGGTGCCCGCCGAGAGCAGCGATGTGTGCCGCGTCGGTAAGCACACGACTTCGAACACTAAGGTGAACTCCTCAGCGTCAAGAGATGCAGCTGCCCCGAAGTCACAGCTCAAGGAAAGCAAGTGTTTTCGCTGTGAAGGGACACACACCCCAGACGAGTGTCGTTTTCAACACGCCGAGTGTCATTTCTGCAAGCAGCGGGGCCACATCGTGAAGGTTTGTCGACGGAAGGCGAAGCAGTCGTCATCAACACCTAAGCCTACAAGCGACAAACGCCCAAGCCAAAGCGGTCGGCGGCGCGACGGTAAGACGGCGGACATGTTCGGCATTTTCCAAGTAACTGCTGAGGAGCCTGCTGTCCGGGTCGTCGTCGAGGTTAACGGAAACCCTCTCGAGATGGAAGTCGACTCGGGAGCCGTGTGTTCCGTGATCAACGAGAGAACTATGCGCCAGCTGCGGTTGTCCAAGCAAGCTACGCCCTTGTGAACTGCGTCTTCGCCCGTACAACCAGCAGGAACTGAAGGTGCTAGGCTCTGTGATGGTCCAGGTCACATACAAAGGGCGCCAAGAGCGACTGCGTCTTGTCGTGATCAAGGGAGCAGGCGTAGGCTTGCTGGGCCGAGACTGGTTTAAGGCTCTCGGGATTGAGTTAAAAGTGAATCAACTGCAAGGAGAGTCGAAGAGCCAGAGTCCGTCCACAGCAGCAGTGCTGCGAAGTCACGCCGAGGTCTTCCAACCGGGTCTGGGTAAAAGCAAAGGACCACCAGTCCGAGTCGAAGTTGAACCGACCGCTCAGCCCAAATTTTTCAAACCACGTCCAGTTCCCTTTGCCTTACTACCAAGAGTGGATGAAGCCTTGGACAAGCTCATCAATCAAGGCATTTTGGAACCCGTACGACATTCCCGTTGGGCGACTCCAATAGTACCTGTGATCAAGAAGGATGGCACAGTGCGAATTTGTGGCGACTACAAGAGTACTGTAAACCCTGTCGTTCGTTGGGAAAGCTACCCCCTGCCCACAACGGAGGAACTTTTTGCGAAACTGGCGGGCTGTGCCAAGTTTTCCAAGCTTGATTTAGACCAAGCGTACCTGCAAGTGACCGTCGATAGTGAGACAGCTGACCTTCTCACCATCACCACACACCGTGGACTTTTCCGGGTCACGCGCCTGCCGTTCGGAGTAGCTGTTGCCGTTGCTATTTTTCAGAGATACATGGAACAGCTGCTGCAAGGACTGGAAGGGGTGCAAGTTTTTCTAGATGACATCCTCGTAGGCGGTAAAGATGACGCCGAGCACAACACCC
Organism: Ixodes persulcatus; assembly: GCA_013358835.2. Taxonomy (NCBI): domain Eukaryota; kingdom Metazoa; phylum Arthropoda; class Arachnida; order Ixodida; family Ixodidae; genus Ixodes; species Ixodes persulcatus. Next base: position 622,770 of record JABSTQ010009423.1, read on the forward strand.
GTCTGCAAGCAGTGCTTCAACGAATTAAAGACGACGGTGTCCGGCTGAAACGTGACAAGTGTACTTTTGGAGCGGATGAAGTCGTATTCCTGGGTTATAAAGTCAGCAAGGCAGGAATACAGCCGACGGATGACAAAGTCAAGGCTATCCATGAAGCACCCGAGCCGAAGTGTAAGAAGGAGTTGCAAGCGTTCCTAGGAGCACTAAACTTCTACAACAGGTTCCTGCGGGGAGTGTCACACATTTTGGAGCCCTTGCACAGGCTGCTCGATGACGGCCATAAGTGGAAATGGACAATGCGGGAAGCAGAAGCGTTCCAGCGGGCCAAGAAGTTACTGCAGTCTTCGGACGTCCTTGGCCACTACAGTGTCCACAAGCCACTGGTTATGGCCTGTGATGCCTCTCCGTATGGACTTGGGGTGGTGCTGAGCCACGTCGACAGCGAAGGCCGAGAGGTTCCGGTAGCATATGGATCTCGAACAATGACACCTGCCGAACGGAACTACGCACAGACAGACCGTGAAGCCCTGGCAATAGGTTTCGGAATACGGAAGTTCCACAAGTTCGTCTATGGCCGGCATTTTCGGATTGTGACAGATCACAAACCTCTACTGGGACTCCTGCATCACACAAAACCAATGCCTCAGGTGCTGTCACCGAGGATGTTGCGTTGGTCGTTAATGCTGTCTGCTTACGACTACGAGCTGGAGTACAGGCCTGCTCATCAGCTCAGGAACGCAGATGCACTGAGTCGACTGCCTCTAACTGAGAAGAACAGCCCACCTGACCAGGAACTTTTTGAAGTCCGGATGCTGGAGACTGCGCCGGAGATTCCTTGGGATGCCCAAAAGATTGCACGATGCACCCGCAATGACCCAACCTTGGCCAGAGTTCTACATTGGACAGTGGTCGGATGGCCTCAAAAGAAACTGCCGGACCAGTTCAAGCCCTTCGTTCGACGGCAGCATGAGTTGTCAGAGTATCGGGGGTGCCTACTCTGGGGGAGTAGAGTTATCATTCCGGGGCAAGCCAGAGACCAGGTCTTGGAGTTGTTGCATACCATGCATCCCGGTATCGTCCGCATGAAGGCGCTGGCTAGAAGCACAGTTTGGTGGCCAGGCATCGATCAAGATATCGAAAGGAAGGTCCGCACCTGCCTACCCTGCCAGGAGACTAAGCCGGAACCTGCACGCGCAAGGCTGCATCCGTGGGACTTTGCCAGAAACCCTTGGTCCCGGATCCATATAGATTTTGCAGGGCCATTCCAAGGAAACGTTTTCCTTTTGGTGGTGGACGCACACTCGAAATGGCTGGAAGTCATCCAGATGTCATCCATGTCTTCAGCAACAGTTTGTCAAAAGCTGCGAGCGTTGTTTGCAACGCATGGTGTTCCGGACACTATAGTCTCCGACAATGGAACGGCGTTCGTCTCGCAAGAATTTAAAGAATTCACGCTGAGGAACCGAATCCGGCACGTCAAGGTGGCGCCGTACCATCCCTCATCTAACGGTCAAGTAGAGCGTATGGTCCAAGAGACTAAACAGGTCCTCAGGCGCATGGAAAGAGGTGACATGGCCACCAAGCTGGCACGTTTCCTTTTGAGCCAACATATTCTGCCGCACTCTACGACAGGAAAGAGTCCTGCAGAATTGTTGATGGGTCGAAGACTCCATACAGCGCTGGACCGGCTTCACCCAGACCTACAAACAGAGATGGTAGACAAGCAAGAAAAACAAGCGCTGCGGGGAAGACAAGGTGTGCGCGAATTTGAACCGCAAGACACCGTCTTCATCCGCAATTATTTAACAGGCCCCAAGTGGCTACCCGGTGTCGTCACTGAGATCACTGGCCCGGTGTCGTACAAGGTTCGCACCATCGACGGGCGTTTTTGGAAGCGACACGTAGACCAAATCCGAAGTCGGCAGTGGAGCACGTATCTGGAGGAGGAGCCTGCGACAGAGCTGCCACAACAGCAACGTCCCTTGTCATGCGAGCCACGACTTTCGGATGAGCCAGTGGAAGAGCGTCCGCTCTCAACGAGTAAGGCGGACTTTTCTGCGCAGCCGACCGCTCCAGAGGAAACACCTGTGGCAACACCTTCTTCACAACTTCCGCGTGCTTCAGAACCAAGGCGCCAAGAAGTGTTGCCAACTTCAGCGCCCGAGCAAGAACGGCCGAGTCGTCCCCAGCGACAACGCCAACGTCCTAACTACCTTAAGGACTACGTGACCTAGGGGGGAGGGATGTTATGTGCTGGCAACAGTGAAGACTGCCACGAAGCGGGACACGAGCACGCGCTCGCGCTCGGGCTCTGGAACAGACTCTCGTGGATCCAGCCCAGCCAGGTCGGCTATGGACCGCTACGCTTGCTTGTAAATAATGTACATAAAGTCTAAATACACAACAGTCGGAGCACTTTGAAAGGGCAGTGGTAGGGGTGCATAAACTTCGTCGTCTTTCGCCGTTTCTAAGTTGGCATTCGTATGTATACAAGATCTCCTGGCTTAAACTGGACGGCCCGCCATCGTTGGTTGTACCTTTCCTTATTATTCTCCTGTGCCCGTCGTTCACGTAGGGCGAGAATCTCCCTTGCGTTCTCCCACTTCCTCAGGACCTCTTCATTTGATGGGGTTCTGAGGTAGCCCAGCTGCAGATGAAGCATCGCATCAATGGGATGCGTCGGTATTGTAAAAACGTTTATTGTGATGCCGCCTTCTGGCCTGAAGGCCTCATATTTGTGCCCGTAGAGAAGGAAGAACGGCGTATAACCAGTAGTGTCATACACTGACGAGTTATACGCAAATGTAGCATACGGCAGAAACTGGTCCCAGTCTTATTATTTCGAGGAGAAATACTTGCTTATAATCTCCACCAGGGTCCTATTGATTCTCTCGCAGAGGCCATTCCGCATTTCGTAAACTTGGTTTCCTTAAGCGCAAACTAATGAAAACACCATCTAGTGTCAGACTTTTAGCTTATAACACTTTTGAAAACGAACGGCACAGCTACACTTGAGCTGCATAGGAAACTCTCCAGGCTGAACTTTTATTTCGTATGGTACGAAACAATGTACGGCTTGGCCGAATGGGCTAGCGCACACCAGCTCAGAGCACGTGAAGCGAAAGCTCGCGCTGCAGAACCCAGGAATCCTAGGTTCAGTCCCCACCCCTGCCCGTTTCGATCTGGATGAGCATCGTACCGGCGTGCGGTCATGTATCACTACTGCGTGGTGGCAGTTAAAGACCCCAGGTTAGCGGTTGTACTGCACTGGCTAAATTGCTCATCTACAGCGAGTGACTCGTCGCAACTTTGAAGTGGCTGACCAACAACACGCTGTATAAATATACACACAACCCCCCAAAAAAACACCTGATCCCGTTTATGATACGACCCACGAGGCACCATAATCAATATTCATTAACACCAATCGTTGCACGCATTAATCGTTCCAAATTTTCGTTCTTTGCCCGCACCATCTCAGAATGGAACTCTCTTCCTTCTAGCGTTTTTGAGGCTGCCGATTTCTGTGTTGCCATTGATAGTTATTTTTCTTAGATGTGCTTAATTTTTCTGTATAAACATCTTGCATCTCAGTGCTTTGCACGTCACCCTCTTGGGTTGACTTTATTGGTATATGCCTCGAAAATGTGTATCGATGTGCTTTATTTTTGGTTTCAAAAGTGCTTATTTGTATTTTACTTGTTTTCTCCACTTCTGCTTGAGCCAGTCCTTGGCCTGCACAATGTTTTAAATAAAAATTTAAAAAATTGTCTGGGGATGATAAGCCGTAGTTTGAGCGTGGTTGGTGTCCATGAGGCAAAACAATTCCTCCATCATCTCGGCGATATATTGATGACCCCGGTCAGTTAGAGCAGTTTAAGTCGCTCCGTGGCGAAAACCCAAAAACTCCAAGAAGGTTTTGGCGGCGAAGGCTGCCGTGGCGTAAAGAGTGGCCACTGTCTCGACCCACTTGGTGTGGTAATCAACCATGACCACGATATACTTGTTTCCGTCTTCAGGCGGAGTTAGGGCCCCAGGAAATCTATCCCCACCCGCTGGAACGGCCTCTGCGCTGGTGGCAAGGGCTGCAATAATCCCGCTGGCTTCAACGGCGGAGTTTTTCGCGTTTGGCAATCAGGACAAGAAAGGACATACTTGGTAAAATCAAAAACATCTTCGGCCAAAAGTATCGTTGCCGAATTTCGTCCAATGTTCTCTTGACTCCAGGTGACCTGCCGTAATATCGTCGTGACAGGACAACAGGATTTAACGACGGAGCTTCCTTGGTACAGCCAACACCAGCCTCTCTTCCTCGCTCCCCTTGGCTCGCCTGAAGAGAACTTCGTCCACAAGTGTGTAGGCTCGCGCAGCACGTTTCACTTTTCTTGTTACAGGTTCTCCATGTCTTTGTAGATGTGCTATGATAGGTCCAAGGAACGGGTCACCCTGTTGACTTTGGAGCAGGTTTATTCCTTGTTCTAATAAAATGGGCAGCACTTCTTCCTCTCCCAGGTGAAAGTATGAAGTGGTATTTCAAGTGGTACCACTTGCTTTCCAGTGGTACCACTTGCAAGTCAAGTGGTACCACTTGCAAGTCAAATGGTACCCCTTGCAAGCCAAGTCAATTCAAGTGGTGCCACTTGGGCCTCAAGTAGTGTTCCTTGGGCTGCAAATGGTGCCACGTGAGCTTCAAGTGGCACCACTTGGGTTGCAAATGGCTCCATTTGCAAAATCACATATATTACTAATAAATAAGTGAAAGGTGTTGCTTCAAGTTCAATCTGCAAAAGGTTTAACGTGTCTTAATTACGTTGCTTTTAGATACAAAACGCCAAGATCAGAGGCAATGAATGTAAAGATTTTTCAATAAAAAGTCATACGTCCGCACTTATTTGAGACGCAATTAAAATTGTTTTGACAAGATTTCACACATGTATACAGTGTAATAAAGGTCTATGCATATTGATATGCTACATTTTGCATGAGTGTAATATTCTCAAAACACGAGAAAACAAATCTTTCATACCAAATTCACTAAGCCAATAGAAATTTTAAAAATCTGTTCCCGCAAACAGGAATGTACTTCCTCAATGTCTTTTCTTTCAATTGAAAAATTTGCAACAACACGTTCTTTGAACTCGAGCTCAGAAACACAGGGCATGGCGGTCTTGAGTGTCTTAATTGTCATCCCTTCACAGCCAATAAGAATGCGACCTTAGCCGACGCGACCGCCGGAGAACCAATCACGAACTAGGAAGATAACGAGTCACGCCCTGCGTTTTCTTAAGCCGTCATTTGCCAGTGTACTGCGTGTACCCGTTATGGGTACACGCAGTGTACGTTGCGTTTGCAGTTCTCCTGTAGAAGTAGGCTCCGTCTGATGAGGCGGCCGTTCGGGTTCCTGACGGTCATCAACCATCTGAGACTAGATTGATCTGTCACGACAGTGAAGGGAACACCAAACAGATACGGACAGAACTGTCTCGTGGTGTAGCCTACTGCATATTCTTGTGCCGTCCCTCTGAACCAGAACTGCCCCGATCCCATAGCCGCATGCATCTGTGTTAACCTCAATGGGTAGGGAGGGGCTAAAGAGTCGTAGCACAGGCTCCCTTATCAAGTGGTGTTTGAGCTCGTCGAAGGCATTCTGACACTCTTCGCTCCAAGACCACTTCACGTCAGACTTTGTAAGGTCATTCAATGGACGAGCGATTCGGGAAAAGTCCTTCACAAATTGCCGATAGTAGTTGCAAATTCCTAGGAAGTTTCGTGGACGTGGGAGGTTATTTAAGGCACGGATGTTGGCTGGGTCAGGCCGAACGCTTTTGCCATCTATCACATGACCCAGGTACAGAATGCTGCTGGCCGCCATGTGACATTTCTTTGGCTGAAGTTGCAGGCCCGCCTTACTGAGTGCATTGAAGATGCCCTTGAGGTCTCATAGGTGGTATCTATGATACAAGAAAACACAATAGTGTCATCTAGGTAAGCCAAGCACACCTTCCATAGGTGGCTGGCGAGCACATTATCCATCATGCGCTGGAAGGTTGTCGGCGGATTACACATCCGAACAGTAATACGTTAAACTCATACAATCCAGTCCTTATGGTGAACGCCGTTTTCTCCTTGTCTTTTTCTCGAACAGCAATCTGCCAATACCCTGACGCCAAGTCCAAGGTCGTGAAGTACCGTGATCCCGAAGCATATCCCCTCAATTTACAAGCAAGCGCGAGACGATTGTGGGTGTTGCAAACTCCCTTTTCGTCTCTGGAGGCGCTCCGCCGCAGCTTCCGAGAAGAGTTCCTACCACCGGGGCACGACTCCCAAATCCAGCGGGAGCTCGAACGACGTACGCAGCCCCTAGAAGAAAGCCTCGTCGAGTATATCCGGGTGATGCAGGAAGTGCACAACCGAGCGGCGTCAGCTGCCCCCGAGTCGGAGAGAGTTGCTCACATCGTCCGACAGGCACATCCCAGTTCCACAGTACCTTCACGGACGCGACTTCGACACGGTAGAGGACCTCGTCCGTGCAGCACGCGGCGTGCAGGAGATCCTCCTGGCCACTGCGGAATACCGACCACCACCGCCTGCTGTTGAGGACCTCGAACCGTCCTGCGCGTGGCCACGCATCAACCGAGCAACTCCGACTCCGCGCCCGCCTGATGACAAAGTCAAGGCTATTCATGGAGCACCCGGACCGAGGTGTAAGAATGACATTCAAGCGTTCTTAGGAGCACCTAACTTCTATAACAGGTTCCTGCGGGGAGTGTCACACATTTTGGAGCCCTTGCACTGGCTGCTGGATGACGGCCATAAGTGGAAATGAACAATGCGGGAAGCAGAAGCTTTCCAGCGGGCCAAGAAGTTACTGCAGTTTTCGGACGTCCTTGGCCACTACGGTGTCCACAAGCCACTAGTTATGGCCTGTGATGCTACTCCGTATGGACGTGGTGTGGTGCTGAGTCACGTCGACAGCGAAGGCGGAGAGGTTCCGGTAGCATATGGATCACGAACAATGACACCTGCCGAACGGAACTACGCACAGACAGACCATGAAGCCTTGACAATAGGTTTCGGAATACGGAAATTTCACAAGTTCGTCTATGGCCGGCATTTTCAGATTGTGACAGATCCCAAACCTCTACTGGGACTCTCGCATTATACAAACAAATGCCTCAGGTCCTGTCACCGAGGATGTTGCGTTGGTCGTTAATGCTGTCTGCTTACGACTACGAGCAATAGAGTACAGGCCTGCTTATCATCTCAGGAACGCAGATGCACTGAGTCGACTGCCTCTAACTGAGAAGGACAGCCCACTTGACGAGAAACTTCTTGAAGTCTGGAGGCAGGAAGCTGCACCGGAGATTCCTTGGGATGCCCAAAAGATTGCACGATGCACCCGCAACGACCCAACCTTGGCCAGAGTTCTACATTGGACAGTGGTCGGATGGCCTCAAAAGAAACTGCCGGACCAGTTCAAGCCCTTCGTTCGACGGTAGTATGAGTTGTTAGAGTATCGGGGTTGCCTACTCTGAGGGAGTAGAGTTATTTTTCCGGGGCTAGCCAGAGACCAGGTTTTGGCGTTGTTGCATTCCATGCATCACGGGATTATCCGTACCTATCATCTTGGGCAGAGATTTTATGTCAGGCGAAAACATTTCGCTCGACTTTGCTGCCGGCGGTTATCGTCTGGACGACCAGCCGCCGCCATCGCACCCTTCACCAGGCGGGAAGACTGCATCACCGGCGCAACCCTTGCGGCCCACTACACAGCGCGGCTGGCGGCAGCTCTTTTCTGGTAGCATCAGAGACGCCCTCACCGCGTGCCCAGCCACCGCTCTGCAGAAGCAGCAGCTCGAGAGCATCCTGCACCCGCTCGCAGTGATGTTCACGGAATCCCGGCAAGACCGACGTGTTGCTGCACCGTAAATGAGACTGGCAACGCCCGACCACTGCGGTGCAACCCGAGACCCCTCAGAGTCCACAAGCGAGCCCTTCTAGACTCAGCAGTGCAAGAGTCCCAGAGCCCCTGTGCTTCTCCCGTCGTCTTGGTTCCGAAGAAGGACGGCTCCGTACGACTGTGCGTGGATTACCGCCGCCTCAACGCAGTAACGGTCAGGAATTCGTACCTGTTTCCTTCAATTCACTCGATTATTACGTACTCTATCGGCAACGCAAAAGTGTTTACCACTTTGGATTGTAGCCGAGGATTCTTGCAAATCGAGATTGACCTGGAGGACGTCCCAAGGACTGCGTTCACTTGCCACATAGGATTGTTTGATTTACTCGCCTCCCTTTGGCCTTTCAAATTCAACCGCTAGTTTTCAGCGCCTAATGGACATTGTTCTCGGCAACACAAAGTACCCATTTGCCATGGCTTACATGAATGACGTCATCGTTTTTTCAGAGCTTCGAGGAGCACCTCGAGCGCCTGCGAATTTTCCTCGAGCGCCTTCGAACTCCCGGCCTAACAATTCACCCTGGGAAAGTGCAACTCGCTTCACCACAAATTAACCTTCTTGGTTTTGTGGTGGACAACGGAGTTCTTCGCCCCAACGAGGACAACTGCGGGCGATAGCAGAGTACCGCAGCCACACGACGTCAAGAGTTTGCTGCGGTTTCTTGGCTTGATCGGATTTTATCGCCAATTCATTCCTTCCTGCGCCTAGATTACTCACCCCCTGACTTTGCTCTTGCGCAAGGGCGAGAAATGGCGAGGGGGGGGGGAGGAGAAGCGCGACGCCTTTCTTCGGCTCGAAAAGCAATCAACCGACGTCGCCTCTTTGGCAGTTGCCGGATTCTCAATCGTCCATCTCGTCGTTCAAACAGATGCCAGCAACTTCGGCCTCGGCGCAGTCACTGCTTCAGGAACACGACAACGTTCTTCGCCCAGTCGCCTTCACCAGCCGCACGCTGACAGCGGCCGAGCGTAACTAGTCCCGTGACGGAAAAGAAATGTCTCGCCATCAACTTCGCCCTCAAGAAGTTTAATCATCTATCTCGATGGCGCTCCTCTTTCAGATCCAGACTGATGACCAAGCGCTCTCCTGGCGAAGAATCTGCAAAACCCAGCCGGACGTCTTGCACGATGGGTTTGAACATACAAGCGTACGACTACTCCATCGCGTACAGGAAAGGAGCGACTAACGTCGTGGCAGACGCATTGTCACGGGCTCCTTTGCAGGTCCCTCCCACTGAGACAGAACCAAAGTTCGTGGGATTAACTGACATCGTGGCCAACACTTCGGAGTTGCGGTGGGGGACGTTGGTGAGCCAAGCAGACCTCCATAAGGCCTAGCAGGAAGACGGACTTTGCCGACGCGTGTGCGAAGGGCTTGCAGCACAGAGAGCAGGCAGCACCGGAAGCGACGACGAGTACGACTCGTACCTGCTTAGTAAGGACGAATTTCTTCTCCGCTACATCCCCCAGGCAGGCTACGACACCGAACGATTGCCTTTCCGGATCGTGATACCTCGAAGCTGCGCAAGTCATTCATCAGATATTTCCATGATTCAGCATAGTGGGTCACAGCAGCGGCAGTAAGACTTAAATAAGTTATGTCCTGTTGCGACTTGGCCAGGAATCAGGCATGATGTACTGAAGTATGCTCGCAGTTATCCAGTGTGTCTGAAGGCGAAACCGCGCGGAGGCCAACCGCCAGGAATATTGCAGCCAGTCGTAAGCCAGTCCCCTTGGCAGATTGTTGCATGTGATATCATGGGACCGTTTCTACGTAGTCCTCGCGGAAATCAGAATCTAGTGGTCGTGACCGAACACTTCACCAGGTGGGTCGAACTGTTTCCCTTACGAAAGCTTCTTTCGCAGCGGATCTGGGAAGATCTCCTGTCCGTCTTCACTAGATTCGGCTCCCGGCAGAGCTCATCACGGACGGTGCTTCGTACTTTCGGACCAAGATCTTCGTCGACACCTGCGCAGCGCTTGGAATACGCACAGCTAACGTCGCCGTATCACCCGCAGGCCACATCACGGAGAGGGTAAACCGCAACCTCAAAGTGATGTTAATCTCCCACATGCAGCGCGTCACAAAGAGTGGGATGCCAAACTCCACGAGATGGCATTCGCAACGCGCACAAACGATCAACCGATCACCGGTTTCACACCTGCGCGCCTCAACTTTGGTAAGGAGATAACCTTCCCAAAGAAAGCTCATTTTCATACACAGGTTTCGCGCAGAATGGACGCCCGTATGCGCAGTTCGCTCAAGACGTCCATCGCCGACTCTCGTCGGCCGTTCATGAACCACGATAGAACCTCGACGTCGCTCGTCTTCAACAAGACGCCCAGTACGACAAGGGCCGCCCCGACGTTCAATTTCAGGTTGGAGACCTGGTACTTCGCCGGACACACCCCCTCAGCGACTCGTCGAAAGGCTTCGCAGCATCCCTCGCCAACCGCTGGGATGGACCCTTTCACATAACTGAAAAAGTTTCTTCGCTAACCTACCGCTTAGCACGATTGCATGGCACACAGCAATACGGACCGATTCATGTGTCTGAGCTGAAGCGTTACTTCAAGCCAGCAGCTGTTTCGCCGGCTCCGGAACAGCCAGCCCCCAGCCAGCCGTCTGACCGTGGAACACCACCCAGGCGGTACAACCTGCGCCCACGGTGACCCAACACCCAATTTGTTCATATCCTTTTTGGCTGGCTGTGCTTCTCTTCGCGGAGAGGGGGGAGGGGGGAGGGTTTATCTCCTTCCCGTGGGTCTGCCCTTTGTTTTCACAAAGGGGCAATTTTGTTCGCGAGTGCCTCCGAACTTGTTTGGCGTATTGCAACCAGACCCGTAATTCGCCTTTTTGTTTTCTACGTGTGTGTGCGTTCCGTATCGCTCTCGCAGGATCGCCACTACCACCAGGACCGGGTCCGCCGCGCACACCATTTTAGGCGTTTGGCGGCGCGTTTTTCGCCACGCCACGAGCAAGCCAGCGTCGCAACCTGGACGGTGTTGGCCCAGGACCGTCCGGTGGGCTGGTGCTTCGAGGCTCGCGCCGGAGGGAGCAGCCACGGCCTGAGCGCAGCGCGCCCCCGGATACCGTCCCCGAGCCCTTCCGGGGCAACACCCTGGAGGACCGCCACCCAGAGGAGCCCGTGGCCGTTTACAACGAGGGGGAGCGTCGCCTACTGTGCCCCGTCTGCGGGGTGCCGGAGATCCACCGCCCCACTCACCTGGCGGGTGCCCTGCACCCGGCCCGCGTGGCCGCGGACTGGGCCCGCCGTGCTGTGCCACCTCCTGCGGCTCATCCAGTGGCCCCCCACCCGTTTGAGGTCGCCGAGGCCCTCCGGGTCTTCCGCCTTGCGCGCCCGGATCTGCTCCGCGATCGGACAACGAAGAGGCCACCCTGGACCTCAACCTCTAAGGGGGGGGGGGGGGGGCGGAGGTGTGGGGCGCTCGGCCCGCCACGCAGCGGCGAGTGCCGTCACCAACGGCGGGGGTCGTTTCCCACGCCCGCCTAGAATCGCCACTACCACCAGGACCGGGTCCGCCGCGCACACCATTTTAGGCGTTTGGCGGCGCGTTTTTTCGCCACGCCACGAGCAAGCCAGCGTCGCAACCTGGATGGTGTTGGCCCAGGACCGTCCGGTGGTCAGCCGAGCCGGTCAGCTGAGCCGGGCCAGTGGCAATTGACTGTTTGGTTTTGACCGGGCTCCTCTCTCAGTCATGGTAATAAACCTTGTTTAAGTCCACGGAACGAGTCGTCTGGTCGGTCACCTGCGGCGGGCGGCGGAAGTCGAACGCCACAGTGGGTGCACATCTTTTTTGGTTTAAGCATTTACTTTCTAGTAGTCCACACAGAATCTCCACGACCCATCACGCTTGCGCACGAGGACCACTGGCGACGACCCGAGGCAGGTAGACTCTCGAATCACACCCCCTTGTAACATATCGCTGACCTGCTCTCGGACGACCTGGCGCTCATATGTCGAGTTACGGTATGGGTTCTGGCGCACAGGTCTCGCATTTTCCGCATCAATTTCATGCTCGACCAGATGAGTCCGAACCAGAAGATTTTTTTGTGAGAACAGATGTGAATACTCACCTAATAGTGAGTGAACTATATCCCTCTGTGTGTCGCTTAGGTTAGCTGCCACATCAACTTCGTGTATATTACAGTCAGCATTTTGTAGGGGGTTGTCGCGAGTAGCACGTTGAACAGAGACGTTGCGTGCCCGACTGCAGTTCCTCTGGTTATCGTGATGGACGAAGAAGACGGGTTAGCGACACGTTCGTATCCGACATTTTCACTAACCTCAGTTAATATGCTTGCAACATTTGGCCTGGTCAGTAACGTCTCCAAGAGCGGCTTGATGAGGAATGCTCCCTGTGCGGGGATTGATACCGGTAGCAGGACCTCGGTGCAGGCTGGAATGATTGTCATCTCCATGCAGCAGTCCAGATGTGCGGATGGTGGAACGGCGGCGAGCGGGCTTTCAAGGCTCAGCCGGAGTGCATGTCCTTGGATCATAATATTCTTCCACGGAAAGCCTAGTATCATCTTTGCTACTGCACAAAATGGTAGTCCGCACACAATGTCGTAAGACAACTCATTGAGCACAACAAACATGGTACAGATACGTACTGGTCCTATCACGACTTCCATTGCGATTTCACCAGAGCCACTCAACAACTCCCCACTCACACTTTTGAGCATGGAGTTTGTTTGGTGGGCTGCCTTTCTTAAGCGAGCCACAAACACACCGGACACAATGTTTGTAGTGGCGCCCGTGTCCAAGATTAGTTGAACGTCACTACCGTCGATCGTTGCCGGTAGTATGATGAGGTGCGATGCAGAGTATGCCGCACCTACGAAACCTTCTACCTTCTTGTTGGAGTAGGGGCGAGGCTTGGGGACCCTTGCTTTTCAGTTTCCCTGTTGGTTTGGAAAACTGTTGAGTCGGGAGGCTGCAGAGTCGCGGATAAAATTATATCTGCTGTTCTCAGGCGTTCGGGGTACAAACTCAGGACACTGGCGCTGGATGTGACCCGGGCGATGACATCTGAAGCAGATGACCTCACCACCTTCGTTTCTTGTTAGTCGTAGTGGGAAACGTTGAGGCACCCTTCCCAGTTGCTCAACGGCAAGCGTCAGTGCGCAGACACTGTCCTGAAGCGCTCCGAAGATTGCTGTAGTGTTGTTTGCAGTCAGTTCGGGTGCCACTGGTCCTTGTGCATGGAGGGCGTGCGAAAGATTCAGGCGAGACCCAGTGTCGGCCGGGGGTGTTAAAGAAACATTACCCTGTGTTGTAGCCGGATGACGACAAAATGGAGGTGGCGTTGCAAATCCAAAGAGTTCATGCGTTGGCATTACCAACATGGCCTGCCGCGCCATAGCACCAACGTGGGTAAGTCGTTGGAGGTGCTTCAGGAAGTAGGCTGGGGTACGCGGGTCAGAGATTGAAACTCTCTCCATCATTTCCGGTCTCAGGCTCCGGTCTCAGGCCCCGAAGGAGACAGCAAACTTTCTCTGTGTCCGACATCGTCGGGCTTGCCCGTGCGCATAGCTGCAGTACACTTGAGACGTAATGTTGCTGTGTTTCGCTCACCTGCTGACGGCGCTCTTGCTGCTGCATAAACGCCCAGTCTCACACGTGCTCTCCAGCGAAGTCTCGGTGGAGGGCTTGCTGCCACTGCTGCCACGTTGTAAGAGTGGCTACGCGGTCGCCTCTCGGAGAGCCGTGGAAAAACAGTACCGCGCCTCGTCCTCCAGCGCGAAGACTAGGTTGTTCGCTTTTTGTGTGTCTGCCTACGACATGGCTGTGGCGTACCGCTCGAAGAGAAGCATCCACTCCTCCAAATCTTCGTCCGGACTCCCTTTGAAGTGCGACAGGGGACCGTACGGTCACATGAAGACCGCCATCGGTGATTGTTGGCTCTCGGTGCTCATAGCTGGCGGTATGATTCTACTTCGTAGGGAGTAACCGCTTACAGCCGTCACCTTCTCCGCCGTCGTTTCTTTTGAACAATGCTAGGAAGCTACACCGGGTGACGGCGGTGCTACGTTCTAGCCCTGGACGTCAATGCATAGGGGGTGGTAGCCGTCTACTTCAACTGGGCCACCACCTGGAGCCGCTGCCTTCAACCAAGCGAGCCAGCGCACCATCAACCGCCAGAGCTTTACCATCCAGAACGTTCATTGAACAGCCTGCCAAAGGTCACCTTGGCTCGCTGGCCTACTGGCCTGAACCACCGCCGAACTTCAAAGACTCGTACGGCGGATCAGAAGAGCACGTCGTCCTCATCACCATCAAACCGCCAGGGCTTTCCCAGCCCCAACGCACGGTGATGCCTCCGGACACCAACCTTTGCCATGACACTTCTCACAGCTGATCGAGGTGTCTTGGGAAACATCGAGCCTTCAAGCAACGGTGCTTGCGATGTTGAGAAGACTGCGTCGTCCTTCCCCTGGGGGCTATGTTGCACGTTTTGGACTCCCAGGAGACTAGGCAGAAGGAAGTGACGTCAACAACGCTCTTTGGATGTGTATTGGTGGAGTCGCTGTTGACGCTATCTGCTAAGGTACGTTCATTCCCTCGTTGGTTCATTCATACCTACGTCACTTTCTTTTCCCTAGTCTCCTGGGAGTTCAAAACGTGCAACATGGCCCCCCTGTATATATAATCTCATTATCATCATCACTAGACGTGACACCGCGGGCCTCCATGGTACGGGCTGTCGCCTTTCCGCGGTCCCACGGCTTTCCTGAGCCAATAAAAATTATGATTGCGATTACGATTTTGTTTAGCCGTGCTTGGCGAGTTCGAAGAGCTTTGCAAACCTTTGATCTATGTTACGTGGTACTTCTTCCTCCTTGTCCACTCATTTCTTGCTTGGGTAAATTCTGCCTACATCTTCGCTTGACCTGGCTGGTTGCTGGTGCTATAGGCGTGCTCGGCGATCGCGACGTTGCCGCCCTCGGGATTGTTGTGGCTCGTCCTGCATCTCGACGAACTACCCCGAACCTCCACCAAATGTCGCGCCTAAAATTAATGACAACAGAACATGAATACTGTTTGAAGGTTGTACTTGTATAAGGCCGGCAGAGCTCGCTGTACGCGACTAGGGTTCCTCTCCTCCCTTTGAAACTGGTTCAACTGGGGCTGGTCAGGTTGGGTTCAAGACACAAAAAATCCCGGCTGTCGCTAGCAAAGAATCCAAGGGCTCGAGCTCTCTCGAGCTCCTCGAGCGGTACTTTTGGACCCGCAGATTTCACTAGTTACTCCATATGTCGGCCTTTTGTTAAGCGTTTATTTTATTGGAATTTGTTTACGTTTCAAAGTCACACCTTGCTTTCTTTTTCTCTTTGCCATGCAGCAGTCGTCATTCCGCCATACTTGGGGTTTCTTGGGAAGGTCTGTTGATGTCATGGATATGGCAATGATTCATGCTTCTAAAATATGCTTGGTGATATGCACAGTTACGCAATCAATAAAGAACTAGTGAAGAGATGGGCTGGTTAAACAAAAAGGTTCGCTTAAAAACTGACCAGTTTGCTGCGTCAAATTTTCAGTGGGGAGTTCGTGTTGAAGTGTAACAGGTCGTCCAATGCTGTATAAAATTATCGAAACATCATCACTTCCATATGAGTTGCCATCAACTCTCCAGGAGACGAGAGGGAACATGTTGGGTTATTAAGTGAGAGGTCAATGGAGGTGAATGAGGTGGTTGGAACGCTGAAATATGTAGCTTCTAAGGTGCTCAGCAGGCATAAACCAGTACAACAAATAAATCGTAGAAGGGTGGTGAGCTCGGCTAGTTAGTAAGCATTATATATGGTTAAAGTCAGCGAAACAACGTCAGGAAACTATAGAAGAATGCAGGAGACAGGATAGACGCTGAACTCACAACTCAATATTTTATCCAGAAGAGAAGAAGAAAGAAAATTACATTTAACCAACAGGCACGTGCAAAACTTCCTTTTCAGACAAAGTAACAGAAGGATGGCTCACGGAGTGCTTCCCCAGACTTTGTATGATATACGCCTCGTGAATTTCCCTGGAGAGTTTTCCTTTATATCGACCTATGATAGCGGTGCTGGACAGATTTTGAGTACATGTGCAGGCTTGACAGTGCAGAGAGCCTATCGTTAACACATCTTCCTGTCTGTCCCACGTACGTCCTACCATATGTTAAGGGAAGCCTGTATACCACGCGCGAGGTACAAGGCACAAACTGCAAAGCATGTTTCTTTTTACATTTCATTCAAAATGCTTTATCGCGACGGTCACTCTTGAAGGTCACTGTAAATGTCGTGACCTTCGTCGTTACCTCCACGAGTAATTTTCGTGACGTCACTCGTGACCCTAGTGACCCTCATGACGTAACACGTGACGTCACGTGTGAAGTCATTATGGGAAGCTTCCCATAATGCAATGCGCGGTTATGCCTACCAACGTTACTGGAGCAAGCTCAGTTTTACAGCTCCGCCTGTGACGTGGGCTCTGTGGCGGTCACGAGAACTAGCAGCGCTGCGGTCGAGCCTTGCTTCCGGATTGTCTAGCCCGCCAAGCTTTAATAGCAATACTTGAGCTTGGGCGAGTTGTTGATTCATACTAACACTTCACAGCGCGAGGAAACAGACGCACACAAAAATAAATATCAAACAGTCAAAGAAAGAACACTCACAATGCGCTGACTCTGATCTCTGTGGTGTATTACACTTTATCTTCATCATCTTTTTGTTGCTATTATACACATGGAAGTAAAAAAAGAAAAGAAAAAGAAAATAAATCTCTCGACGTGGTGGTAGTAGGCGACGCACGAAACAGGGAAGCAAGATCCGACTGCAGAGCCGCTAGTTCTCGTGACCGCCACCTGGGCCACTCTCCTCTGCAGGCGAGAATAGGGAGCTGCGAAACTGAGCTTGCTCCAGTAACGTTGATGCCGACGGCGACGGCGACGGTGTCGCCGCTCAATTTGGAAACGGGCACCTAAGAGCTGCGCTCTAAAAACATCATAGGAGAACCCGACGAACTGAGTGATACAAGAAAAGCCTGCTCTAAATCCATGTTAATATCTTACGAAGAAATTGTTCGCTTGTAATTGGCGAAATATGTTAGAAATATATGCTCAAGTGTTTTACAACACACACTGGTTAGACTATGTTCGGTGGGCTGACGCCGCACCAAACGTGGTCTTAAGTCTATTTGTAACCTAGGTTCTTTCTGCTGCCTGGGGACTTGGATCAACTTCTTTCATCGTGGGATTCGGTCAAGGCGCCATCACTGCTGACTCGCGATGGAGTTGCCTGCATCAACCAGTTAACATCGTCCTGCCGGATGATTATCGGAATCTACCACTGCGTCTGGAACAAACCGATTCTTTTGTTTGGCAACCAGGAACGTCTCCAGAAAGGTTATTTAAACGCCCATCACCGATGCCACGTTTGTGGCTGACACCGCGCCGAACAAGGTCTTAAGCCTAATTGTAACCCAGGCTAGTTACTTCAACGGTTCGCCTTGCTATAAGTGTTCTAACCGTTGCCTTCTTGCAGTGTCGTGCGCCTATGATGTTGGTGAAATCTGGCGCAGTGTGCATGCAAAATGTTTGCTGTTCATTTGCCGTGCAGTTTCAATGCGTGTACTTTTGCTCTTGTTCGGGGACGTAGAACAAATCCCGGGACCTGATAAGAGCTCTGGACCGGACACGCAAAACGACTCGTTTGAATGTTCCGCTGTTCTTGATAGAGGAAGACATATTTAGCAAGAACAATTGCAATTCCTGTCGTCATTTCAAGCTATGGGGCAATGGCAGGTTCGTATTAACATTAAGATGCACACGCTTGACGAGCGAGTTACGAGCCTCGAACAAAGCAGACCAGCCTGTCTATGCTGGAAAAAAGCGGTGGAGAAACTGCATCGTGACGTCGCCGGTGGGAGGAGCCTAATCTCCATCGCCAACAAACTACATCGGAAGAGAACTGCACCGTGACCTGTCCGGTGACGTCGCCGAACTGTGGCGATTGAGTTGAAAATACATCGTTGTTTTTCTCCCTACAGGTAATTTCGAAGAATCGCAAAACTCGGCAGTGAAGAGTTCTAGAAAGCAATAATCTTAAGTATCCGGAACGTATAGTGCAGAGCAATTTAACTAAACTATTTTTTGTTGAAATTTGTCGCATGAAATATTTAGTTTACTTAAGTTACACAAACACTATTAGCATTAGCTGCAGCCCTTTACGTTGCGCAGGCAGGCAGTCATGGCCGACAACACGAAGAAGCGCAGGTAAAGTCCACGCGTGTCGGTCCACAAGATTAGCCTTCTGAACGACTTTTTTGACAGAGAACCAGGTTTTAGTGAGGGCCGCCACTGACAGTCCTCTGACCAAGCCTGAGCGGGACGAGGTGTGGGACAGAATTGTGGACGAGCTGAACTCCCAAGGCCCGTCCATCAAAACGCGAGCAGAATGGAAGGGCCGTTGCTCTGGGGCAGGGGGCGCGAGTGCATCTGCAAGACGCGACCATGTTATGATGGCTGAACCATCCAGGTGGCTCTGTAACGTTCGATTTTGCATGTGCCACCTTCGAATGCAAGCATCTGAAGATGTGCGATAACAAAACCTGTAAAAATATAAATATTAAAAAAGAATTATGCAGCTCGCGACTGCAGCGTCCCATTAAACATTCCTTTCATCTTTGCCTGCTTTCATAGCTTCCGCGAGCACGTATGTTTCACTTTACGTGATAGCGAAGCCGAAGCTACTCGCAAAAACACGTCCTCCTGAAAGATGCTCGCACTGCACGAGCGCGCGTGCTTGACAGGGACGCTGAAAGCTCGCAGCTCGTTCTTGTAGCCTCTGCTACGCTGGCACTTAGAATGGAACGGAGTAAAAAAACACTAGTGGGGAAGCGTATTGACGCATGTTCGAAACCCGAGCCAAATATTCTATATTGCTCGCCTGGAGCGCTGCTCAAAACTTGAGAGCTACGGGCCTATACTCGTGCGTGCCACGCCCGAGCACGGGATTCGGATATAGCGTGTGCTGTTCGGCCGTGTATCACTAGTGCGTGGTGCACGTTAAAAGCCCCAGCCTATCAGTCGTACTGCACTGCCTAAATTGCTTATCTACAGTGGGTAACAATGTCGCCCTGTTCAGGCAGACTAACCTCCTGCTGTATAAACAACTAACGACAAATTTGACTTTTTGACTTTTTTTGACTGCGTTAGTGCAACTTCTCTCGTGCTGCAGGAGAAAGAAGAAATGTTCCTTCGGGGTTAAATTTTCGGTGAAGTAGGAAGCGAAAAAGAAGAGAAGAGAATATTTCCCTCAAGTGGGGTTCCTAGTAGAAGAGGAGGAAAAAGAAAATCAGTTGTTAGTCCCACGGTCTGTATGGTATTTTCTTTATGTGTATGTTTATTCCAGTTCAGCTGGCCTTACCTGAAGTTGTTACTTTAAAATAAGTATATATATATATATATATATATATATATTGAAGAGCGGTCCCCGCTCGGAACGTCGTCCAATAAATACGTCTTAAAGCATTTACACCTGGTGTAAGTACCGACTAGCACAACTTAAGCCTGTTACCGTTGCCTGGCTTTTCGCTCTGCCAAATCGCTTATATGGCGTGCACTCAAATGAAAACACAATGGTGTTGAATCGTGTAAAAGTATTTAGAATATTTATCGATCACGTCGCAGAACTCGCACCGTTCGACGAACTTCCCTTTTGTGAGCGCCTTCTCTGCTTGAGTTTGCTTGAAACACACCCACTTCAATCCGAGGCAATCGATGATATCGTTGGTGACGTCAACAAGTACGCGACACACAGAGCACTGGTGAACGCCAATGTTTTCGTCGCTCCCGATGGTCTCCAGGAAGCCGCCAGCGGCGTAGAAGCGTAGAGCTGCCAGGACTTATTGTTCGACCGTCAGCACATGGGGCCCTTCGCGACGCCGGTGGAGCTTTCCGCGAAGCTGGTCGCACAGCCAGCGAGTCACCTATTCGGTCAGCCGGTATTCGCCCACAAACCTCGCATCGCTCGTCTCGAGAGCATCCCGATGATTTCTAAAAACTCAATCCGCTGGCGAACCCAACAGTAGAGATGCATATGTTAGGGTCGCCATCTTTTACGATGCAGAACGATCTCCGGTTTCGTCTCGACCACTCAGTTAAGTGCATCGTCACATGCATCGCGACGACATTTTGACGTGAACGCCAACTGCGTCATTTTACGAGCATAGCTCGAACTGCATAGGAAAAAACTACATTTCAACATCATGTCACGTGACCCGAGAGAACAGCCAATCAGTGCCCGGTGCAGTTTTCTACATCATTTAGTTTGCGTTCCAACATAGATAGACAGTTCCATCGGAAACCATAGACAGCATATCCCAAAATATGGCTTCCTGGGAAGCAGCTGCAGATGACGCAGAAAACAGACTGCCTAGAAGTAACCTTCCCATCTTCGGTTTACCAGATAACCAAACTGAAACATAGAACCAATCAGAGGAATCTTTGGTGTCACTGTGCGTTAACAGATTGGGGATAACAATTGATAAACCCAACATTGAAAGAGCGCACAGAATCTGTTGCAATTAGGTCAATAAAAACCGGCCTATTTTTGCACAATTTTGCCGCTTCAAAAATAAAGAAGTTATTATTCTTTCTTCGGGACATAAGCTGGAGAACACTCAGGTTGCCGTGCGGGGAGATTTTTCTGCCTCGAATCGTTATGCTCGCAGGCAACTGCTTGAATATGCGAGGCAACATGAGGCACCTTATAAACTTCGGTATGATTAACTTTTGTTTGGAAGATCCTCTTATATGCATGATGATGCCACTGATGCAGCCACTCAGTCAAGAAGATAACAATATTGTAATTCAAGACAAGCAGTCCCTAAGGAACAAGTTATGGCTCTTCACACTGTTTCAGGTTCTGTTGCTCTGCAATACGAACTAAACGTATTGATGATTAATTGTTATACTTGTTAGTGAGCGCGTTGGTAATGATGTATGTTTAGAAAGAGTTATATACGCAAAGACAAGAGACGGGATGTAAAGGTATGTAAAGAGAGCAAACTTATCAAGCGATGAGGCAAAACAACGAACTGCCACAGTCTACAACGTAGTGTTTAGGGTATTTCCATGCATGGAGTAGATTGCTGCACAGCTATAGCTACCCCACCTGAGGGGAGGGGGGGGGGGGGGGGGGGGGGGGGGTTGGGAGTATAGACGCTTTACACACGCGCCAGAATACAGCCGCCATTGCTGACCTTCTCTTGTTTTACCGAGATACCGTCCACTGAAATTGGTGCGGACGAGCCTCCACAAAGGCGAATGCTGGGGAGAAAGACAGAATAAAATCTAAGATGGCAATAACCTGGCCTGCTATGGTAATAATGAAGTGAAGTAAACGTAATAAGGGGAAACAAAAACTGAAGGTCAGTTATGGCGGCGCCCATGCACGGCTGCTGCAAAGCGTCTATAGAGATGGTTTTCAAAAAAACTGAAGGAAGCTTATTAAAAGCCAGATTGGTTATTGTTTAATCGGGCTTCTTGAAAGCACAAGTTTAATGGGGGATGGTGGTATAACAAATAGCACCCATAATCGTAGTTGTGTTGCAATTCCCTCGACAGTTCCTCTCATATTACCCAGCACATGTCTAACTAAAGCTTAAAGAGACCATGAAATGATTTTGAAATTGAATTTCATCCACCGCACGTCATAAAAATTGTGAAAAGAAGACCAAAACACAAAAATACTGCGGAATTTGTTTTCTTTTTTTTTAGGCATGGAACTTTTAAAAGGAAGGCGGACTCGTTTATATTTTATTTCCTTCGAAAGCTTTCTGCCATTTTACTTCGATGCATCCGCGGCGCCAAAAGTACGTCAGACGAATTCACGTAGTATATTGGATAAGAGCCTATCTCACCAGCACCACGATCATAAAAAATAAATAACTGGCGAATGTCTATTAACAATTTTTGTTAAAGAATATTCGAATCCACATTTTGTAACATAATTAGAGATGTGACGTAAATTGCAAATTTTATATTGCTCGGAGCCATGCGCCATCTATTGTGTGGTAAACGAAGCAAGAAAAAGATCAGAGTGCCCCTGTGCTGTCAACCTACGAGCGGCGTCTGCTGAGGAGAGCTCGGCCGCGCGCGTTGCCTGCCGATTGCGGTTCCTGCTATCTGCTAAAAAACATGGCGTCGGTGGTGATCGTCGACGTGGTCGACATGGTGGAAGCTCATCGTTCCGCGTAGAGCGCTATCCTTGACTGAATTCTTGTCGTGTGCGGCGATGATAGCCCATCACATCCTAGAAGGGAAGATCCATCTACTCATGCGGCGATGTTGTGGCAGAACCCTCAAGGCAGCAGAAACGCTCGTGCCGTCGTGTTTGTTTACTTCGATTATAGGGGTGCTTTCTTAGCAATTGTATCATTGAACAACGCCCAGATTTCTTGTTTTGCGCACTGCATGCGTGTGCCTAAGTTCAAGGCATTTCTGGTGCGTCTGTATTTAAATGCGTGTATGAATGATGCGAATTTTGACGCGTTTTTATTAACCGAGAAAAGTTATTAGTATTAGCATTCCTGAACGCTCGTAACGTCTATAAGATTACGAAATTATATTTTTACGTTGCTATATTGCCACGGGCGCAGCTGACCAAGTAGGCAGCGCGCTTGTGGCGTAGCGGTTATCGCGCTTGTCTCCCACGCGAAAAGCCAGGGTTCAATTTCTGGGAGGGGCGCATCTATTGTTTATTCCTGCAAGCTAGTATTCTGGTAATTTCGAGAATCATGTTGCTTGTTCGAGGTCCGAACATTGTACGCGTCGAACTTTCTACGCCGATTATTCCAGAAGCCCACGCATGTACAGTCGTCGTCAAACTTATACGGAACACTTGTGGAATATTGAATGCAGAAAAAAGATAAAATATAAGAGAACTGCGCATATTTATGTGAACTGAAGGTATGCCACCGACATAGTGGGACACAAAGAGAAATAACTTAGGGCTAGGGCCAGCTATGCACGCACACATAGAAAAAAATAAAATAGAACAAGCCAAGATTAGGCTTAGCATGTGTTCCAGATAAGTTTGCTGAGCAAGGGGCTCCGCGTGGCGAGCCGGAGTCAGTCTCGCTCCAGCGATCGATCCTGCTGTTTCGCCGACATCGTCGCCTGCGACGCTACCTTGCTTTTATTTTGTTTGGGCACAAGTTCGCCTCATTAAACGTTTAGTTTCTTTAGTTATTCTCGCCTCATCATATGCCATTCGTGACATTTTGGTGGAGGTGCGGGGTATTGCATTCTATGCCCGTTAAGCGTACCCCTCCGAAGACATCCCGGCCAAGCAACGTGCTCAGCCCTGGAGGGCTACCCTTCGCCGAAGAAGCCGAAGCCCGAAAAAGCCGTCGTACCAGAGGTCAGTCTCCCGAATTTGGTCTCTTGCCCGAGAACCGGAAGAAGATCCCGACCATGACCACCCCGCCTGTCGTCGTCCTGCCCGTCACACCCCGGACTCCGACGCCTTTCCACGGGGGGTCCACGAGGATATCGAAGACTGGCTGCGACACTACGAACGTGTAGCCCGCCACAACGAATGGATGACTGAGCAGTGCCTCCACAACCTTTAATTCTCGCTTGAAGGCACTGCGAGGCACTGGTTTGAAAACTACGAAGCCTCCTTCACTACATGGGAGTCCTGCGTCGCCGAACTTAAGCGGACATTCATTAACCACCATCGTCACCAGCGAGCAGAGGACCTGCTTCAAACAAGGGTGCAGGGCCCCAACGAAAGCCTGACCAGCTTTGTTGAGGATGTCCTGCGTCTAAGTGCCCGAGCCGACCCAGAGGCCGCCGAGGAAAATAAACTTCGAATCCTCATGCGAGGCGTCAAGGCAGAAATTTTTGGAGGCCTGGTTCGCAATCCCACGACGACCGTCGATGCTTTTGTGAGTGAAGCCACCAACATCGAGCGCGCACTGACGGCCCGAGCAAGCCACTACCACCGAATCGCCGGCGCGCCTACTTCTCCAACCGTCGCAGCTTCCATACTGGACCCGAATACCAGCGGTGTCGACAGCCTCCGGGAGGTCGTCCTGGATATCGTCCGGGAAGAGCTCCGCAAGATCCTACCTGCTGCAGATCGCCCGTCTTCTCTCTCACTCGCCGAAGTCGTGCGAGAGGAGGTTCACCGAGCCTTCCAGCCGGAGACTCCTGTCACCGTAACAGCACCGGAGGAGCCCGCTCTTAGTTACGCCGCAATGGTCCGACGAAAACCACCAGCCCCGCTCCCGTACATGGCGGCCCCCCGACGTGAGTCTCCCGAGCCGCAGTATCCCCGACGCCAGGAAGATCGGGCACATGTACGCCGAGAACCATCTGCGTCAAGAAAGACCGACCTGTGGCGAACGGCCGACCGACGCCCGCTCTGCTACCACTGCGGGGAAGCCAACCACATCTATTGTGGATGCCCCTACCGCCGACTTGGGCTGCGTGGGTTCCACCCGAACAACCCAAGCCTGAGGTACGGCGAACACCCTCACGACATCGAGGAGTACCTTCGACATTCGGCATCCTCAGCATCGCCTCTCCGCCGTGAATCCCGCTCACCGTCGCCCAGACGTTCAGCGTCTCCAGTGCCACGACCCCGCCGAGAGAGCCTGTCTCCCTTACGTCGCCGGGAAAACTAAGTGCGGCAACGCCTGGAGGTGGCGTTGCCGAAGACGACCGAGGCAAAGAGCCTCCAAGAACGACGGAGCGCTCCCGCTCTCCCGACGCTCCGCATCACAACGACGCGCCTGCATCGGTTTCCAACAGCTTAAACGTTATTGTCAACGGCCATGACGCATCGGCACTCGTGGACACCGGAGCAGACTACTCAGTCTTGAATGGGAGGCTCTCTCGCCGCCTGCGAAAAGTGACAACGCCATGGGATGGACCTCAAATACGAACCGCCGGAGGGCATCCCATCACACCAATCGGGATATGCACCGCTCGCGTCAAGATCCACGGTGAGACGTGCCCTGTGAAGTTCGTCGTTCTGCAAGACTGTTTGAGGGACGTCATTCTCGGAATGGACTTCTTGTGTGAATACGGCGCCGTCATCGACCTTGCGGAGAACAAGGTGACGCTTCAGAAGCCTGTCCTATCGGTGGAAAATCCCAAAGCGACGTTAGCTGCAGTACGAGTCCTTGCCAATCACGTAAACCTGCCGCCGCTGTCGAGTGTCTTTGTGCCCGTCGGGACCGAAGAAGCCACCTGCGGTGTAGCACTGTTGGAAGGAAGCGTTCAACTTCTCGTTGGATGAGGGATTGGCATTGCAAGAGGCGTAACTGAGCTCCAGGACGGGCGTACCGTAGCCCTTGTCACCAACTTCCGACAAGAGTCGCAGCACCTTACCAAGGGTACAGCTGTGGGCTACGTCGAGGAAATTCAGGACTCGGCCGCGATCGCCGTGATCTCAGAAGACGCCTCTCCGACGCAGCGCAAGAAAATCACGCTATCAGACCTCGACATCGACCCGTCCCTCCCAGCCCCACAACGACGACAACTCAGTGACCTTCTCGCCGAGTTCAGTGAGTGCTTCTCCACGTCGTCAAAGGTGCGTCAAACGCCGATTGCGAAACATCGAATTGTTACTGATGACAGCGCACTTCCTGTGCATCGGCCACCGTACCGAGTTTCCGTGAAAGAAAGGGAAATCATCCAGAAGCAAGTTCAAGAAATGCTTGATGACAACATCGTCCAGCCTTCTAACAGTCCGTGGGCTTCCCCAGTAGTCCTGGTGAGGAAGAAAGACGGAACCCCGAGGTTCTGCGTGGACTATCGCCGGCTGAACGCAGTAACAAAAAAGGACGTCTATCCGCTGCCCCGCATCGACGACACCCTGAATCGGCTGCGTCACGCCCGTTACTTTTCGTCGATGAACTTGAAGAGCGGGTACTGGCAGATAGAGGTCGACAAACGAGATCGCGAAAAGACGGCACTCGTCACGCCGGACGGACTTTATGAATTTAAAGTAATGCCGTTCGGACTCTGCACAGCGCCGGCAACCTTCCAGCGCGTTATGGACACAGTCCTTTCCGGCTTGAAATGGCAGAGTTATCTCGTGTACCTCGACGACGTTGTGGTTTTCGCAAGCGAATTCGACGAGCACCTGAGACGATTGCGATCTGTGCTCCATGCTATCAAGACTGCTGGGTTGACACTCAAGCGTTCCAAGTGTCGGTTCGCCTATGGTGAGCTGAAATTCTTGGGACACGTTGTGAGCGCTCAGGGTGTAAGCCCTGATCCTGCAAAGACGTCTGCTGTCGCCGAATTCCCGAAATTATCAGACAAGAAGGCCGTCCGAAGGTTCCTAGGGCTGTGCACCTACTACAGACGTTTCGTTCGTGAATTTGTACAAATTTCTGCACCGCTGACGCATCTGACGAAGGACAACGTGCAGTTCCAGTGGGGAAAGGAGCAAGAACAAGCGTTCGACGAACTCAAACGAAGGCTCTAGTCGCCCCCTACCCTCGGGCATTTTGATCAGTCTGCGGAGACAGAAATTCACACGGACGCCAGCAATACCGGTCTCGGTTCGGTACTCGTTCAGCAAAAAGAAGGAACAGAGAGAGTAATCGCTTACGCAAGCCGGGCGCTGTCCAAAGCAGAACAAAATTATTCAACGACCGACAAGGAATGTCTTGCAGTCGTCTGGGCGATAACCAAGTTCCGTCCGTACTTGTACGGGATCCCGTTCCGCGTGGTCACAGACCACCACGCCCTCTGCTGGCTCGCCAACCTCAAGGATCCCTCAGGACGCCTCGCCCGCTGGATCCTTCGACTGCAAGAATTCGACGTAACCATTGTGCATAAATCCGGCCGCAAGCATAATGACGCTGACTGTTTGTCTAGTGCTCCAGTCGAACCTCCAATCTCCGGCGCCGATGACGATGACGACGCTCGTTTTCTAGGCGCAGTTAACGCTACCGACATGAGGGCACTGCAACGCGACGACACGGAACTTCGCTCCGTGATCGACCACCTCGAAGGTCGAGGAGGCTCTGTCCCACGGGTCTTTTCTCGGGACCTACCAAGCTTTGTCCTGCGGCAAGGCGTACTATTCAGAAAGAATTTCGAAACCCATGAAACTCCCTGGCTACTGGTTGTCCCTACCAGCCTCCGAGAAGAAAAGTTTCAAGCGTGCCACGACGACCCAACGGCCGGACATCTCGGCTACAGCAGGACCCTTGCCCGGATTCGTGACAAGTACTACTGGCCAAAACTCCCGAAGACTGTTCATCTGTACACACGGTCATGCCACAGGTGCCAACGGCGTAAGAGACCTCCGACGAGACCTGCGGGATTCCTGCAACCGATATGGACCCCTACTACGTCTTTCCAACAAATTATAATGGATTTGCTTGGGCCCTTCCCGCCATCGACATCGGGGAACCGCTGGATAATCGTTGCCACGGATTACCTTACCCGGTACGCGGAGACGAAAGCCCTTCCGTCGGGAACAGCGGTGGAAGTCGCTAAGTTTTTCGTCGAGTCTATTCTCCTTCGACATGGTGCCCCCGAAGTCTTGATAACCGACCGATGGTCATCGTTCTTGGCCCAGCTCACGCAAGAGATCCTTCGGCTCAGCCACACCAGCCATCGTCGGACCACCGCGTACCATCCGCAGACCAACGGGCTAACGGAGTGGCTCAACAAGACGATCGCCGACATGATCTCCATGTACGTCGACGTAGAGCACAAGACGTGGGACGAGGTATTACCATACATCACGTTCGCCTACAACACCGCAGCTCAAGAAACAACCGGGTTTACACCATTCGAGCTGGTGCATGGAAGAAAAGTGACGACCATGCTGGACGCGATGCTGCCCCATGAGCCTGTGGATGACGGATGTGACGATTCCCATGTGGTCAGCCAGAGAGCAGAAGAAGCACGCAAAATAGCCCGGCTTCGAATCCACGATCAACAGCGTGTCGACGCTCGCCGGTACAATCTTCGTCGCCGCGCCGTCCACTTCCAGCCCGGAGACAGAGTGTGGGTGTGGACGCCGATTCGTCGTCGCGGTCTCAGCGAGAAACTGCTGAAGCGCTACTTTGGGCCTTACAAGGTCATGCGACGCCTCGGAGATCTGAACTACGAAGTTCTTCCCGACGGAACACGACCATCAACCAGACGTCAGCCGCGACCCGAGGTGGTGCACGTCGTCCGGCCGAAGCCGTATTACGAACGATAGCACTTTCCACCTTCGTCGACGAGTGAACTGTGAACTGTGAGCTGTGAACTGTGGCTCGTGAATCTGCTGTCCTTTAGTTGTGTGTGTTTTTTTTTTTTTTTGTTTTGTGCTGCATCGGGACGATGCACTTTTCTAAAGGGGGGAATACTGCCGCGGGCGCAGCTGACCAAGTAGGCAGCGCGCTCATGGCATAATGGTTATCGCGCTTGTCTCCCGCGCGAAAAGCCAGGGTTCGATTCCTGGGAGCGGCGCATCTTTTGTTTATTCATGCAAGCTAGTATTCTTGTAAATTCGAGAATCATGTTGCTTGTTCGAGGTCCGAACATTCTACGCGTCGAACTTTCTACGCCGATTATTCCAGAAGCCCACGCATGTACAGTGTTAATCACACTTGTCTATAACGCGCGAGCGTGCGGCTTTCTCCGGGGAGCGCTGGACTGGTGGCATTCGCGAAAACTGAGCTAGTCACGTGGCGCAACATGGAACGGCCCGCTCGAGGGGTGTCCTGCCTACTCTATCAGCTTGATAAGCGATAAAAGTAAAGTGCTTTATGATATATTTTTGTTTTTTGATGACGACATCGTTGATACGCCTTCATGCTTTAGTTTGTTGATTGTTCAAGCAGTGATGTTTGTAAAAAGCGTGCGAGCAGCCTTCCGCGTTCGCCGCCAGCTGATAGAGTGGGCAGGACACCCCTCGAGCGGGCCGTTCCATGTTGCGCCACGTGACTAGCTCAGTTTTCGCGAATGCCACCAGTCCAGCGCTCCCCGGAGAAAGCCGCACGCTCGCGCGTTATAGACAAGTGTGATTAGCACTGTACATAAATAAGGGGCTCCGCGTGGCGAGCCGGAGTCAGTCTCGCTCCAGCAATCGATACTGCTGTTTCGCCGACATCGACGCCTGCGACGCTATCTTACTTTTATTTTGTTTGGGCACAAGTTCGCCTCATTAAACGTTTAGTTTCTTTAGTTATTCTCCCTTCGTCATTACATCTTTTTTTTTTCAATCGTAGAAAAGTCGTGTGGCGACATTGGTACTATTGGTAAAGTCGTGTTTTTCAAGTAGTGATCGCCCAAGACGGCCTCTGTTTATATTCTTTTTTTTTCATCCACACTTTCCTGCGAGCCTATCGTGACAAAATAAAAATTAATAAAACTCAAGCCCATAAAAAACTCTGTCCATTTTCTGCTACGCCAGTGAGTGGCAGCGTGTCCCCATCTTTTTAGAGGCACTGCGAAGACAGCTGACGGCGGCGGAGAAGCGGCCGTCGTGTTGACTACCTGCTGCGCTTGTTGCATTGGTTGCAGGAGTAGGTACACGCGGCGCAGAGCGTTGTTCCGGTCGCTCCGGTTACAACGGACGCAGTCGTAGCCAACGCGCTCGTTGCCACTGCCCATATTAGTTTGTGCAGTCAGGAGCTTACCAAGAAACGGCTGCAGTTTCACAGCTTGCCGCTAGAGGAACCACGTCGACACACTTGGTGCAGGCTCGTAGGTTTAAGAGGTCTAAGGTAATTTGTGTATGCTCGGATCATTCCGTGCATTGGAGTCGCCACTCCTTGTCGTCCGATTTCGACAAGGAACTGGTGTCTTCGTCGAAAGACTCGCTGCACTTCCCGAACAGGCGTACGGGCGTATGAGACCAGTTCCATGCTGTCGCTGATAGCGCAAGATATCTAATTGAATTTCGCTCAGCTACGATGTGTCGATGGCTATCGTGGTGATGACAGGCGCAGATTATAAAAATATGTCGGTGGCATCGACCCCATCATCGCAGTAAAACCCCGTGGTAAAACCACACGGCACACCGCCAGCTCGCCACTAACGCTCCCATTCTCCTACTGCCGAGAGAACTTCCGGTTCCTGTGCCAGAGTACGTCACGACCGTCAAACTTATGCCGCAGCTTGTTTTGCCATGAGCTGGAGAGGAAGAAAAACTCGATATTTCATTAATTTTTTTGTGTAGAAGTTAATAAGCCGAAACGTAAACGGATGCATGTTTGGCGTTTAATGATCATTGAAGGTTTAATGTAAAAGTTATTTGGCAAAAGTAAAAAAAAAAAGTAATTTCATGATGCGAGGTGCGTTTAATTTCGAGATGTACCTTTCGACTTTCCTGTAGTATCACAAGTGACCGAGGGCAAACACTTTAAACTCGAGTGGGCTCTGTCCTCCACGGACGTAGGTTCGTTATCGTCCATTGGCACATCTGGAGCTGCCGCTGGCGAACGCTTGCTTGTGGGTGGATCCCGACTGACCGGCATGCGGGGTGATAATGAAGAGAGGCATACAGATTGTCCAAGGACGCCTCTGTTCCCGTTGTAGCTGTTGGCGGTGCAAGCCCCTGCGCACGGCCTCAGCAGCACAGAACCCCAAAGACTGAAACGAGTGGCACTTTTTGACCTCTGGGTAACTGATGTTTTTTTTAGTCTTCATTGTTTCAATCTCCTTCGCTTGTCTCCACAGTGAGCAGGAACGTCAGTATAAGGGATGGGGCCCTTAACAGCTGGGGCAACACAAGGAGCTTTCGCGCACATCAGCCATGCGATCTGTGCTCCAACGCTTTTTTTTTTCATTTATATTTTTCTTCAGAGCTACGCGAGCCGTGCCTGAACCGCTTACACCGAAATCACCTTTGGGGATTTGGTTTGTACGACCGGACGCGGCAGTTGGTGTAGCAGGCCTAGACGGATACCGGTAGGGATTGAGGTTCAAAGGTTGGGGGTTCTCCGATTAGTTTTCCCTGGGCATGATATTATTTACAGCAACTACTGCAGAGGAACGGAGGTCATCAAAAATCTGTCGTTCGCTGGTGTGCAGAAGGTCGTCTTAAGAGATCATTCCGTTAATGGCGCTTAGCGTGCGGTGAGGCGACACCGCAACTTCTACATCAGCAATGGTCTTCAGGTAGTGATCGCCCAAGACGACGTAATGCATCTTTTAATTTTCTTTTTTTTCATCCACACTTCCCTGTGAGCCTATCCTGACAAAATAAAAATTAATAAAACTCGAGCCCATAAAAAACTCTGTCCATTTTCTGCTACGCCAGTGAGTGGCAGCGCGTCCCCATCCTTTTAGAGGCACTGCGAAAACAGCTGACGGCGGCGGAGAAGCGGCCGTCGTGTTGACGACCTGCTGCGCTTGTTGCATTGGTTGCAGAAGTGGGTACACGCGGCGCAGAGCAGTTGCTCCGGTCACTCCGGTTACAACGGACGCAGTCGTAGCCAACACGCTCGTTGCCACTGCCCGTATTAGTTTGTGCACTCCGGAGCTTACAAAGAAACGGCTGCAGTTTCACAGCTTGCCACTCGAGGAACCACGTCGAAGCACTTGGTGCAGGCTCGTAGGTTTAAGAGACCCCAGGTATGAGGTAATTCGTGTATGCTCGGATCATTCCGTGCATTGGAGTCGCACTCCTTGTCGTCCGATTTTGACAAGGAACTGGTGTCTTCGTCGAAAGACTCGCTGCACGTCCCAAACAGGCATACCGGCGTATGAGACCAGTCCCATGCTGTCGCTGTAGCGCGAAATATCTAATTCAATTTCGCTCAGCTACGATGTGTCGATGGCTATCGTGGTGATGACAGGCACCGATTACAAAAATATGTCGGTGGCATCGACCCGATCATCGCAGTAAAACCCCGTGGTAAAACCACACGGCACACCGCCAGCTCGCCGCTAACGCTCCCATTCTCCTACTGCCGAGAGAACTTCCGGTTCCTGTGCCAGAGTACGTCACGACCGTCAAAATTACACCGCGGCTTGTTTTGCCATGAGCTGGAGAGGAAGAAAAACTCGATATTTCATTAATTTTTTGTGTAGAAGTTAATAAGCCGAAACGTAAACGAATGCCTGTTTGGCGTTTAATGATCATTGAAGGTTTAATGTAAAAGTTATTTCGCAAAAGTAAAAAAAAAAGTAATTTCA
Source organism: Ixodes persulcatus (assembly GCA_013358835.2). Taxonomy (NCBI): domain Eukaryota; kingdom Metazoa; phylum Arthropoda; class Arachnida; order Ixodida; family Ixodidae; genus Ixodes; species Ixodes persulcatus. Next base: position 654,910 of record JABSTQ010009423.1, read on the forward strand.
TGATGCGAGGTGCGTTTAATTTCTGGATGTATCTTTCGACTTTCCTGTAGTATCACAGGTGACCGAGGGTAAACACTTTAAACTCGAGTGGGCTCTGTCCTCCACGGACGTAGGTCCGTTATCGTCCATTGGCACATCTGGAGCTGCCGCTGGCGAACGCTTGGGTGTCTATGGCACCGGCCGCAGACCAGGTTCACGGGGGCCACCAGAAGCACGAGGGGTACAACGACATTTATGTGGCTGAGTTAAGGGGGTGCGCAAGGTACAGTACCTTATGGATTGATTGTGGGTGGATCCCGACTGACCGGCATGCGGGGTGACAATGGAGAGAGGCACAGATTGTCCAAGGACGCCTCTGTTCCCGTTGTAGCTGTTGGAGGTGCAAGCCCCCTGCGCACGGCCTCAGCAGCACAGAACCCCAAAGACTGAAACGAGTGGCACTTTTTGACCTCTGGGTAACTGATGTTTTCTTTAGTCTTCATTGTCTCAATCTCCTTCGCTTGTCTCCACAGTGAGCAGGAACGTCAGTATAAGGGATGGGGCCCTTAACAGCTGGGGCAACACAAGGAGATTTCGGGCACATCAGCCATGCGATTTGTGCTCCAACGCTTTTCTTTCATTTATATTTTTCTTGACAGCTACGCGAGCCGTGCCTGAACCGCTGACACCGAAATCATCTTTGGGGATTTGGTTTGTACGACCGGACGCAGCAGTTGGTGTAGCAGGCCTTGACGGATACCGGTAGGCATTGAGGTTCAAAGGTTGGGGGTTCTCCGATTAGTTTTCCCTGGGCATGATATTATTTACAGCAACTACTGTAGAGGAACGGAGGTCATCAAAAATCTATCATTCGCTGGTGTGCAGAAGGTCGTCTTCAAAGATCATTCCGCTAATGGCATTTAGCGTGCGGTGAGGCGACACCGCAACTTCTACATCAGCAATGGTCTTCAGGTTGACCAAGACCAGTCTCCGTTTTTTCGAGTAGACTTTCACAAGCAGTTCTCCGGAGTAGAGTTTATTTGCCTGAAAGTCGCCTCCGAGGAATGAGTCAATGAAATATGCAACAGCCAAATGTGTCAACTGTTCAGAATGAAGCACAAAATCTTAGTTGACATGTCAGACTACAACTCTTTACCTATGAGAAGAGATTCGGGGAGCGGGCGCGTAAACAGTCACCGCAAACCGGGTTTTGGTTTAGGAGAGACAGCCATAAAAAGGCAAAAGACTACGGCGAGTGTGATGCACTTCCCGCCACAGAGCCCTACACGGGGACAGCCAACATACCACAACATAACAATTGTGCAAAATATGTTGGGCTGGCAGTACTGCCCAGGCACTACACACAATTGTGGTTCTGGAAAGTGATTTCTATTGCCACCAAATGTTGACCCTTGCCGCCAAAAGAAATAAAAAGAAAAGTAGGAGGAGGGCAAAAGGCATAGAGTTATTACAATACACGCTAGAGGCTCAGCTGGTGCGCGTCTACGGGACTTCCGGTTGCAAATTGAAGCAGACAGCATGCAGTCTACTTTTCCAGTCTTCCTGTGTATTCCTATGGGAAAAAGCGCGTGAATTTTGTCTCTTCGCCGGAAAATAACATGAATAACTTTTGTTATTTCGGTTGTACCGGATAGTATGAACCTTTATTAATATTGTGGAAGCGTAATTGCTTGAGTTACAGCATTTTTTCTTTACCACTGAACGATGTTAAACTTCGCTATATTTCAGGCCCAAACCTCTGTTCCATGGCAGGTATATAGAAACGAGCGACGATTCTAAGCAAAATAACGATCGAAAGGAATGTAGAGTGTGTTCAAAGTTCGCCAGCATTCCGCTGGTGCTTATATATTGCTAATATGCCCGTTCTGTCACTATATGAAAATGACCCCGTCGCGCGCATCTTTACGAGTGTTTAAAAAAACGTTCGAAACGTAAAGGATAAAGTACGTGAACTACTAAAGGTGTGTTTTCTTATTATTTAATTTGTCGGGCAGTTTTTATCGGGCACCTGTTCCCTGGCTTCTCCCTATTTGCAAAGATCTGGAGCGTGCGGGTAATGATTTGAACCCAGAACAATTAAGCATCTTCGCACATATTCATGAGCAGAAAGAATAAAGAAATACTTAGTTATTGCAAATCGGACTATATTACGTGACTTTCAATTAATTTTGATCGTCTGCAAGCACAAGGAGTTACTTATCCAGTGTTACTTCGTAGTTCATGTCGTCTCTCTTGGTTTTCCACATGTCCTTCGTTCGTTTGGCACGTATATCACCCATGCTGGAAAGCTTCGACGCCGTGTTCGCGCTAACAGTGTCCGACAGTGCACATAAATGCATGTACCAAGCTGTTTTAGCACCGTTTTTCAGGTCAAGATTTTAAAATAAAAACGCCGTAACTGACCAATTATTTAGTCTGCGTGACTGGGAAATGTTCCAAAGTGCCTAGTACGTACGAATTATTCGTGATATTTGCTCTTATAATCGAGCGCAGAGAGGAAATGCTCTCCCTTTTTTCCATAGAAATGCATTACCGGAAGTCAATTTCCGACTGCTTGCTGTCTGCTTCAATTTGCAACAGCACACTAGCGCCAGTTGAACCTCTAGCGTACATTATAATAACTCTATGGCAAAAAGTGATAGATAAGAGGGGGCAGTAGAGTAATAAGTGACCGATTGGATTATCCTGGCCGGGCCTTTCCAGGAAATTCGTCTGCGAGAAGTAAGGGCCGAAGTGGTGTATTGCGTAACCCGGGGGAGGGGGCCGAAGGGTTTAGCCTACCCCGGGCTCAGCTCAACCAGCAGAATCCCCTTTGACCCGGACGAAGGAAAGCCACGTACAGTCAGGCGAGGGTGCGAGAACACACATGGGTCAGGGTGCGTGGTAGCGCAACTCAGCAAACATCTAATGACGCAGGTGTCCCCTACGTGGAACGCAACAAAAACTATCATCAACGAAACCAGTTAAACATTTCTTCAAAAGGGCCAAGTTGTGAATTTGTTTGTCAAAATAGAAACGAAAAAAAAAACGTTTGTGAACAGTTGCCGCTTCATTATCAAGTTAAAAAAAACGTATAAAAATTTATTTTGTTGTGCGAAAGGCATCTCAAACAGGCGAATCCCTCAAATACGTGACCTGTAACGATTGACCAAATTCAAAAATCTGTCTGATATTTTAGCTATCAAAATCTCGAAAACTAAAATTACGACGGAAAAGCATTTTTCAGTTTTGGCCTAGTGAACCATTTGCCCAGCATTATATCTTTCCATCCGTTTTTGAGATCCGACCCCTTTTACTGCTCGATTTAAAATAAAATCACCCTGTTTTAATTTACTTACTTTTAACCGAAGGCATGGCTAAATTTTAAATACAATTACAACTATATTTTTATGATATTATCACATTGAAATTATGTTTATAAAGTCCCACAGACGCGAAAAAAGATCAAGCGCTTGGTTTGTTGCCCTTCTGCCAAATCGTCGAGCTTTAATAAGCGCCGAAACTGCGCCAGGCCGCCGACTGTAGACGCAGAGCTGAACAACTTTCAAAGTCAGTGCACTCGCAGAGGGGCACAGAAGGCATAAAGAGAGAGTCCCTTTCATAGTCGGCGTGTTGCGAAAGAACCGAAATTATGAAATGGTGACTATACATTCATTGCCTTATCACGACTCATGAAGGCCACTTCATGAATATTTAAGAGTGTGAGTCTCTGCAGACTCTCTCAATGCCCACTAACACTAATACGTACTTCTTTCAAACTGCCATTATAGAAAGATCACTAAAATATCGGTGGTGTTGCAAAATAATAAAACAACTCACCCATATTATGCTCAGAGCTCAGAATCTATTTTATATTATGATTAATGTCAATACAACAACGGTACAAAATGTGGTGGATGCAAAATGCCATCCCATACTGCATTTTGACGCGTAATTTATTCCAGAAGACTTCTACCACATCTCTATCATTAAACTGGGGCTAGATTTTAAATTATAGTAATTACAATGTAGTTGCGTTACTTTCTGGAACTAAGGCATAATTGTAAAACATTACTTTTGTAAGCTATTATTTTTAATATAATCTATCAAGTTATGCAACGAAGTAGCTGTACTTGTATTTGCATTTTGTTTTCGAAGTACCCAAGTATGATATCTGGTAGCTTACACCATTCCGCTGCACGCATTCGTGAACTTCGTCGGCCGCTATTTTTTATTTAAAATATTCAGAAAACAAATACAAACATTTAAATAAGGTAACAGTTATTTGTGGAACTTTGACATGTGTTCCGGACCCCTAGCACTATATTTCAGCAGAGTAAGCCTTTCACAATGTAAAGTTGTTTTTCTATTTATCTTTTTTTTTTTTTTGCAGAGAAAAACATTAATTCCTTTTCCGGGCACCTTATTTAAAAATTAATTGAGGTCCAAAGTTACAAAGCATCAAACATTGGTGAGATATAATTGCTACCGGAAACGACTAGAGCTATGATTGTGTGAATGGTAATGCCCTCACCACCGTAGTCCCGATACTTACTGGAAGAAAGAGTCGTTGTGTGGCACAAGGCGCAAACAGTCTCTTCCACTTATGAAAATTCTTTTTCGGGAACATTACAAGACGGATGTCGTATCTGAGTCGCTTCAGGATGTTGTCAGGAAAATTCATTATCTGAAAAGCACACCGTCAGAAACGTATAGAGAATTCGGATGCACAAGTCACTTATAGTCGTTGCCCATAATTTTGATGGTAGACAAACCTGCGTGCACAAGTGTCAAAAAATCACGTCAAACATTATTTGCATCTGCTCGTGGCTTCTTTTGTCCCGTATGAAACCAAAGTGATTTAAACGTAGTAGTTTCGGTTTCCAAATACCACTCACGGCATACACCGCGAAAAAACTCACCTCGTGCGAGCCGAATAAATATGATACACATTTCAATATTTTGCACATAAAATAATGACAGCCATCTACATTGAATATGTGCCGTAGTGTTTAAAATGCGCCCAAACTGGTAAATGTTTACAAGAATATTTGGTTTTACACGATCTACATTTATAAAGTGCAAGTTTTTATTGGATATGCATTTTTGTGAATGACACGTGTGAATGCAGCGGCAAATGTCAATCAAAAGTATTCATACCCTCGATCAGCATTTCGCTTTAACCCCTTTGTTTTTAGGCTTGGACTTTTGGAACAAACCTTCTTCAGTATTCCCGCGTACGAACACATCTGGCTGGGCTGACTTAGCGCAAATATTTTTGTTTTTCTTTTGATTTTTTCTTTGTATTTTAAGCAACTGCTGAACAACTAAATTGTGAAATTGCCCAGGGTAACTTTAGTAGCAGCAGACCCGTTGAGGATTGGGCGGAGGATATTGTTTTTATTCCAGGTTTATTAAAGATGTCGGCATTATTATCATAATGGATTTGGTTATGATGGTAACATATTAACCTAAGAAATGTCAGTAACTGGTTTCAGTATTATCTTCAAAATAATTTGTTGTTTGAGAGCGTTGGAGGTGGAAGACATGGTCTCAATTTAAAGCGAGCAATATTTACAAGTGTTGATTTAGAAACAGTTTTCAACTAGGAACTAATATTTTTCCTAACAGATTCGGCAAGCGAGTGGGTCGAAACCTCCATCGATACCATTGTGTTTAGGACAAATGCCAAGAGTAAAAAAATAGAAACTCGCATTTGTACAATGTATTTTGTGGTCTTACATCGAGGCCAAAACACACGCAAAAAAGTTCCACTACTCTCCAAAGTCACTCGTGCTGCAAAGAGATGGCACAGATCAGAACAAAATATTTCAACTTGCAATTTTTTATTACTACCGGTGTCGACTAAAACACTACTTGGACGGCACTCTTGGCCGTTTGAAGTTTGTATACGTGGCGATTTCAATTTTTGGCCGAAGACCCCCATTTCAGTCACCGCAGGTGTATTAGCGGCATATTAAGTGTGCATAAGCGAGCGGTTAAAAAGAGCGATGCATTTTAAGATCTTGCTGAATTTGTTTGCGATTGTTCAGATTCATTTGTTCTTTGAAATAATTTTTAACTCAGCGATAAAAAACGACTTTTACAAACGTTTCGTAAATGTTTCTTTGAGATTCGCTAGCAAGGATTGTTGTTTAGACGACGTGTCTGTGCTTCTGAGCAAACCTGTTAGAACGCTTCTGTATTTTTAACCTTTCTTGTGGGGTTAGGGGGGGGGGGGGGGGGGGGTTGGCCAAACTTTGTTTGGTGTTGTTTTCCTTACTCCTTGTGTGAGGTAGGCGAGGCCGCCAAGTTGGTTTTGTTTTTTGGTGGGTTGCGAATTTGTTTTGGTATCCCTAATGATCTTTTTTTTCATTTGTTAATATTTTCTGGTTTCTTCACGTGTTTTTTGTGTTTATTGTTCAGTGTGAACTTTGGCAAGGTTCCTAGTTTCTACTTTGTTTGCGGTTTTTGTGTTTCATTTTCAGTGTGTACTGCTAGGTCGTGAACCTACTTAAGAATATATTGGCTTAATAACATTTTAACTATATTTAACGTTCTTTGCCATCCGTCCAATTTCATGTTCCTTACTAGGGTTACTTTGTCTATTTAAATCAGGTCGCCACTTTTTAGTTAGTTCCAATAATCCCTCTTATTGCAGGCATTGTCCCCCTTATAGACGATATATTATACCCAATGAATTCTATGCACCTGAAGTTACACGCTTTGTTTGTTTTGTGCCAATTGGGCATCCGCTCCCTTGAAGGTGAAGCCAAATCTGTTTTTTGTTCAGCTTGCCGTTTTGTGTATAAATTATGGGAGGAGTTTTCTTATTGAACGATAAACAGGTTGAACACATTTATTGTTCAGTGTATACATCTGTTCGTTTAGCAGTTCCAGGTTTCTTTGAGGTCTTGTGTTTAACATTCAATGTGCACTTCCGCTAGGTGGAGCCTATTCAAAGATGTCTTGGCTTAATAAACTTTTAACTGTGTCTGGAGTTTTGTGTCGTCCGTCCACCATTTATTCCCCGGTTCCTGTGTTACGATGTCAACCTTATACCAGCCCACTTTTAACACCGCTTTAGTTTTTACATGACTTTCTAATGCAGGGGTTGTCCCACTTTCTGTTTCTGTTTTGACCTTAATGAATTATATCAACCTGAATTTAATGCTTTGTTTTGCGCCAATTACGTATCTGTGCGACGGAGTTGGAATTCAGAGGATACTTTTTGAGCCTTCCGTTTTGTGGACGAATTGCTGAAAAAGATTGTTTCAAGTATATAGCAACATCGTCACGGTATGGGCTGATCACAACATCATCCTAATAATAACAAAAGGTATACAGTGTTACGTAGATTTGTCTCTAAAAAGGAACGATGCTGTTGCTGAGATGCACAGCCTACGCAATTTACGACGAAACGATTTACGACTTCAAAAGCACGAAGTCACACAAAGTTGCCATCTTAAGTTGACTATTGTTGACGATTATGCTGGTTGGTCGATTTTATATTAAAAGCGAACAGCGTAAAACACACCTAAAATGGAATTGAAGACACTGCAGTGCAGTATAAGTGGACATTTTTATTAAACTTTCTAGGTTTTTAAAAAACGCGCCACAAAAATTGTTTATGTAAAAGTTTTTAATCTAACTTTTCCGAACAAATTTGATGTTGAAGACTATCTGAGACATTTAATTTCATGATGTGACTGTTAATTAAAAATTTCACATCAAAGAACAAAGAAGTACTAGTAAGTGGGGGCTTCCCAATCGCGTAATCACACGAGACATGATTTACATGCTTATTGCTCTACACACAAATTAAATTTTTAAACGCAAACTCACTAGCATTACTCACGACATTTTTGCATGCATTGGTGTTACATCTTAAATCTACGTCTACCATAGACAAGAAAATCAAGACGTCGGCACAAATAATGAACACTTCTGCTTATACGTTCAGCAACAATCATATGAAACTTTACTGAAAAATGACTGACACATCAAACTGTAAAATATTCAGTCAATAAGGGACAATTTTTGTGATATCAAATGCTACCAGCGAAAAGTAGCGACTTTTTTTTTTCCATCGCAGAACGAGATATTGAAGGTCGAAAGTAAGTTTGAAAAGAAGAGAGTGCCGAAAAACAATTTATGGGAGAAACGTCCAAAATAAATTGATGTCGCAGAGAAATTAAATGTAACTTTTGAACCAGGTGCCTGACTTTTCACACGCGCCATGTAAAGTAATTTTACTGAAAAATAATTTAATCCCCCTCCATTGCCCTTTAGTTCAGAGATTTCTCCCCCCACGTTCCCGACAGCGACGTATCCTTGACGGCATAGTACCGTCAAGGGTACGTCGCTGACGGGAACGTTCTTTTCACTTTTTTTCTCTCACTTTCTTTCGTTTCCTGTATATAAGCTAACTCTTGGTTTCAATAAATGTTTTTGCTAGTTCGAAATTTGTGGTTGTCCGTCCTTTCTCGTTTTCTTCTTCAAGATTAATTTAATACATTCATCGTTAAAATCATTTTACTTATCAAAACAGATTGTGGCTACTGGGCCTCTCTTCAAAACAGACAGTTTAAAATACGTCACAATACGTTTTCTCTACAGACTCCTCACTGAAGAAATCACGAGGCATAAATCTTATATGTTTAACCAAAATAGAAACAAATACGTTCAACAGTCTTTGAAAAGCCTACAGTGACGTCCGGAAGCCGCGTGAAGCCTTTAAATCGGCTTGGCAAGTTATTGCACTACGATTTACAACGGAGGTGCCTAAGGGTGGTGGAAGCATCGCATGAAATTTTCAAAGAACAAACTTACCGTAAACAAAAAGTAAAATATATATATATATCTTATTGTTTTGCTATCTACGGCTTCCGTCTGCTAAATGAGCTCCTTCTGACAGGCGCAACAACCGACAGGCGGCGGCAGGTGCCCTGGCGGCTGCTGAGTGGCCGTCAGCCGCCGCGGAGCTTCTGAGTCTCGGGGCCGCTGCCGCCATCTGCCGGTTGTTGCGCCAGTCAAGGAGTGCCCAAGGAGTGCCCGGCAAGCAGACGGACGCCGTAGGTAGAAACAAAAACAAAAATCGTTTTTGTACACTTTGCTTGGTAAGTTCGTTCTTGAAAATTTTGCTACGATGCTTTCTCCACCTTCGGGCACCTCTGCAGTATATCGTAGGGCGATATGTTAGCAAGCCGATTTATGCAGCCACTGTAAAGGCTTCACCCGGCTTCGGTACCTTGCTGTCGAAAGGACCAGAAAACCGTCCAAGTGAAAATTATGGCATAAAATAATTTAAAAAGCGGCATCCCTGCTGTTTAAAAGGTCAAGAATCACAGTTTTCTTTCAGAGCGACGATTGGACGAAAGGCACCTGTACTAAGACAAAGCCTAAAGGTGTGCTCAGAATGCCAATAAAAAGCGGCATTTTTTCAGAATAAAGCATGCAACACTCTAGATACTATCGAAATTTTCAGTGTAACAATTATTATCGATACCACAAATTTGGTAATACCAAATCGCGCGTCAAACGAAAATGGGGACTGTTCATCTCTAGGCCAAACATTTCATTTGGTAGTGATGTCGTTAGAGCGCCGGGTTGGCTGGGATGTATCGTAGCGTCCACTCCGATCCATGACAAGCTAAAGTGGAGCATAGTAGTGGCTTTGCTCGGCTAACCCGAGCAAGGAAACTTCCAATATTCAGGTATCGATGGAGTTGCGCTAAGTTACATCAAAAATTGAAGAATGAATTGTAAGATTCGATATTGCTTTTTATTAGAACGCGTGCTTTATCGATACAAGGGCGGCTTGCTTGCGACAAGGTTTGTGCACTCTCCTCGCTCGTTCACACCTTTTGGATAAATGGTGACGACACGTTATTTAACTATTGAAAAGGGTGCTATAGTGGATTTTGCTATCGTCTTTATAGGATGCGAGCTCCACCTGCTCACCATAAGCACCCTAGAAAAGCCAAAACAACCATCACGCGTGTCTTTTTCTGCCCTTAAAATGCGACCAAACATCGTCATAGCTCATTTTTTTAGATCGCAACAACGGGGCATGTCGCTGTGATTGGTCGCGCTATGATTAAAAAAAAAAGAAGCCACGCGTTGTTGTAATGTTGTGTTTTCGATGATGCTTCCGGTGTTTTCGATGAAGCTTACGGACTTAGTTTTCGCCATACTTTCGCCATGTTGTCGCTGCGGCGTAAGCATACTTTCGCTTTACATTCGCTCTCTTTCCCTGTAATTCAAAATTTCTTTTTTTTTGAGCGTGTGTGTGTGTGTGTGTGTGTGTGTGTGTGTGTGTGTGTGTGTGTGTGTGTGTGTGTGTGTGTGTGTGTGTGTGTGTGTGTGTGTGTGTGTGTGTGTGTGTGTGTGTGTGTGTGTGTGTGTGTGTGTGTGTGTGTGTGTGTGTGTGTGTGTGTGTGTGTGTGTGTGTGTGTGTGTGTGTGTGTGTGTGTGTGTGTGTGTGTGTGTGTGTGTGTGTGTGTGTGTGTGTGTGTGTGTGTGTGTGTGTGTGTGTGTGTGTGTTTTATCGACTTTGATTCTAATATTTTGTTCCGATTGATGCTTAACCTGAATGTACTCCCCCTCATGTGATGCCCTTCATTAGGCCTTTGAGGTACCATGAATAAATAAATAAATAAAGGATTTCGAAGTACCCATAGATGCCCCTTTATGACAGCGTTGAGAACAGATTCTAATGTACTGTAAACGACTTAATGTTCGCGAGGACCTAATTTCCGCGAATTTGGCGCGTCACCTATAATTCGCGAAAACAAGGCCCTGGAAACAATGCCGGCAAAAGGTAAACAGATTGGAATATATATATATATTGAGATTCCAGCGCGTCACGAAAATTAGAACCCGTGAATTATTTAAAAACTTCAGCTTTGACCTATATCGCGAAATATTGAGCCCACGAAAAATAAGTCGTTTACCGTATTCGTATTTCAAATGAGAATCCTAGGGTTTCCCATGTGTCTGGGTTGGTTTGTGACGATCCAGCTGTGAGAAAACTCAGGACTGAGATATCTTCCGACTGCTTTTATGATGTTTCCTTCCTTGTAATAGTCAGGAGGCGAATCCACTCTTGAGGCTTACCCTTACTTGGAGATCGTTGATGTTCTTGGCATCCGCATAAATGATCAGCCGGAAGGACGCTGTAGAAAATGCCAAAATGGACTTGAGGTTGGTAAGAGTCAGCTCCAGGCGATTCTCACAGGTCACCATCACAATGGTCATGTTGTCGCTGCGGGGAAAGCAAATGTTTGCTGCGCAATTGGCCTGTCAGGGGATGACTACTAGATTAAGGAAGCCCTTAAGTAAATTGTTGCTAATGATTCACCATTGCTAAGTTGAACTACAGTCGCAGCTCAAACGATGGCGTTGCACTGTAAATTGTCATACCCAGTGACTTTTATTTTGTTAGCGAGGGGGGGGGGGCAGGAGGGGGCTAGTTTGCTTTACAGAACAAACAGTGATCGTTGGCCCTGTATTCTACCAAGACAATTTCTAGACCATTTTAAAATTTTTGATTTCTTTAAAAACTTATTTTTGTGGTAAAGTGGTTAAGTTGAAGCGTAAATAAGGTTGCGTCATTGGTTATTTCAGGAGGTTTTGGGCAGTTCTTAATGGTAGAATGGGATCTTACAAATTTCTACACAAGCTAGTTTTTCTTGATTGCTCAACCAAGGTTTACTTTTCAAATCAAGTTAAAACACATAAAATAACGTTATCACTGCGTAGAGCCGGCTGAGAAGTTAATGCAAAGTATATGCGTAGTTGCAGGGCAAAAAACAACATTTTTAAACTGCCTCTCGCAGGCTGGAGTCACTCTAAAACATAGCCAGTATAAGTAGGTTCCACATGTACGGGAGCACTACATGTAGAACATGACATTTGAAAGACAAGTTTTTTTCTGAATATGTGCTCTGCCAGTGATGTCTTTTACAAGTAAGGAAACAGTTATTAAACTAACTGGGAAACATATCGTCACGAATGAAGGTGACGAGAGAATGAACGGTGAACTGAAAATAAAGGTTTAGACGGCGAACTTGTGCCAAGCAAAATATAAGACAGCGTCCAGGAAGCAGAAAAGCGGGCGGCGATTTGACGGCGTAACAGCAAGCGAGAGCGAGACTGACTGACTCGAAAAGGTCGCGGCCAGTTTTTTATATAGTGTACGTCACTATTTAGAATATTTGGCAAAAGAAGGTTCGAGAGTGGCGCGCTCGGAGCGAGAATAAACAGGCACTTTCGAGAACAAGAAACAATGACGAAATGATAAACGTTACGCCCCGAGTAACAATAAACCAACGGGAAGCTTCTACAATTCCGTGAGCGAGCGTTTTTTGCTCGGCCCTGAGTGCGCCATTATCCCCCCCCCCTTAAAAAAAGCGCATCTTCCCGATGCAACGCGAAAGCAAAAACAAAAACGGCTAAAAACAAATGAATGCGATGAGACGAAATAAGCAAGCATCGTCACAATCCTAACGCGCGTAGAACGGCCTGAGTCGAATGGACCACTTCGGGTCGTAGCTGGCGGCGTCCTGATTGTCGGGTTTCGTCTGAAAGCACCTCGTAGTTCAAGACCCCAAGGCGACGAATGACCTTGTAGGGTACAAAGTAGTGTTTTAACAATTTCTCGCTGAGGCCGCGGCGGCGAATGGGCGTCCGCACCATACCCTGTCTCCAGGGAGAACGGAGCACATGAACAGGGGACGTTAGGAATCTCATGCCCCAACCTATAGCGGGCGTGTCGAGGGCGGAACAGTAGCAGGTTGCATCGAAAAAAAAAATGAAAGACGTTTGCAGTTCCCTGTAATGCCGAATTAAAGCCCAGCATTTGAGGAGGAGGAAGGGAGGGTAGGGAGAAGAGAGTATGTCCCTCCTCCCCCTCCTCCCCTCCACTCCTCCTTCCCTCCAAATTAGCGGTGAATTTTCGCTACATTTCCCGCTAAATTCAGAGAAAAAATTCCCCCTTAAATTTAGCGGAAAGAGTTTCCCGCTAAATTTAGCGGGGTATTTTTCCGCTAAATTTTGCGGGTAAAATGTTCGCTAAAATTAGTGGGGAATTTTTTTTCGCTAAATTTAGCGGGGAAATATTTTTGCTAAATTTAGCTTGGAATTTCTTAGAGCGCAGCTCTTAGGCGCCCGTTTCCGGCTTGAGCGGCGTCGGCGTCGGCGTAACCGCGCGGTGCATTATGAGAAATATCCCATAATGCACCGCGCGAGTCCCCCCTCCCCCCCCGGGGTCACGTGACCCCGGGGGGAGGGGGGTCACGTGACCTGGGGGGGGAGGGGGAAGGGGTCACGTGACCTGGGGGAGGAGGGGGAGGGGGTCACGTGACCTGAGGGGTCACGTGACCCCCCCCCCCGGGGTCACGTGTCCTCGGGGAGGAGGGAAGGGGGGTCACGTGACCTCGGGGGGATGGGGAGGGGGTCACGTGACCCCCCCTCCCCCTCCCCCCCGAGTCACAGATCACGACCCCCCTCCCCCCGAGGTCACGTGACCCCCCCCCGGAGCAGATTGAAGAATGAGGGGAGGAGGAGGAGGAGGGGTATACCCTCCCCTAAATACCCTTCCCTCCTCCTCCTCAAGAGCTGCGCTCCGATTCGGCATTACAGGGAGTTGTAAACGGCTTTCACTTTTTAGAGCGCAGCTCTTAGGTGCCCGTTTCCGGCTTGAGCGGCGTCGCCGTCGGCGTCGGCGTCGCCATCGGCGTCGGCGTCGGCGTCGCCATCGGCGTCGGCGTCGGCGTAACCGCGCGGTACATTATGGGAATATCCCATAATGCACCGCGCGAGCCCCCCCCCCCCGGGGTCACGTGACCTCAGGGGGGGGGGGGTCACGTGACCCCTCAGGTCACGTGGCCCCCCGGGTCACGTGACCTGGGGGAGGAGGGGGGTCACGTGAACCCGGGGGGGGGTCACGTGACCCCTCAGGTAACGTGACCTGGGGGAGGAGGGGAGGGGGGTCACATGACCTGGGGGAGGAGGGGGAGGGGTACGTGACCCCCTCCCCCGAAGTCACGTGACCCACCCCCCGGAGGAGATTGAAGAATGAGGGGAGGAGGAGGAGGAGGGGTATACCCTCCCCTAATTACCCTTCCCTCCTCCTCAAGAGCTGCGCTCCAATTCGGAGTTACAGGGAGTTGTAAACGGCTTTCACTTTTTTTCGCTAGATTTAGCGGGGAAACGTTTCCGCTAAGTATAGCGGTGATTGTTTTCCGCTAAATTTATGGGAAAAAATTCCCTCCTCCTCCGCCTCTTTCGAGACGTCGCTCGTGACCCTCGTGAGGTCGCACGTGACGTCACGTGTGACGTCATTATGAGAAACGTCCCATAATGCAACGCGCGGTTACGCCGATGGCGACGGCGACGCCGCTCAAGCCGGAAACGGGTGCCTAAGAGCTGCGCTCTAAAATAAACGAAGTAGTGGAAAGCTAGGTAGCGTCATTGGACCAGTGCGGCGCCGTCGGGCAAGTGATGCCTCTGGTGTTCTTAACGCCACTGATCATCAGTTAAATTTTTCACCGCGCAAGGGAGGTCTCTGTGCAGGCTCAGAAGAGGGACGCCATGAAGGAGGCGTATCTCATTCCTGAGTTATATAAAATTTGTCAGAAAATCCTGTGTTTTTTTTTATTAATCGCATGTTTCTGTACCAATATCTGAAAGTTCCAGACAATCGCTCAAGGTGCGGCCTTTGAGAGTTTTTATAAAATATAAGTAATATAATGAACCGTATTATGTAGGACAACTGAACTGTACCCAGACATTGTTGCTCAAAGCTCACGTAACATTAACGCAGCATTTCGTTACGTCAAATTCCTAGAAACATCCACTTAACGAATTAGCTTACCCTTCTAAGACGGAATCATTCTTTTTGGCTGGTGGCGTCGGCTGGTGTGAGCGGGAGGATTTCAGGACGGCGGGAAACAAAAGGCCCCTGAAGTGAAGAGCCAGGAAGCACAAAACTGCAGCAAGTAGCCCAATCGCCAGGGCCCCGGTTCGGCCAGACGCGAGCCTCATGATGACTTCTTTCTGATGTCTCCACTTGCGATCCCCCGCGTTTTCACAAGACTGTAAATGCACCCATTGCCTTTCACGTGTCTTCCCTTCGACTCCTCACTTTTAATATAACAATTGCTGCCTGCGGAGCCAAAGCCCCTCCCAAAGCACATGTAACGCTGTTACTCTGAACTTTGATTTCCGGACAATGATTCGACTTGCGTAAGCTTAGATAGGAGCCAGCAGATGCATTCATAGTGTTGTACATGAAGCGTACCGATCCGAAAATTGGAACCGAACCGTTATTTTTACCCGAACTGGAACCGAACCAAACCGAAATCGTCGCCGAATTCACAAAACGGAAGCAGAACTGAACCGTAATATTTTTTAATCGTAACTAGTTCAAAGCGTACGGTTTAGCCCAATGTTCTTTTTAATAAAACTAAATCATAAATAATTTGATAATACAAAATAAAATCGTCTGCTGTATTTCTATTTATTGGTCAAATCATCATATACATAACTGCAATCAATGAGAAATAAGAACTGAAAACGAGCCTGTTGGTGAATAGATACAAATACTTGAAAGAATAACCATCGAGGACGGGGACAGAAACAGGACTTCTTTCATTGAGCAACAACATAGAATAGCACAAAATATAAAACCGCCCTCCAAAAGGTTTCAACGTTCTCGAAGAAGGATAGGCGAAAATTGTTAAAAAGGAAAGAGAATTTACTATAAATATAAAGTTTAAAAAGCGCTGGCGTCACAACGAGGCACCAGTAATCTAATTATATTTCCGTCTTCGAGAACGTTAATACCTTTGGGGGCGGTTTTATATTTTGTGTCATTCTATGTTGTGGCACAAGGCAAGAAGTCCTGTTTCTGCCCCCGTCCTGGATGTTTTATCCTTTCAAGTATTCGTATTTATGAGAAATAGTAGGATTTTATGGCGTGTTGGCATTAGCACTCTGATTAATTACGTGACGCCCCTCGTTAAGTTATACGCAACGTGGTTACGTGAAGCCTAGTTGTCAAGTCATGGTCTCAAGTGGCAAGATACCACGTGGAATAGTGCCACTTGGCACTCAAAGATCATGTGACCTTACGTCACGTGACGTCATGGCGTGAAGCCGTCATATCACGTGACGCCACGACAGCACTCTTTACCACGACTTTAAAACCAATGTTACCAGATCCAATGCGGAGCGCAAGTTCGTCTGCTTCTTTTACGGGGTTTGCTGTGACGTCAGAACGCCGAGCTCTGATTGGCTCTGATTGAAGGATAGTGGGTAAACCTCAAGGCAGCTTGCTTTGATGTCTACCCACTCTCCTTCAATCAGAGCCAATCAGAGCTCGGCGTCTTTCTGACGTCACCGCAACCCTTGCAAAAGAAGCAGACGAACTTGCGTTCCGCATAGCGCCATGGACACCGTGACGTCACGAGACACCACGACTTCGCACCGTGTGCACCAACCTACTTGATTGTCATGCTCCCGAGCACTCAACTCGGGCTCTCATGAACAACAAACTTCGCAAATGATTGAGTCGTGGGTCGTGTTCAATCACAGATGATAAGAGCCGAACCCTAACATTGTCCTGAGCTCACCTTGGCTCAGTCAGTGCACTGCGCTTTGCCGTACCCAGCATGTGGTTATAATGGACATTAGAGAGTTTTAGAATAGGTGTGAGTAGCGTTATGGCGCCCCTAAGCCATGTAGAGGCACGAGCGCAGCGATAGTCACGCTGCCGGCTTATATAACAAAAATATTAATTTTGTAGGGTTAAAGAGTCATGAGGGGATGTTATTTTTTGGTGGGCCGAAAACTAACATCCCCTCATGACCTCTTTAACCCTACGAAATGACCTCGACCTAGTTCAGAGCTGGTGTATTAACTGGCAGAGACGCTTAACGTCAGCAAATGTAAATGCATGCGCTTCTCTCGTTCCTCTTTTCAAACCTCTCCTGTTAATTTTCTCATTGGCATCCCTCTTCAACTCACGGATATGTATAAATACCTCGGCGTTCTTCTAACTTCAAACCTCTCCTGGGAAAACCATATTAATTCAGTTGTGAGTTCCGCTAACAAAAGCTTGTGTTTCCTTCGTCTCAATTTCAAATGTGCCCCTTCTCAACTAAAACGGCACCTCTATATTGCCCTAGTCCGGTCTAAATTAGAATACGCATATTCAATCTAACACCCTCATCATGCTACATTAACAGACTACATTGAATCTATTCAAAACCCTGCTGCGCGTTTTATTCAGTCTGATTACTCCAGTTTTTCCAGTGTCTCTCTCATTAAATCAAATCTCTCTCTCCCATTGCTTTTCACCCGTCGAAAAATATTCCGTCTCTGTCTTCTGCATAAAGTTTTTTATTCACCACTTCTAAATCAGTCTCTCCTTTCCCCACCGGCGTATCTTTCCTCCAGACTCGATCATTGCAATAAAATAGCCCGGCCAAAGTGTTTTTCCATAGCATATCAGCACGCCCCTCTTCCTGATGCAATTGTGGACTGGAATGACCTTCCCGAAGACATCGTCACCATTCAGGACCCCATCAGATTCCGAGAACCAGTATCAAACATTGTACTTAACAGTTAACACCCACTCCCCTCTCTAACGCCTTATGGCCCTGAGGGTATTGTAAATAAATACATAATAGTGTAAATATCAAAAGCAAATTGTTGTGTGTATGTTCATACAGCCTGAACTTGGTCTGCCTTAGCAGCTGACTTGTCTCTCAGCTGTAAAGGAGCAATTTAGCCAGTGCGGTGGAGCCGCTAGCCTGGGGTCTCTAACGAGCACTACGCAGTAGTGATACACGACCGCTCGCCGGTTCGATGCTCATCCAGATTTAAACTGGCAGGGGTGGGGATTGAACCCATGATCCCTGGGTTCTCCAGCGCAAGCGTTTGCTCCACGTGCTCCGAGCTGGTGTGCGCTAGCCCACTCGGCCACTGGTCAGTTGGTGTGCGCTAGCCCACAATTGCTCCTGAGAAGAGGAATAGTCGTCGCAAGAGGAGTAGCTGGACTTCGGGATTGCCGCACTGTGGTCCTCGTGACGAACGTCCGAAATGAAACGCAACACCTCACGAAAGGTAGCCGTGGGCCACGTCCAGGAACTCCGGAACTCCGCCGAAATCGCCGCGAATACTGAAGAATCCTCACCAACTCAGCAAGACAGTATGTCGCCAGCGCAGCTCGATATTGACCCTAAGCTTCTGGGCCCGAAACGACGGAAGCTGATTAACCTCCTCGCCGAATACCGCGACTGCTTTGCGACGTCGTCGAAGGTGCGCTAAACCGCCGTTGCGAAGCACCGCATCGTTACCGAGGACGACGGGCGCCCTGTGCATCGATCGCCGTACAAAGTCTCCGTAAAAAAGAGGGAAGTGATCCAGGAGCAAGTTCAAGAGATGCTGAACAACGACATAATCCAACCTTCAAGCAGTCCGTAGATCTCTCCAGTCGTACTGGTGAAGAAGAAGGACGGAACGCTTAGATTCTGCGTGGACTACCGGCAGCTGAACGCGGTGACGAAGAAAGACGTCTATCCACTCGTCCGCATCGACGGCACGTTAGACCAGCTGCGCCACTCTCGATACTTTTCATCGATGGAAGTGAAGAGCGGCTACTTGCCGATCGAAGTCGACGAACGGGACCGAGAAATCAGCTTTCGTCACGCCGGATGGTCTGCACGAGTTCAAGGTGATGCCCTTCGGACTATGCACGGCGCCAGCAACTTTCCAAGGTGTCATGGAAACCGTACTGGCAGGACTGAAGTGGAAGAGCTGTCTCGTCTACCTTGACGACGTCGTAGTTTTTTCCGGCGACTTCGACGAGCACTTGCGACGACGCCGAGTTGTTCTCCAATCCATACGGACCGCAGGACTCACCATCAAGCCGTCAAATTGTCGGTTCACCTATGACGAACTGAAGTTCGTAGGTCACGCTGTTTGTAACGAAGGCGTTCGCCCAGACACAAGAAGGACTCGCTCCGTCGCAGCATTTCCAGCGCCGGCAGACAAGGCCGTGCGAAGGTTCCTTGGACGTTGTGCCTACTATCGACGCTTTTTTTCGGGATTTCGCAAAGATTTGCGCACCCCTCGCAAACTTCACGAAGGACGCCGAGAAGTTCAAATCGGCCGAGGAGCAGCGGCAGGCATTCGACGAGCTGAAGGGAAGACTCCAGCTTCCTCCTGTTCTTGGACATTTCGATCAGGATGCGGAAACCGAAATTCACACGGACGCAAGTAACGCAGGACTTGACGCAGTACTGATTCAAGTGTAAAAAGGCACCGAGCGAGCCATCGCCTACGCAAGTCGGACACTGTCCAAGGCGGAGAAAAATTAGTCCACGACTGAGAAAAAATGCCTTGCGGTCGTCTGGGTAATCACGACGTTTCTTCCGTACTTGTACGGGAGCCCGTTCCGCGTAGTCACGGACCACCACTCAGTCTGCTGGCTTGCGAACCTCAAGGACCTGTCAGGGCGCCTCGCTTGATGTGGTCTCCTACTGCAAGAGTTCAACATGTCTGTGGTCTACAAGTCAGGCCGCGAGCACAGGGACGCCGACTGCCTGTCCCGAGCCCCCGTCGAAACACCTTCCGGCAGCAGTGACGACGATGACGACGAGTGCTTCTTAGACGCAGTGAACACGGACGACATGACACAACGTCAACGAGATGACCCTGAGCAGGGCGAACTAATAGAGCACCTGGAAGGGCGCGGGAGTACCATGCCACGTATTTTCGCACAAACCCTGCCCACATTCGTCATTGGACAAGGTGTACTCTACAAAGAGAAGTTCGGGGACAACAACTCGCCGTGGCTGCTGGTAATCCCGACCGACCTTAGAGAGGGGATCCTTTAATCCTGCCACGACGACCCGACGTCCGGACGCCTTGCTTAGATCCGGATACTGGCCCGTATTCGTGAAATGTATTACTGGCCCAAGCTCCCCAAAACCGTCCACCTATATACACGATCATGCCACGAGTGCCAGCGACACAAGAAACCTCCGACGAGGCCGGCCGGTCTCCAGCAGCCAATTTCTCCGCCAACTGCACCCTTCCAGCGGATCGGAATAGATATACTTGGCCCTTTTCCGCCGCCAAACTCGGGAAACCGCTGGATAATCGTCGCCACAGATTATCTCACGCGGTAGGCCGAAACGAAAGCCCTTCCTTCAGGGACTACTGTGGAAGTCGCCAAGTTTTTCATCGAGCCCATCGTCCTCTGGCATGGTGCTCCCGAAGTTCTGATCTCAGATTGTGGATCATTGTTCATGGCCCAGCTGACGCAAGAAATCCTTCGTATCAGCCACACCAGCCACCGTCGCACCACGCGTCGTACCACCCGCAGACCAACGGGCTGACGGAGAGACTCAACAAGACCATCGCCGACATGATCTCTATGTACGTCGACGTGGAGCACAAAACATGGGACGAGGTGTTGGCGTACGCCCCATTTGCCTACAACACGGCCATGCAGAGACCACCGCGTTGACACGCTTTCAGCTGGTTCATGGTCGCAAAGTAACGAACAATGCTGGACGCGATGTTACCCCACGAACCGGATGTCGACGGAATCGACGCCGCCCAGGTGGTTGCCCAACGTGCAGAAGAAGTCCGTCAGCTCGCCGGAATCCGGATTAAAGCCCAGCAACGTGTCGACACTGACCGCTACAACCTTCGTCGTCGAGATGTCCACTTCCAGCCCGGAGACAGGGTGTGGGTGTGGATCACGATCATCTGGTGGGCTAGGTGGTTGATCATTATGTTCAAATAACAGCGCAAAAACGACAAGGAAGGATAGACAAGGGAAACAGGATAGAGCGCTGATCCTGTCTCCCTTGTCTATCCTTACTTGTCGTTTTTGCGCGGTTATTTCAGCATGGTGGGTGTGGACACCGATTTGCCACCGTGGTCTCAGCGAGAAACTCCTGAAACGGTATTTCTGACCCTACAAGGTACTTCGTCGACTTCGAGATCTGAACTACGAGGTAATGCCCGACGGAACAAGAACATCATCACACCGCCCACCATGACCTGAAGTCGTCCACGTCATGCGCCTGAAGCCGTACTACGCTCGATAGGACTGTGTTTCACCATCCTACGTATTTTCCCGTTCTTTTATTTGTCTTGCTTGGTTTTGTTTTCTAGCACGTTGCATCCGGAGGATGCTCTTTTTAAAGGGGGGAGTAATGCCATGCACGTCTGCAAGCAAGCGCGCCCGTGACCGAATGGTTATCGTCCTTAGCTCCTAAGGAAAGGGCTCGAGGTTCGATGCCTGGGAGCGGACGTGTCTTTTTGTTATTTCTGTAAATTTTGCATTCTGGTGAATTAGAGAACATTGTTGTTTCTTCTAGGTGCGAATGTTCCACGCGTCGACCTTCTACGCCGATTATTCCAGAACCCCTCACGTGTACTTAAAGGACACATGCAAGGGAATAAAACATGTTTTTTTTAAACAGCTTAGATGGGAAAAGAATGTCATAAAACAATTCTAGATCGAAGAAAACAATTTTAGAGCTATATTTACGGCGCTATACTAATTTGTAGTTGGCGCCCGCGGGCGCCGCAGAAACGTGGCCCTTATTTATCACGTGACTGGTCTTTATTTATCACGTGGTGCTTGCGCTTTTTGGGAAGCTTCCTTTGGCCTCTAAAAGTAACTTATTTATCTTTGTTTGAAGTATAACAAAAAACTAAGATTAATAAATAGCTTTTAGAGCTTAAAGGAAACTCCTGCAAAAGCGCAAGCAGACGTGATAGACCTGTGCGCCGGTCAGATGACGGCGGCGAATCCCCGAAGCAGACGAACTTGTGCGGCGGCGGCGACGGCGGCGTGGAGAAACGCGTTGAAGCGGCGTCGCACAACGCTCAGCGTGCGGCGGCGGCGTGACTTTGCGATGGCGGCGACGCAACGCGGCTGCGCACAGGCCTACCACGTGACCAGCGGCGGCTCCCGCGGGCGCCAACTACAAATTCGTTTTGCGCCGTAAATATAGTTTTATTTTTTTTTTCTTCGCTGTAAGTTCGTTTTATAACATTCTTTTTCCATCTAGCCTGTTTAAAAAAAGAAAAAAAAGTTTTTTTCCTTTACATGTGTCCTTTAAGGGGTTTCGCGTGGCGAGCCAAAGCAGTCTTGCCCCAGCGCTTGATCCTGCTGTTACGCCGACTTCGACACCCGCAACGCTCTGTTGTTATCTTCTGTTTCCTTTTTGTTGTGGGCACAAGTTCGCCCCAGTAAACGTTTATTTCCTCTTGTTTATTTATTTGTCTTTTTTGATCACCACCCGCGACAATATGAACACCAAGATATTTGTAAACAGACACTGAAGCTAGAGGATTGCTGTTAAGATGATAAGTATGACACACCGATGGAGCACGTGACACTCTAATCGATTTACATTTCTCGGTATTTAGTTCCAGTAGCCACGGCCCACTAGTTACACCACAGTTATATACGAGTAGGTCAGATTGTAGCAGAATACTGTCAGATATGTCGGTTATTTTTCTGTATATTACGATATCCTCAGAAGAAGGCACGTTCTGCCCCAAGTCATTAACGTAAATAAGGAAGAGTAGCGGGCCAATCACTGAGCCCTGTGTTACACCCGATGTGACTGTAACCGTACACGAATTCGTATTATTAGCAGTAACGTATTGTTGGTGGCGTTAAAAAGGCATGAATCCAATATAATATACAGGATCAATGCTAAGTGATTGCAGTTTATGATTGCAGTCAATGTTAAGTGATTGCAGTTGACAACTGTCATTGTCATTTATATGGCTTCTTTTCCGAATAAGCAGTATAAAAACCACCTGTTAAAAAATAGCTCGTCCAGGGCCGCGGCGCAGCGCGAGAGCCAAAGCTTTGTTGTCCGTGTGTATAGGAATCTCTTTCTCGCCATTGCACGCGCACCACAACACGGCGAGTTCTTCTCGGGGCTATATTGGCCTCGGCAGAAGGTCAATGATTGCCAGCGCACAGTCCTCGACAAGTACGACAAAACCGACTCCAGAGGCGTCTGTCCATGCGCTGTTGGAGTAGCGGTGGAAAATGGAGTGGTTGACAGTGCGACAAAGTCACGGCCAAAGACACAGAAGAAGGGGAAACCAATTGGGTTAAAATCAGAATGATGTATTCTTGCGCACTATGCTGCAGGTCCGATTGTGAAATTCGTTGCCAGAATTTCCTACTTCGTCCAGTAACTTACTGTTCTTCAGTTTAAAAGTCTTTATGCGTGAAGTTGTGCTTCCATTTCAAAAACTAAAGGTACGTTTTTCTTTAGGATACCTCAGTTCAGTCACTCGGAAAGCAGTATATAAATATTTAGTTGATGTTTTGTTGCCAGTGCTTCTCTACAGATCATTACTGCGAGGGCGAGGGGCAGAATGTGCTGAAAAGAATTAAGAAAATGCCGGTCAAGCCATCGGTGAATTCTTTTTCCTTTAAATTGCATTATGACGTCTTTCCGGTCAAACCCTTGTGAAGGAGAAAGGCATTTTTTACCATGATCTATAAATTGCATCTATTGTAAGAAAACCTGAGTCGATTGAAGACGTCTTCATAGAATGTTGGGACGCCGTATTTCACTGGGACATTCTTCAACATACGCTGAAGAAAGACCCTCTAACTGCACAAGACATCATTTTCATACCTGTCGAGAACGAGAATGCTGTCCCTTATTACATGTTTATGCTTCTCGGCCTCCACAGATTATGGAATTCAAGAATGAATGTACGCCATGCAGATGTTAATGCGCGCCCCACAAGATGCACTTTTATTGAATGTGTGGCATATATCCGCGACGTTTATCGTGCAAAGTCTGAAGCTACAGATTGGTTGCCAATTTTGAATGAATTAGCATGTCTGAAAAGATTTTAATAAAAACAAGTTAGCCACAAAGTGGCTAACTTGTTTTTAACTTGTTTTTAACTTGTGAAAAAATTCAAGTGTGTGTGTGCGTGCGTGTGTCTGTGTTGTGGTCGATGTATAAACAGGCAATTAAAAAAAATCGGGTGAAAGAGGAATTTTGACTGGACTCTGTCAAACAGGGGACGAAGAAGAAAAAACTCAGAGCCAAAGAGGAGAAAGTACACATCGCGACACTGTTAGCGCGAACACGACATCGGCGCATTTTCGCATTTTACTTCTAAATAGTATTAGCGAGCACGAGAGGTTATCGCTTACATTATAGAACTAAATGAGCTCTTTCCGTAGCAATAATAACTTGGATGACATCCCTTGGTTTCAAAGAGGAAAACTGGAAAAAACGGCGATCGCTTGTTCGCGCTAACAGTGTCACGCTCTGTACAATGCCAAGTAGCCCGCCACCCGTGTAATATAATATAATAAAATATAGTATAAGCAAACCTGACCGGACATTGGGAGGCCCAATGTTCAAATCCTGGCCCCGCAGTTTATTTTTGCTTTCGGCGGTTTAGTAAAACATTGATTCATTCGATCAAGTACAGTTCATTCATCTGCAGAGTTTCAATTCTATAAATATATATATATATATATATATATATATATATATATATATATATATATATATATATATATATATATATATATAAATAAAGTGCATCCGTAATTTATTCCTATTTTTTGCGTCCGCACCTTTTTTATATTTTTTTTTTTTTAATCTATATGCACTTTTTTTTTTCTAGCCTAACAAAATCGGACAGCGAGAGACGTGCGCTTCTATAACCACATCCATTTGCTTGGAAGTAGCAAACATAACGTCGGTATAAAGTCACACAACAACGAAGGGTAGGGAAAGGAATGAACAACACCGGACATTTTTAGAGCTTTTTGTGTTGTTCGTATCTCTCCTTAGTCTTCCTTGTTTTGCGCTATTGCATTTACATTATGTTTGACTTTCAACAATTAGCCCAGCTCTCAATTTTATTACTTTAGTATTTTACTAGACGAGGGCTATTGTTTTGCTGCTTCCTTCATTGTGGGCGAAGACTCTTCTGCATATCTTAGGTTGCAATACACCATGGCGACTAGAAGGTGCAAATGGTTCTTCCAGCACCCAGTGGGAACCTTTTGAGGATTAATTACAAACGCTGCCGATCAACACAGAAGTGATATTTATTTTTATTTTTATTATATAGAATGCGATGGTCCCCGAGTAGCGGAAGTAACATGTATGCTCGGGCGTCAAACTATATAATGTAAGTAGATGTAGTGAACAAGCGTTGGAACTAGAAACGTGTGCCACTTTTGACCAATTAGAAGTATTAAGACGTTTCTAAGTTGTTGTTTTTTTTATTTCACGTTGTTGGATACATGGGACTATTTTAAACCGTTTATTATAAAACGGCTCTCTAGCATTTTGATAAAACAAATTTATGGAGAAACCGAAATAAACCGGTTTTTAGGAACGTGTAACCGGAAACCGAAACCGCAAAAATTAAAACCATAAAAAACCGAAACAAAACCGATATCAAGAAGAAACAGTAACCGTAACCGCAACCGAAACGTTATATTTTTTGGTTTGAGTCCCTGATTTATACAGCGTGTAGTTGGTCAGCCATTTTTAATGTTGCGACGAGTCACTCGCTGTAGATGAGCAATTTAGCCAGTGCAGTACAACCGCTAGCCTGGGGTCTTCAACGTGCACCACGCAGTAGTGATACACGACCGCACGCCGGTACGATGCTCATCCAGATCGAAACGGGCAGGGGTGGGGATTGAACCCAGGATCCCTGGGTTCTGCAGCGCAAGCTTTCGCTCCATGGGCTCATATAGTATATACCAGCAAATGTGCCAGTTCTGCTAGCAGTGCCCAGCTCGCCCAGAAGCGGAGCCCAGCTACCCGAGCGAGAGTGCCAAGTTGGGTAAATTTTGTTCATTGATACTGGCTTTGTTCCGCGCTGCAGGGTTGGTAAAGCGATTTCGTTAGAGGCTCACAAGTCTCACAAGCCATTAGCTATCGTTTGAACTATTCAAGAATTAAAAACATATAGAATCAATCAGTAAAGAACGTTATTAAACGATAAAGTATATATAAGGCATCAGGCTCATAGCAAGGCATTTTTTTCAATTGTGTGTGTGTGTGTGTGGTGGGGGGGGGGGGGGGGGCAATTTTTGAGGCCACGACTTCCAAGCGTTGGAAGAGGGGGGGGGGGGGGGGGGGGGGGGGGTTGAGGAATAAAATGGCCTCAGTCGAGCCGCCAGGACCCAGGTATCTTTCTGAGCAAAAGAGACAATAGGCGTATGATTTACGGGCTCGTCACCATTGGAAAGGCTTCTATAATCTCGCTCCCGACGCGTCCACGAAGATTTACCAGCATCGTCGTGAGTCAGGAGCGCAGCCGCTGCATTCCCGTCTTTGCGTGCCTCTATCGGGTGCTGATTGTTAGGTGCGGCGTCCTCTACTTCTTTGTGATGCTCCCGGAGCAGGCCGATGGATTCAACACCGCAGGACGTGGACCTGGAAAGTTCAGCTCAGTCTTGCGCGTGGTGAGCCTGTTAGCATGTTTCTTGGTGCGGCAAGGCGGCGGAATCGAGTCCCTTTTTTTTTACCATCTTGCACAGGTCTCGCAGCCTTGATTTGCATGTGAATACTACATCTGTGTCAAATCTTGAGACTATGTCCTTCAACCGGTGGGCCAGCGTGTGCATGTAGTACATAGCTCAAGCCGACGTGTTTGTAAAAAGCAAGAAAAAAAGAGAGCCTTCCGCCTGACATCCGCGAACCCGTCCCGGAGCTCTTCCCCCTCTCCCCCTCCCCCTTTCCGAAAATTTGGGTGGGTAGGAGGCCGAGTCTCTTGCCCTCCCCCCTCCCCCCCCCCCCGCCCCCCCGCCCCTTCCTGGCTACGGGCCTGTAAGACATGTCTCGTGAATGAAAGAGCTTTTGCACGACATAAACGTGTAAATTCATTTTTGCTGTAAGTCAGTGCGCAGCCGACGTAACAGGTCAATGAGGCCGATCAGGCAGAGCCAAAGAACACTATGTTACGGAGCTCGGCGTCTTTTAGTGCGTTTTTGTCACCGGTTAAAGCAATCGAGCGGAAACCATGCACCATGGCCATGCGCTTTTAGTATGCGTATTTCTGCTCGCGTACCTTGTAGTCTTTGACTGCATTTTGATTTATGATAAAAGAAGGAATAGCAGACTCTTTACTCAGGACGGGTGTTCAGAGGGGCGCTCTATATAATTCATAATTTTGATGACAGTTTGAATAAACTTGATTGTTAATTATCTGACCTTATAAATAACGACCCCAATATTGCTGAAATAGTACGCTAAAGCCGAAGAATCCGCATGTTCAAGAAAACAGTAAAAGCGATTTTTGTTGCCCCAGTAACCTAAACTTAAAAATCGTTCCTCGAGTGAATAGCAGATTTCAAAGTGGTTTTGTTTTTGTAGTGTTTTTGATGTTTTTTCACTACTAATTAAGTTTACTGAAAATTTGATGAGGAAAAATATAACTATGTCTTTCATGTATGTTTATATATATATTCTGTTTGAATGCAACAGAAATAGAAAATTTTACATTAACGCTGACACTGTATGTTAATAAATGTTATATCAATGATGCCGACGTAAAAGATTTATATTTGAAACTTTTGGTGGCGTTGATATGAGTTATTGTTATTACGATGCTTAGCTAATGTCATTTTGATTATTTTACGAGCGGCCCGCGTCCGTCCTTCGGCATGCGGGCCGCTCGTTGCCGGCTGGGCGGTCTCTGTCGGGTGATGGCGGAGGCCGCCACACACATACTCCCGTTCCATTGGTGTTCGGTCACTGAACGGAAGCTCGAACTCGCTCGCGAGAGCGGCATTGCCGTCCATGTTGACAGATTCGGCGAAACGACCGCGCCACCGCGCTGCTATAACCCACCGCGGTAACCAGAGTCTCGATCTCCTAAATACTACCGATACCGACTATTCACGCTTGACGTCACTCCCTACGTCACCTCCGTTTTCAGGGGCCCAGAAACGAGAAGGGAGATTGTTCAGTTTCGGTTTCTTTACTTCTGTCGTAAGCACAGAAATACGCGTCACAAATGTCTACAAAAAATCGGGCAGCATGCCATGTTTCCAAGAAGCATAAAAACACCATTTAAAAAAATTAAATAAAATCGTCTTCATTGTCCCTTTAATCTCGGCGAAGCGAGCGATAAGAAAGCGAGCTGCCACGGCAGCCGCGTCATGTCGCTGATAGCACGCACCGGTCGACGGCCCGGCGTTCATCTTCATAACTCCGGCGGGTGTACATTTCTCTGTCGGTGAGAATCGATCCCGGGCGTCCGGGGTGCGAGGCGAGGACGCTTCCCCGACGCCAAGGCGGCTCCACGGTTCTGGCTTACTAAAGGCGTGCCTAGTGTGTGGGTCATTGCACACGTCACGTCGCAGCCATCTGCTTGAATAAAGCTGTGGCCTAGTGCGTGCGTCATTGGGTACGTGACGGCGCAGAAAATGGGAAGGCGGTGCCGTCACGTCATGAGTGTGTAAAATGAGCGCGCTGCCTCCAGCGCGTCACACAACGAATCAGAAGGAAAAATTTAATGCATGTCGAAAACATTTCACCAAATGGATTACAATGCTTTCGCATTCTTACACGTAAGCAATCTTAAGTGTCTGTGCCGAATGTTTTTTTTTGTGTGTGTGTTCTTTTGACGCAGTTCTTTAGACACGTGTATGTCTTGAAATAAAGATGATGATTATTATTAACTCACGCACACTTGTTATCTTAATATTTATTTGTATTTTTACAAGATGGACACGGGAGAACCGTCAAGCGGTCCTGATCATCCAAAGCACGGATGTCCCAAGGTCTAAGATATAACTAGGGCTGGGTGTCAATTTTAATCATATCAATATTCAATTAATATGTTTCGTACATTCCCATCCATCGTAGTTTTTAAAAAAGACAAAATTACAATTTCTTTGCCTTTGCTAAAATTGTGATAAACGGCAAAATGTACAATTTCAAATTTTAAATCAACTTTGATATGTATTTGAAAAAAGCCAAAAGACACCCACACTCACAAATTATTACTTCATCCGCAAAATGAAACAGGTTCGTTTATATTTTCCAGCAACAGGGAACTCCTTTGATTGTTCACAATAGTCGCAGCTGCGCTAAACGAACAATCGCATGGCGTTGAAGTGGCTGGGCACATATAACCTTCTCCACTTGTTTCGAGTTACATATCTCGCCCCCAGAGCTTACTTTAGCTCTAATTTTCACTTAAAGTTTGCCTTCATACAGACGTACTCGTTCACGTCTGCGTGGTGAAAGCGTTCAATTTTTACGTTTCGTTTGTTTGTTAAAATTTAACCGATCAACGGGTTAAAATGTTAATCACCATTAAGCATTATTGATTCATCGGTAGATGATTAGATCAAGTGCCCAGACTTAGTTATAACGTAACGTGGGAAAACATAAGCAAACGCCCCTGTGTCAAGGGACCTTTAGGATCATGTGCTCTTTTCGACACAGTCTGTAAGAAACGCGAGGTCCTCGTAGAAGTGAGTTAAATCATAGTTTAAATTAATAACGCGTGAAGCACATGTAAGCAAGAATCACATGGCGTCGCGCCGGATAGTATGACGTGGCCGATTACCGTGCCGTTCCGCGCGAGGTTTGCCGGTTACGTTGCTTGGCGGCGCGATTTTTCTTTATATGTGTTTCAGGCTTTAGTCTGTTGATGACTCTATAATCGGTAATAAAAAAAGGAAAGGAAGCAACCTTATCACAAAAATGCTCTTTCTCAAGCCAACACTTTAAAAGTTTACTGTCAGATACTACTGTTATTTAAATTGAAGAAACAAAAATTTATCAAAAGGAAAACGGCATAATGAGCGTTTGGCCTATCTTTAGCAGGGAAATGAATTCCACTTCGTTGTCGCTATCATATATAGTTCAAGGTTTGCACCTTTCGTGGTTTTCGCAACATGACGGTAGCATGTTCCGAAACCTGTCGGCGGCATGTAAAGTAAGGTGGCGTCGAACGTTGCGTTAGGTTAGTTCGTTGATGTTTGTGAAAAGCAGGGTGGATGCTTGAAGTCGCTGCATTCTCAATAAATAACGTGAAAGTTGAAAGTCCGACTGTGCTCATATTTACGTGGATGTAAGAAAAATTAATCCCAATTTTATACTGTCAACCTTGTCACTGTTGGTGCAAGAAAACGACGACTTCAAAGTTCCACCATTTGTTTTTTTTTTTTTGCACGCAACATTGAATATTTGTTTGACGACATATTATTTTCTTGCCGGAACGATTGGACAATCCTCAGCTCTCGGCGAAGTGGCGTAGTACGGGGATTAGCAAGCATTCGTGACTTGGCGCACGTGACTTCGAAAGGCAATAATGTCTGCTTATTTCTATGTAGAATACCTTTGTGCAAATCTGACGTAAGTAACTTTTGGTTAGATGTTTAGGCAGTGGAAAGTTAAACTACCCTAAGAAGCGCCTAATATCTCCCACGTGGGTGAGAAATTTATCACGCCTGTACGATGCTCATCCAGATCGAAACGGGTGGCGGCGTTGTTTGAGTCGATGATTTCTGGGTTCTGCTGCGCAAGTTTTCCCTCCGCGTCATCCTTGTGACGTGTTCAAGTTTCAAGCCAAATGTGTTTATGAACATGCGCGTGCCTCGTTCAGCAGTTGGAAGAACAATGGACGGGCTAGAGTGAACAGGCGCGATCTCTTACGGCCTTTGCACGGGGAGTAGTAGCTCCCTGCGGCGGCAGCTCGAAGGGGCCGCTGAAACCCTACCGCTCCTACAGCGCTTTAATTTCTTCTGAGAGGCACATCCCCTTCACCGTGCTGTCCTCTTTGCTCCGGGGTTGAGTTAGACAAGTTTATAGAGAAATTAGACCCACAGGTCATGAAACCGGCTGCTGCAAAGACTTATGCGGAACACCTCTATCTCTTCGTCTCCTCAAGAAACGAGTTTATATTGACAAGAATCTAACTATCGTAAGTCGAAACTTATATCAATCGGCTCAATACAGTTATATCAAGCAAGTATAATTGTCCACATTTTTAATTTCAGTGGTCGGGAAACAGTTTAGGATGGCGCAGGCGGTGTTGGGCAGCGTGGTCGCACCCCCAAGCGGCTAAAGAAGTCTATTGCAACTAGGCAAGAGTGAAGGCCACAAGAAAAACAGCTTTTCAGCCCGGTCATAGAAGAACATGGCAGGACAGCAATAAGCATCTCGCTTGATTTTATTTTGTAACAGTGACTGCGGGGACTCCCAAAAACGAAAGAGAAGGGTGAGGAAACTTCGCAAGTTAATATCCTTGGCCGGCTTGAGACAACAGCGTCTCAGCTGAGACGGGGTGAAACAAAGCAGTGCAAGACGTGGGGCGCGCGAGCGTCTTGAGACGCGGCTTGAGTCCCGTTTAGCTCGTGCGCTGGCTTTGGTATTTCTTTCTTTCCCAAAGTGTCAGCTGAGACGCTGTTTCTAGCAAGTCGGCCCTGGCTGCTTATCATTAGTTGCAAAGAACAAGGTAAAGCGCAAAATGAAAGCTTGGAGCTGTTGCATTATTAAACCAACACTATGAAAGTTGATCGTCTGACATTCTTATTTTAATAAATTAAATAAAAATTAATCCAAACAAAGACGACCTAGGGATGGTTTCACCCATGTGCAACGCTTTTAAAGGGGGACCAGCAGTCGGGTGCTCGTGCTCCTGCTCGTGAGCTCACGAGCAGGAGCACGAGCACCCGACGGCGGACGGACATACGGACATGGCTAGCCCCTAAGGAGCTTCGCCCCTAAAAAAGAGGGCGAGGAGGACTTTCCGCCAGGCTGAAGAATATTTCTGCTGGTCCCCCTTTAATAGCGCACTTGATGGGATAAAGGTTTATTAGACCCTTTTCCTGAGCCTCAGATTTGAGCCACGATGACTGACTGTGTGTTGCCTTACCGTGAGGCGCAATCACTGCGGTTTGGATATAACACTCTGCGTAATTTGTTTACTAGTAGAGTACCTAACCCTGATCTAACCTACCTCAAACTGCGAGCAATGCGCCGTAAGGTGCAGCGCCGCGCTCTCATTACATCTAGGCAAGAAGACATCTAACGTTACCGTAAACTCGACGTTGCATTTCGCAAACACACTCACCGCTTACAACATAGACCGTGGCGACAACCCCCGATGTGAGTCTCTTCACTCTCCGGGAGGTAGAAGACGAGCGTGGCATATTGCTCGTGTTCTCACCGGTGATGCCGTTCCCTGCTCACCTGCTCTTGGACTAGCAGTAATCCACAACATAACCTTGGCACAAGCTGTGGAACATCTAGCAGATTAATTTACCTCCATCCCTGCTCCGCCATTAGGCTTTGCCGTAATTAGCACCGCCGGTACTGCACCAACAACGCTAACTACCGCAGACTCGGACTTCACGATGGGCGAACTACATCATGCTATTCGGCGTTCATCTAGGAAAACGCAGTGCACCAGGTTTGGACGGTACCACGTTTCAAGCTTTTCGAAACCTCTCTGCCACAACCCTCATGGCCTCATAAATAACATCAATGACATTTGCCGCTCGTCTGTTCTTCCTCCTGCCTGGTTACAGTCCATGGTAGGTTCCAATTCATAAGCCAGGAAAACCGATCGGTGACACCTCGTCTACAGACCTATCTCCCTCACTAGCTGTCTGGGGAAGATTACGGAACAAATGGTCTTGCGCCGTCAAGACTGGCAGCTTGAGTCATCTGGTGCCCTTCCTAATCAACTGTGTGGCTTCTGCAAACTACGCTGCACGATCGACACGATCGTGCAGTTGTTGTATCACACATGAAGGAATCGAAGGCCTCAAAGCAAGCTTTCACAGCCATATTCCTTGACATCAAAAAGGTCTTTTATTCAATTCCCCACAGTACCATAGTTACCCAGCTTCTGAAACTTGGTGTGCAATGTCGAGCACTTGCATTTATACGTGATTTCCTGACTGGTCGTACAATGTGCGTACGCCAAGGAGGAGCCCGCAGTTCGAACCGTGCGGTAGCTCAAGGCGTCCCCCAAGGTAGCGTAATAAGCCCGTTTTTGTTCAACGTTACCATGGCCGCTTTGCCAGAGGCCATACAGCTGAGGAACATCGATTCAACAGTAATAAACATTGCAATTTACGCTGATGACGAGGCCCTCTGGGCGTATGCCCCAACAAAAGTGTACAGCAAGATGCCGCAAGCGCTACAGGATGCTCTAACCATATTTGTAGACGAAATATCAAAGCTGGGACTTACTCTCTCTACATATAAAACAGCTGTCCTTCAGTACCATCCAACATAATCTACGAAATCAGCAGAACGGAAGTAACGCGGGTTCGAACGTATTCTTACCTAGGGTTTCTACTAGACGACCGCAACTCCTGGCGCCCTGCAGTCAAGTCAACGCTCATCAAATGTCGCCGACACCTCAATGCCATCCGTGTGATCATGGGCAGCAGATGGGGAACACCTCAGGCATGATGATTCAACTGTAAAGGGGCCTGATTCTCTCCAGACTAATGTATGCATTGCCATTGGTCCACATCAGCAACGCGCAGTCATTAGCCATTGAAACACTCCATCGAGTTGCAGTTCGATTATGTCTAGGCCTACCCAGGTACGCACCTAACATTCTAACGCTATAGAAGGAAGGATGAACCTTGTTGAAAACCACGGCAAAGAATTGACGCTTCGCCACATCGCACGGCAAACGACCTGTCAGTCAACGGGTTCTCTCCTGAACCGATTGCGCAGCCGTCCCCTCTCTCGTCTAGAATATCTCGCAACAGAGTTTGAAGGGCCTATAGACGCTTTTGCTATGATCTAGCTAGCTCCACCACCATACGCCCGATCGCTGAAAATCAATGTGTCCATTCCCATGCTCAGAAACAAAAAACTCATGGCACAAGTTGTCGCCCAAGGCCTCGCTGAAGAGCTAATAGAGGAAACTTTCATAGGATGGGGACATTGTCTACACCAATGGCTCGGTGCTTCACAGCTGTGAATCATCTACTGCAGCAATCTTCATTGGAGAACTCAATGTGACCAGATCAAGAAAACTCAGTTTTCATACCTCCTCCACAACCGCAGAACTAGCGGCTCTTTGGCTTGGCCTTGAAGCACTTGACAACATCTCCAACTGCGAAAAGGCAGTCCTTCTAACAGACTCCAGAGCAGCTCTGGTGCTACTCAAAAACCTAGACGATGCTCCCCAATATGCCCGGTTCAATGCCCACACAGCAAGAAACTTGGAAACAAAAGGTTGGCAATTAGCATTTCAATGGCTGCCCTCACACGTTGGCATCGCAGGCAACGAGACAGCCAATCGTCTTGCAGCAGAAGAGCACCACCTTAATGTGCCAACACTCTATGTATCGAAGATCCACGAGGCCAAACAACTTATACACAAAGAAATATAGCGAAAACACCCTGACCCGAAAGTATCTGGCGGAAGACCACCCGCGCGTGTGCCCCCAAAGCTTTCACGAGCCAGCGCCTCCATTCAGGCAAAGGCTTCGCACTGGGTGTGCCTTCACTGCAGAGGCCATTCATCGTCTGGACCCGACAATCAGCCTAAACTGCTCAAGCTGTGACGTTCCCGAGGACCTAGAAGACCTCATCTGGGTCTGTCCAAATCTAGCGGACGCGAGGAAATCTCTCCTCGATGGACTACAGCTCGCGGGGGTTGCCCACGCGACAACTGAATACATTCTTTTCCCCCCAGGCTCAGTAAGAGATGCCACTAGAACATTCTCCTTACTCATAACATTCTTAGAAGATGCAGATCTAATAGACCGGCTCTAAGGCATGGTGCCATATGCCCCGAGCCAGTAAACCGTCCATTCTCATAAGTAGTCCAAACTACCTCCACCACCTACCTCTCCTTCCTCTCCTTTCTCTTTTCTACTTCCTTCTTTTGATCCCTTATATCTAACTGTTTCCTACCCCGGAACTGACTTGCCCCCCACCGAAGGTGTGGCAAACATGTACCGGGATTTCTCTCTTCCCTCTTACCACTCATATACATATGTACGAGTAGAGTAACGTTAAAACTCAAAATCTCAAATCCCTGCACGATGGCGAACAAAACAGAACCGGCGCGGTTGGAAAGCTGGACCCTTTATTAAATATGTGTTTGTTTATCTTAACGTGAAGAGAAATAAGTTCCCCTTTGTCGTCGCTATCATATGTACTTCAATATTTGCACCTTTCGTGGTGTCGGAACATGGCGGGCAGCATTGAATAGCTTATTTATAGGCACTAGGTATTTTCGAAAACTTGCTCGCGACCCTTCTGACGTTCTTCTCTTTTTTTTTTTTTTTTTCTTGCGAGACTAATTGTGATTTACTGCAAGAACGAGGAAGAAGCGCGAGGAAATATTTGAGACAAGAATCCTCTACGTAAGGGCAGAATCAGCGCCACTCTGCCTGAACCTCTCAACCTCGAATTTCAGCTACCTTTCAAAAGATGGCGCAAGTGCGCGTCGTCTGCTATAGACGCTTTAAACACGCGTTCGACTCGCGCTAGAGTGAGCCGCCATTGCCGACCTTCTCCTGTCTTACCGAGATTCCTAGCCACTGAAGCGGGCGTTGACGAGCCTCCACAAAGGCGTATGCTGGGGAGAAGGACGCAGTAGCAGCTAAAGTTGCAATAACCTGTCCTGCTGTGGTAATAATGAAGTGAAGCGAACGGAATAAGAGGAAACAAAAACTGAAGGTCGTTTATGGCGGCGCCCATGCACAGCTGCCTGAAAGCGTCTATAACATAAATTCAGTTTAATATTTAGAACAATTAGTATGCTTTAAATAAATTACAATCATTAAAAGTGATTTTAATTAAAACGAGAGAAGCTCTAATCGAAGGATCGGTTTAAATATTTGTCCTCTTCTTTGAAACAAGTTTCTTGTGTACAGAATCGAGATCCAAAATAGTCCATGATTTAAAATGTTTTGAAACAAATCTGAATATGAATACAACCAAATCAGACATACAGTGAACCAGCCCAGTTCCTCTCGCATGCAATTTAAACAAAAAATTAGATCAGATGCCAGAATGCTATTTGAAAAAAAACAAGAATGCGTAAAAGGAATTCTCCGAAATGTTTATCACAATCACGTTCTGTGTACAAGAAAACTGCTGGCATTGCACTTCTAACACTTGTTTTTAATGCTGAGTTCCTATGTATACCAAGAGCATGCCCTTAAATGTCGTTGCAGCGTTATGATATGAAACTGAATTACGACACTTCAAAATCGCATAAAAAAGGCTCTTTTGAAAAACATTAAAAACTGTGAGCGTTCTAAATAAACAATACGTATACACGGAACCAGACGAGTCCTTAATCTCTTCAATAAAAAAATAAGAAAGCTTTTTGGATGCACTACAAGTCTAGAAACTTGGAATGCCTAGAACTATGTCTTTGAAAATATCAAAACTCGCACTTTAAATTTTTTTATCGCGCATTAAAGGGGCTATGCAACAATTTTTTTACTTTGCGCAAATACCGCTTAGAACGGATCCCTGACGTTAATGACCTATGAAACACGCCTTCGTTTTTCCCCCGACGCATTAGAAGTCCCAGAAAAAAATTAAAAAAACGACGAGCAGCGTTCACGCCCTCAACTCGCAGCCAGAACAAGCGGCCACGTGATCTGGAGCCGATTATATGCCGTCAATGTTGATCATAGCCACGCGCTGGGGTTGGCAAAGCACAGGACACGCGCTGAGTTCCAGACATTGTTATGGCTCGGCTATTGTCGTCGTTGCAGCGATTGGACACGGGCCACTACTCGAATGCTTCTCGAGCTATCAATTATCACGAGCCTAAATCGAGTGCCCACGCAATGCTCGGGTCCAATCTATGAACCGCATTCAAATATCGTCATACGGGTGTACTGCGATCCCCGCGTTACGTCATCGAATTTTGCAAGGGAGAGATTGAATGAAAATGATCGCTTTTGTCCTTGAAATTACACCGCAACAAAGGAGTTTCTTGGCCAGTGGCATTGCATGCGAGTATCCTTGAGTCCCACTAGTGCCAGTAAGCTCGTGTAAAGTGAAAAACATTCCAATTGAATATCGTTGCACAGCTCCTTTAAGTTTTGAAAAATGTATATCCCACTCTGCACTAAAAAGTGAGGACGAATTGGTAATATATTTACAAAAAAAAACGCAATTCGTGACACGCGCACAGACACGACATTTGCACCGCCAACAGGCACTTTAGCACAGCTGCCAACGGTATTATGGTTGGGGCCGTGGGACCGCCACCTTAAAGGGTAACTGCAAAAATTACTGTCATAAAACAAACCTTCCACGAAAAAGAAAATATTTTTTTGCAATATTTACGCCACAGGACGTAATTCAGTCGGAGTCAGAACCTCTCCACATTTCAAACTCCCGCTCTTTCAACTCGTGCGGAGAAGTACGCCCATGACCCTCGCTCTTGGATTTGTTCTTGGATAGACTTGGCTGCGGAGTTGGACGACGTACGCAGTGCCTGACTTCCGGTGTGTATTGTCGAAGATACGCCGCGAATCAAGAGAGGGAGGGGGGGGGGGGGGAGGTGCCGCCAATGTACTCTGGAAGCTAGAGCCATTTCGTTGTTTTTGTTTGGATGGAGAAAATGTGGAAACAGCGCACGTTCAACATGGCGCCGGTGTTGTTTCGGTTTGACGGGAAGCGAGAAGCTCCGCGGTTTGCGAGCACATGTAGCGAAGACGTGACCGGAGAAGTGCACCTGTGATGTTCCCAGAAGACGGAAAGTATCATTCGTAATTGTCGTGTGTGCTTTGAAAGCGAAGGGGGTCACAGGGTCCCCGAGTGCGCAACCACAAGCCTACGTTCACGACAGCGCTGCGTTGACTTCGGCGATCTCGTTCTGTTTGGTGCAACACGGCGATGCGACAAAGAACTGAAAAGTTTGTGGGGTGTGGTGCGGGGCTTGGAAGTAGAAACCCACACTAACACGGAGCGCAAATTGGTTGTTGTGGGGTTGAGGTTCAACGGGTTCAGTCCCGTCGTCGTCAGCTTATCCGGTCCAGCTGGTCCAGGACGCAGCGAGCGTCTTTAAAAGTAAATCTTCCTTCGTTCCGCTTCAAAATGTGGATGATTGCCGACGCATACCGCGAAAAAAAAGCTGCGGTCGTTTTAAAGAAAATTACGTCGTTTTAATTGAACAATGGACTCCGGATTGTTGTCCAATATCTGCCGTTTTTATGCTTTGTGTTGTTGGACTGCGTTTGCACAGCGACGTGTTAGCACAGCGACGCACACCGCTCGAGTAGGTGATTCGGTCCTGCAAACGACCGGTTATACCGAATTTCAGGGAAGTGTAAGTCACCATTGATATTTTCCTGTAAATCTCATGTGAGTTTGTTGCGCTC
The DNA here is from genome assembly GCA_013358835.2 of Ixodes persulcatus. Classification (NCBI taxonomy): domain Eukaryota; kingdom Metazoa; phylum Arthropoda; class Arachnida; order Ixodida; family Ixodidae; genus Ixodes; species Ixodes persulcatus. Next base: position 693,293 of record JABSTQ010009423.1, read on the forward strand.
ATCATGCGGTGTGAATAAATTTGGGCAAGATTTTCAACCTGCCCACATCTGCATGAACTGAGACCATTTATTATGTAGTGTACATAGTGCTTTTTCTTTATTTTGGGAAGAGGCGTTGGTGCATTCACAATCACTTGAGAGTTGAAAAATTGGGGAGGGCGAGCAAGCTTTCCCAACTTCGTCTCTTTTCTCTCTGGCACTGCCCCTAATTCCAAGTTGCAGTTGCAGTAGACATACTACCTACCAGCAGGTAGAAACGGCTCTAAATCAGGTAAACGACTGGGAAGTCAGGACGGTGCGGACTCCGTGTTTTGCTCTTTTCGCAAGGTGACTGGGGAAGTGCTTTCGCAAGGTATGCGGAATATGCAAGCGATTTTGTTGTCCCCGTCGTTTGCGTCTCTCCAGCAAAACGAATGAGATGATCTACAAAGGCGCAATCACAAGCCAAGATTTACGATAACAGTACATATTCAATTCAAACAACTTTACGTAAGATGGTTTGGAAGCCGAGAAAAATCTGTCGGCTAACGCAGAATTCGGACGTCCGAAGGCTTCTGCGGACAGCTGTTACATAATAACCTGGCTGTGCCAGGTTTTTTACGTTATTGCTGTGTCTTAGTCGTGGACGTTCGGTGCACCCGGTGCGAATCTCGAAGGCATCCGGAGCGAAATGACGAGAACATACCTGGACACGTTTGTGGCTACGCAAACGCCAGATTGCGTCCAGCCAAATAGCATTCATCTTTCGGGGCGACATGGCTGCTGGAAGGCTCGCCTTTGCGATCACTCATCTGGCCGCACTTTACAGAGCAACGGCGCCGCTTTACAGCAGCTGACATCTCCAAAATGTCAACTTTTGCACGCACAAGAAAAAAAAAGCACGCTAAGAAAGCAAAGAGAAAACGAAAATAAAATTGGGTTGTGTGTATGTTTATACAGCCTAGAACTTGGTCTGCCTCAACGGGCGACGAGTCTCCCAGCTGTAGATGAGCAATTTAGCCAGTGCAGTACAACCGCTAGCCTGGGGTCTTTAACGTGCATCACGCTGTAGTGATACACGACCGCTCACCAGTACGATGCTCATCCAGATCGAAACGGGCAGGGGTGGGGATTGAACCCAGGATCCCTGGGTTCTGCAGCGCGAGCTTTCGCTCCACGTGCTCCGAGCTGGTGTGCGCTAGACCACTCGGTCACCGATCTCCCCGGAAAACGAAAGTAACAAACCTCGCTACGAAAGCCAAAACCCCGCGTCGTTTCTAATTGAGGAGTTTCAGCGACGGTGTCGCCGCCCTGGCGGCCGGTCGCCGAAAGAGAAAGAAGGGGATACGTTCGCTGGGCGTTGGCTTTGTGTAAATGCGTTGGCCGCGAACGTAGGCTTATAAACTTCGGCAGCAAGAATATTACGCGGCTCTAGCGTTCCGGTACGAGCAATAGAGGTGACACGATCTGCTACGACTAGCTACGACCACCCGCCGCAGCGATGCAGGCGTCGAAAGAGCGCAACCGGTGTACTACTCAGACAGTCGCCATCGCCCGACGCAGATCGTTTGGCATTCAGGGCTTTCCGCCCCGGGTTCTTCGTTTGTACTTGGAACCGAGTATTATTTCCTGTGTTTGTGTATGTGCTCAGTGGCTGGATATGGACCTCATAGAGCAGTTCTTGAGACTCAACAGCGACTCAAAGTTGACGGCGGAGGGGCTCGCGGCAACGCTTTTGGTTGGTGCACGGGCCTGACGACTACACGGATAAATTTTAAGATAGCTGCTAGCAAGGTGGGCCATAGTCGCTTTGTGTTGACACGATTTTATGTGTAAGTACTTCGTGCAAAGGCGAATCTATCGCGTTTCTAATCCACCTTTGTTTTTGTTGTTGTTTTTATCCCGCACGACCGACTACTAAGCAAATGCTTCTGTACCGATCACGGAGTGAATGTCTTCGGCCTTACATTGCGGAACGCCCAATAAAAAGTCATGTTCGTTCAGCGAGAAAACTTCCCTTTCGAGTGACCTTTTTTGATTGATAATTTCTCCCGTATCTAGATGCTTTAATCAGCACGACCGATTAGGATTGCTTCCCTAGTTAAGTCATTTTGCTGCCATATGCGGCACTAATGCTTGGCACGATGTATGCCACTGGTGGTATTGTGAATTGGTTTACTTCCAAACCTAAAAGTGTAACAGGTGGGACCATTCAGTTTGCTAAAAATGTGATGATATGGGAATTTCGTTGCATAACTAGCGTTTTACGTTTAAGATTGATAAGAAACATGCTCATGTGATGATGCATGTCTACAGCATAAGCTTTGCAGATCCAGAATGGGTGTGCAATAGGCTACAGCCTCAAGGTTTTTAATGGCCCAAATTGGTGATTACACGGCCATAAATATTGTGGTGGAAAACTGCCCACTGGCTCGGTGAGTTTTGATCGTGACCATTGGTGTGCTGTTGGCAAATTAGGTAATGACACACCTTTTCCCTGACCACCTGGCTTCAAGGGACATCGCACTTAGATGTGCTTAAATATGTTTATTTCAAGGTTCAGTTGACCCCTTTGCATCATGACAGGAAGGCAGTCTCAAGCCACAACAAACAGCAGTGAATATACAATGCATAATAACAGGCACCAGTGTCCAGGTATATAGTCCGCAGAAGCCAAATTGAGCCTAAAAATGTTTTTGTTTTGTTTAGATATTTTGCATTTGGTGTATTATCCGCAGGGCCTGATATACGCGCCCAGTGCATATTCCGCCAAGCTGGTGCGTTGTGTCTTCGTGCTTTTTTTCCTGGGTGGCATTTTCTTCAGACGTTCTTCGGCGAACGCTGTTGAGCCTGAAGAACTGCTCTTGAGGCTTATATCCAGCCACTGAGCACACACACAAGCACAGAAAATAACACTCGGTGACAAGTACAAACGAAGCACCTGGGCGGAAAGCCGTGAATGCCAAACGAGCAGCGTCAGGTGACGGCGACTGACTGCGTTGCGCCCCTTCGACGCCTGCATCGCTGCGGTGGGTGGTCGTAGCTAGTCGTAGCGAGATGATCTTCACTTCAAGCAAGAAATCTTGCCATACCATAGTCAAGATATGTGCGCAAGTGTTCGACGACGTGGGCTCTCACGCTGGTGCAGCTGTCATCAAGAAAGGTACATATCAACAATGTTTGCGCGTTTGAGGCTGAAACTATGACGCATGCTCTATCTAAACCTACATTTATCGGTCTGCGGCTACAAACATTTTCGTTGACGTTGCTTAGATTTTGTAACCATTCAGGCCTCGCATTAAATGGTGTTGCGAACTCTTCGGTTGTGTATGAAAACCTATTTTTGCCCTAATAAAAGACATTTTCAAAAGGACACCTGTCTTCTGCTGATACATATCTTCCAATTTACAATGCAGAGGCAAAAAGAAAATCAACTGTGTACATCTACCATTTAACATAAGCACCTTTTGCCATTCATTCTTGAGCACACTCAAATATCAGCTTAGGTTGCTCTTGTTTTAGAAGCTTTGCCCTTTTTTGTAAAAAGAAAAAAAGTTTAAAAAAGCTTTACCTTTGTTCTCGTTCTGGCATTTAATACAGACTTGTTTGTCAGCAGATCACACACAGCAGATATCACCGTGGCATATACAACTCGAACGACCGATGAGACTATTGCTATTACAATAAAGCTTTCCACAAGAGCCAAAAGGAGGCTTGTAGGGGTGCACAAGCACATCGAAATGAGATTGGCGCTTCCGGGGCTTGTTTACATTATGCGTAAAAACCGGACGATAGGCGACCAGCTGATCGCAATATAACACCAAGGATACCGATGTTTCGATACATAGAACGCAGGATAAAGACCTCAATCGTCCCTTGTATGCTGTAGCTGTCATACTTTTCATCCAACCGCTTTTTAACACAATTAACTAGAACAACCGAAGAGTTCGCAACACCGTTTAATGCGAGGCCTGAATGGTTACATTATCTAAGCAACGACAACGAAAATGTTTGTAGCCACAGATCGATAAGTTTAGTTTTAGATAAAGTACGCGTCTAAGTTTCAACACGCGAACATTGTTGATATGTACCTTTCTTTGGACCCGCGTACATTCGGTTCAACATGTTGACAGCTGCACCAGCGTGAGAGCTCACGTCGAACACTTGCACACATATCTTGACTATGGCAAGATTTCTTGCCTTCGACTGGCTTGAACACTTCATTTGTAGCATCACGGTAGGTCTTGCTTGAAGCGATTATCGCCTCGCACACGGCAACAAACAGAGAACGACACGCTTTGTTTAATTTATACACTACCGGTCTACGGGCGTCGCAAATCAATCCCCTCTTTTCCGCCATGTTGGATTGATCGGAGCGCCCCCTATATTCGCTGAAACTCCTCAATCACTAACACCTGCGACAGCTGCTAAACACACACTACTTCGCTTCAGGAAGTCTCACTCAAGCACCTGGGTCAGCACGAAACACTGATCACTTCGGCGAAACGACTGGTCGAGCTAGGCGAGAGAGGCGAAAGTAGAGACTTCGGCGGCCATGAAAGAATGGCGAAGCTTTTGTTTGTTATGGTATGAATCCAAACGGAAGTGTCCGTCTTGTAAACGTTTTGTAAAGAATAATAACTCTCATTACATGGGTTATTCTTTAAACATAAAAATATGCCGCTCAAAAGGAAATTACAACATATCACAAAGGTTTAACAACCAAGATCTAAGCTGCCAATCAATCTTTAGCCAATGAGAACAGTTGCTATCAGACGTCGCTCCGTGATGTATAGCAGCCAGTCCGTGACGTATAGCAGCCACTCCGTGACGTATAATACCGACTTTGTGGCGCGCGATTTAAAACGGACGAAATAGCCGCAGTCACGCGCAATAAATATTGCTCTAAACAAAACATGTTTTCGTGGAAAAATCGTTTTGAGACATGCTTGTCCCAATTAGGCTGTTTAAAGAACACTTTTTTTTCTTTGCAGTTACCCTTTAAATAACTTTAGGTTTACCACCTCAACTTGTTGCCAGAAAAAGGCGTCCACGTGATCTGGATCCGATTATATGACGCCAATGTTTCCGGCATAGCAACGCGCTGGTTTTGGCATAGCAAAGGACACGGGCTACATTGTTAGGGTTCGGCTATTTCCGTCATTGGAACCATTGGGCACGAGTCATTACGCGAATGCATGTCCAGCTAATAATTATTCCGAGCTCAAATCAAGTAGTCATGCAATGCTCGGGTCCACACAGAGCCGCATTCAGATATCGTCACTGGGTGACACTGCGACCTCCAGACTACAGAAAGTTTTGTGAAGGAGAGATTGAGAGAAAGCGGTGGCTTTTGTTATTACATTTACAAAGCAACAAAGTAGTGTTTTGTTCAATCACGTTACGTGCGAACATCCGTGGGTTGCAGTGGTGTCAGTGAGATCGGGTAAAGTGAAAAACAAATTCCTGATGAATATCTTTGAACCACTTGAGAAGCCTTCCCGTTGGCACACGGAGAAAGTAGAAGACACCTTTCGAATCGGCCACGTTTATAATGTCCTCCGGTGGAAATTTATCGGCCCTTGGCCGAGGAAACTCGACGACGTCTGCTAATGTTACTGAAGGTTGCCGGATAATTCTGCCACAACTGACGCCAGGTAACCTTAGCCTGAATTCCGTGTTTCTGCATGGAGACCTTTCGTCGCGCACCTACCGACCTCCCGATTTCCAAGACGCCCAACTCGGCATTGTCTAAATAAAATACACCTCCAGCATCAGACAGTTTCAGATGTCGCACGTCTGGTTGCTGACCTGTGTCAACTCTGTTACCAAGGTGAAGTTTATAGCTCAACTGGAGCTTCAAGTGAAAGGGCAAACATGCTTCATAATTGATTCAGACAAGCAAAGATGTGAACCTGAAACTACATTGGCTGCTCCAACACCTAGAGGATAGTCGAGTGCTCGAGTCATTGGCACCGTCCGGGAAAGAGAAATCATCACAAGAAAAAAAATGGAGATGCAGTGAACTAGAACTATTGAGACTGAATCGTGATATAGTACTGACACTAAGAGATGATGGCAGTGCCAGAAAGATACCGCATCTCCTCGACGCCTACGAGCGCCAGAGTATTTCCCTAATGGCTTGATGCCCTCCGTTGTGCTTGCGTTGCAAAAAGGTGGGACATTTTCGTCTCTAATGTAGAGCACAGATGTTTTCTAACTCTCGGCAATATTAACGTGAAAAGTAAAACGCCAAGGTCTCGTTAAAATCCGTGCGCCAAGCCTAGAGCCACCCCGAAGGTGGAGGACGTAGAGGACGCTGCGCGCGGCAAAGTTGAACAGACATAGCAACGCCAGATCCTCCTACTTTTACAAAACTAAAGAAACTTTGTTGACTCCTACAACGCGCGCGGCTGAACTTCTTAGTGATTCAGAAAACAAAGATAGGGACAGAGGAGGACACTACAAAGGCGCTTGAGCCTTTTCTACCCAGGTGGAGGTCGACGATAGCCACGCCGTGGGAGAATCGCCAAATTGTTTCGTTTTTCTGCGCTATGACTTGAACTACACTTCGCTTGCCTACATTGCTGACACTGGCGATCGTCAGTGTCATTCATGTACGTCAGCCATAACTTAGATGATGAGCTCATGCACGCACTAACGAACGAAATTCTGCAAAATATTTACAATGCCGAACTCAAGGACTTCGGAACGACATTATGACTGCATTCACGTTATCATTGTATCCTTGTAATCAGATGAGGAACTCGGGCCCTCAGTTCCGCTGCTTTCGAGCAGTAGTGACGAGGACTCAAAATTGTTACCTGAGCCGTTCTGTCTTAAAACGTTATGGCAGGCTGTAGAAATTCTGGCAGAATTTTGCAAAAGACAGATACGCAAGATATGCCCAGTTCTTCTAGAACGCTTTACTGCTGCCCTTGATTATGGTCATGTAAGAGGGCCTGTAAACAGGGAAGGATAAAGCGCGAAGGTTTAACGAACCAGTGTGTGCGCGTGAAAGGAATGGCGAATGCCGAGTCTGGACTTTAAGCCTGACAAGAAAGTCCACCATTAAAAGTTTTCGTTCAGTTATAAGTGGACGACAGCGAATGTTCTAACCCTTGTTCTCCCGAACGTCTTCACCGTTGAGAGGCACTTTGAATCCTGGGTAAAGCTTTTTTGTGCTTGCTCAGCAGGCAACGATTGGCATGAGGCTCATAAGCTGGTGTATGTGCTGACACGCTAGAAACGAAGCCTTTCGCACCTTCGAGCATCTTCCCAAGAAAGAAAAGGCCACTCTTCCCGTATTATGGGAAGCCTTGACGCTTTGTTTGGCGTCGACAGGCTAGCGTGCTGTGTCTGGTGCAGAATTTCGATCACGCTGTCATCGACCCTGAGAAGCCCTAACCGTCTACGCATAAAACCTAATGGACCTCTTCGGACAGACGGATCCAGAGATGTCACTACAGGTGGGTGACCCCTTGATGCGAAACCAAATAATTACGGGACTTCAGTACAAGTTTCGCGCAAAGAACCTTGCTGCCAACCCTGCAACTTTGAAGAAGCCTCTTAAGGTCTCCTCGAAGATAGTATACCTCGGACAGCTCTCGGCGACCTCAGGAAGGTTGATAATGTGCACTGGTTGGCTAGCACTTCAGATGTCACAGCAGGACTTGCTGATGACCCCATCGCGGCACTGACCAGCAGCGTCACTAAACGGAGTGCGACAGTGAATGTGTCATCGAGTCGCAGAGTTACTCCAATGACACCAGCAGGAACACCCTTAGACGATCACCACGATGTTTCCATTGTGTTGGAACTGACAACTCTGCAAGAGCAAGTGCGAGTTCTGTGCAGCGCGCGTCAACACCAAGTACTCTTCGTCCATTTTTACAGCATACCAATCAGAGAACGGCGTACCCGTTGAAAGCTCACCGGGGACGCGAAACAGTCATAATGACTGGGCTTTTTTCGGAACTTTTCCCGCATCTTCATGTAACAGTGAATGGTAGACAGGGCGGATTTGCAATGGCAATGCTTGTTCTCTCCGGTTTATCAGCGACTATTCTGTGAGGCGAAAAATAGCTTGAACTTTCCCACCACAACCCGGCACTTGAGTTCACTCACCGAGAATGAGTCATAGATCTTAACGGCGCCGCTTTCGAAGTTTGGGGAACATGCACGATGAACATTCAGATTCCAGATATCTCTGTGAGCTCTCCTGTCATTGTTATTCGTGGCATCATTCATGAGTTTACCTTGGGACTCGAACTTTTGATAAAACACCAATTTTATGTTTACCTCAGTGAAAGAACACTCGAGCGAAGAAAGGAAGAGGGCCCATGTATCCAAGTCCAAAGAATCCAGCTTTCCATCACGTCTGTCCTCCCACAAAGGACCGCAACGATCGTGCTCCGGAACCTGTCACCAAATGCTGCGGCGTTTGGTACTGCACCTCTTGAACCTCGCATGAACCTACTTGTGAAGAAGAATGCTGAAGTCCCCTGTAGCGTTCTCACAGTGCCAGATAGGTCACTGGCATCGGTCATTAAATATTCCGTAGAGCCAGTCACCCCGTTCAAAGGCGCGGCTATTCGAACCTTGAACGCCTTCGACCATTCTGAAGTCGAGTATTCTGCCGCACCGTTTCACAAGAGTCATACAAGGACGGCACGTGACAGCGTCTGTCCGCGTCTAAAAGAGAGAAATATATGAGTACATTGCAAGATGCTCTAGCTGCATCACAGGAACATTAGAGAGACCAGCTAATACTGATGGAAGCCATCCTGCTTAACTTTGAGGATGGCCTTTCTCAAGGTGATTGCGATTTAGGAGAACGTCAGTATTTCCGCACAATATAAACGCACACTTTACGCACACTCGTCGCTATACCCAAACCCTGCAGGGGTGCCAACGCCGGAAGACGCCGCCGGGTAGGCTACCATGCTTCCTCGACATAATCTACAAAGGCAACGACGACGTTCAAATATATTAGAGAGTTTTAGTAGATCGTTTCTCACTCCGATAACGATACCCGATACTGCGCCGGAGCCATTACGCATGCGCTAGAGTATCGGGTGTTTCGGGCGCAGGTATCGGGAATATCGGGAAATATCGCGCGCACTCCCGTGCCTCGCGAGAGTTGACGAGATCCGGCAAGAGCTGAGCGATCATGGTCGCTAAACTCGAGCCTCTTTCTGCCCAAGCGTGTCGAAAACGATTCACGATCGTCTAGGATATCCTCCTTTTAAGAGAAGTGCTTGCGATGAATACCTTTGTAAATTTTACGCGGTGGGACACAGTGGCGGCCAACCTGAATGAAGCACTGGGGAGGAACTCCAGTGTTCGCGGAGTGAGAGACCGCTGCGATCAAATCAAATCAAATCAAATTTATTTGACACCACATCGTACAAGGATGATGATGTCGGGAGCACAGACAAAAAGCCACTGGAGTGTGGCTTGACGAGGTCTGTGCCCCCGATTGATCTAATTAGCGACAGCGGCTATGATACAATAGTAAACAAGGAAGAAGTAACAATCTATACAGCAGTTTGCAAAACAGAACTTAGCATATGTTAGGCCAATAATGCAGTGAAAACAAAAAACCGGAAAAACAAGATTTTATAAAACGAAACATAATAACATAATAACATCAAAAACACATTTACTTTCTAATGAGTGTGGGAATTGAGTAAGGATGGCAGTGTGTAAAGAATTGATTGAGTACCGTAATTTGTACGTGCAAAGGGTATATTCCAGATTTCACTGTGACGTGTGTTATAGCTGCTAGTGTTTCTTTTTAATTTCGATAATTGCTCAATAAAATTGTTATTTTGTTTTCTTCCCGCATAGTATCTCTTGAGCAGCAAGTCATTATATAAAAACTGTACAGCACAAACATTAAGACACTTAAAAAGTGGTTCTGTGTGAGCATCGTAGGCTGAACTAGAGATAGCGCGAACGGCTTTTTTCTGTAGTAAGAATATTTTTGAAGTGTTTGCCCTGGTTGTGTTCCCCCAAACAAAATGACAGTAGGTGATGTTCGAGAAAAAAAGTGAGTTGTAAATAATCAATTTTATACTAGTTGGTAGAGAATATCGCAGTCTTGTCAGAACTCCAACAACGCGGGCAAGTTTATTTGCAACGATTTCAATATGTTTATTCCAAACAAAGTGTTCTTCAAAGAACACTCCTAGGTTTTTTACTGAAGGAACAATATACACATTCGAGGTGCCAATCATAAGATTGGTTTCAACATTTACTTTCTGGTTTCTAGGCATAAAAATGACAGCCTTTGTTTTAGATGTGTTTATGGTTAAGGAATTGTATATGCTCCATTTGTCTAGCTTGCTTAGTACATTATTTGTATGATCAATTACTTCTTTAGTATTTGTAGATTTAAAAAATAAGCTAGTGTCGTCAGCGTAAATAACGAATTGGGCATTATCGTCAATGTATGTTATGTCGTACCCCAAGGAAGCTACCTTGGGGTACCCCAGAATGAATGGGTTTAATAACTGAAGTTTTATTGTTTATAACAACTTTCTGGCAGCGATACTCAAGATAACTTCTTATTAAATCTAAAAATATCCCCCGAAAACCATAAATTTCGAGTTTTCTAGTAGGGTCTCGTGGTTTATTCTATCGAACGCCTTCGAAAAGTCTATGAATACCCCTAGTGTGGGTAATTTTTGTTCTATTGCAGAGATGATAAGTTCTTTTTGAGTCAGAAGTCCTGCCTCTGTTGAGCGACCTTTTCTGAAGCCGAACTGAGAGTCTGTTATTATACTATGTTTTTCACAAAATGAAGTCATTCTAAGATTAATAATTTTTTCAAGGCACTTTGAAAAAACGGGAAGAATTGATATTGGTCTATAATTTGATCATTCATTTTTGTCACCCCCTTTAAATAGGACGCTCACCTTAGCTAACTGCATATGTTTTGGAAATACGCCATGCATAAGCGAAAGATTATACACGTGTTCTAAAACAGGGCAAATTATATCTAAGACGTGTTTAACTGGGCGACTTTGCAGATCATCGGCATCACAGCAACTACTGTTTCCGAAGGAAAGAAATATCTGATGAATTTCGTCAGCGTCAGTAGGTCTTAGAAACGCGCTTTCACGGTTTCTGGATTTTAAGTATTCAAGGCTGAGTGGATTATGTGTGCTGTTGGCCAGTGATACAAAAAAGTTATTGAAAGAGTCAGCCAGCAGCGTTCCTGATACTGGTAGCCCGTTTAATATAAGCTCTTGAACAGACTGTGTATGCTGCTGCTTACGACCAAGTACTGCGTTCAGTCTTTGCCATATAACATCACTACGTTTCATTATTTCGGCGTTGAAAAGGTTATGAAAATAAGTTCTTTTAGCGTGTCTGAGGAAACTAGTCACTTTATTTCGAAACACTTTAAATGCACGTAGATCCTCTGAACTCCTTGTCTCTAAAAATTGTTTGAAAAGACCATCTTTTTGTTTTATAAGTTGTAATGAATTATTTGTTATCCAAGGCTTTCGCGCCTTTTTATTTCTTGATGTTTAGTAACGAAATAGCTTCACATAAACTGACTTAAATAAAGACAAAAACGTGTCGTAGGCGTCTTCAGGGTTATTTTTGCTATAAACTACTTCCCAGCTAATTTGTGATTAGCTTGGAAGTAGTCTCCTCGGTCTGTTCAAGCGAGGCGACCACACAAACTTGAGAAAGTAAGTAGTTTTTGAGTCCCGCTTGAAAGTTCAGAAGCGTTTTAGCTGAACATTGAGGCACCCTAGTTTTAGCTAGGGTGCCTTCATGTGCGCTTTGCTTGGCGTGATGACATCTGGCCATTTTGTTTCGAACGCTTATTTTTATTTTTTGTTCTAAAGCGCGTGAAAGAGCGTGTCCCTGCACGCGCTCGTGGTGCTGACTGTGCTACGGCGACATTTTGTTTCTTGCGATTTCTTTGTATTTTCCCTGTGAGCGCGTGCTGTCGGCATCGGGTACTACAAACGATGGCATCACACTAAACAGAAGGACATTGAGGCACTCTAGTTTTAGCATACTGCCATACCCTGTCCAACAGCTGTCGCAACTGCGAGCTATAGTGCGAGCTTGTTGTTTGGAAACCTTCATTGAATGGCCAGGTTCAATAAAATAAAGAGTCAGTCAATTGTCAACCTACGCGATAAGAAAAACTAAAAAAAAAGTTGTTTATATGATGCTATGTGCATTGTTTCCTTTGTTGTATTTTTCCAGCAATCAGAAGCGGTATAGGGAGCACCTTGGATCGCTGGAGAAGAGAGCAGAAGAGGACCGCAGAATAAAAAAACTAGAGATCGCTCTTGAAGAGAGGCGTCTCGCCATGGAGGAGCGCCAGATAGAGAGGCGCCTGGTCATTGAAGAGCGCCAGGTGACCTTAAGCGAGGATCGCTTAGCGTTTGAAAAAGAAAAGTTTTATGTGCTGCAGGAGGCTGCAGCAGAGGAGAGGAGACATCGTCTCCAACTGCAAGAACATTACGTTCAGGTAGTGAATGGTCAAATTAAAAAGCAAAGTTAAGTGTGAGCAAGTGGTATGACATCCTAATACGCACTACAGTAAATCTTTCATTTTATTAAACAATGTAGTTGGGAGAAAACGGCAGAGGTAGGCCCCGTTCGACTTACTATACAAAGAACCATTTTGAGTGTAATATTGAACAGACAGCAAATGCTATGTTGGCAATGACAGGCAAAGCAATAACATGAGACAGTCAGGGTGTCTAGCAAATTAATCTTTTGAAATTCCCTGACTTTTCCAGGTTTTCCCTGACAATTAAAGCTGAAATTCCCTGACCACTGTAGAGGTGGTTAAATATGTAAAACCATTACAACACAAGGCATTGAGCACAGTGAGGATCATTTTGCACGGGCTTAATCTAACTTGCATATTCCGAAATATTCGGGTTCGTCCAGTCCGGAATAAATGAGCGCTTTCTTGCCGCCAACATCGTCAGTGAAGAGCTAGGCCACTTCCGGGAACACGATGAAAACATGACGCTCAAACACACGTCAAAAACCGAATGGCAACATGGCCGCCAGATGCACTTTCGGATCCTTTCGGCTTCGATTGGAATGGGGTCTATACGGCTTTCCCATTTGTTACTAAACCTAGTAGCTCCATTTTGATCTAGCCTAGTGTCGCGCTCTCAATCCAATCCAATCTCAGGTTTGGACTGGATTTGTCGGCTCTTCCCTTTGCATCGGGTAGCACTCTCTACATCGAAGGAGCAGAGCTCGCGAAGGAGCAGTCTTCGCTCAAAGCACTCGATGGCATTTCCGGCTCATTTTCCCTGACTGGGCTCGCTTTTTGACAATATCCCTGACAATTCCCAGATTTTTTCCGGTAATTAAAACTTCCCTGACAATTCCCGGTTTTCCCGGTTGCTAGACACTCTGGACAGTAGACAGTGCAAAAAGCTTCCTGCCCGGGGATGGCGACGTTCTGGGCCGTCCTTATTGTATCAGGGACTCGCAGCGCGCTACACAGCTCCGTTAAGTCCATCTGCTCAAACGAAACTGCTGGCGGAAAGCTTCACTATCTATGTTGAGCACATCCAAGTAGCCTCGCCCCGACCTAGACCTCCGCGGAACGGGGTACTCCATATCCAGAAAGGAGAGTTCTTCGATTTCGTCCCACCTCAAAAACGCTAAGGCCAAGGGATCCTCGAAAACGCACGTCGCTATGGCTCAAGTTGGTCACTCGCTCGACTCGCTCACGCCCGTGCCACCCGTGCTTCCGATGGCTTCCCGTGACAAGCCACCGGGGGAGACTAGATTGGCTTGTCTCTACTTGGCTAGATGTAGCTTGCTGCTGCATTTCTGTAATTTCTGCAACTTATAAAACTTAATTGATGTTTTTTAATTGTATTAAATGTAAGAACTGTTATTTTTTCTTGAGTGAAACATTTTTCTTTTAATTCGTTATTTTTCATTTTGGAAAGTGCAAATCGTTTCCACTAGGGAGCGCCCCAGCGCCTCAAGCGACCGTATCGGATGTATCGTCTTCAAAATGGTCTACTAAATGTGCATTCCTGTTCTGTGTATCGGTATCTTATGGTGATCGTATCGTTATAGGGTATCGTTATAGGAACGATCTACTAAAACTCTCTATAGACTCTTTTCATGGCAAACGCCACCAGGTGGTGCTCCAGTCTTTGACGTCCCAGAGAACTTCCGGTTCATAAAAAGAATGAACAAAGCCCACCTTAATACCACTGCTTGAAATGTCGATGAAGCGTTTAACCACCAATTCTCCAGGTGAACACAAAGAGAACAAAGAAGCGTGAGATCTGTTAAACATTTTCGAATATTCTTGTAAACCAAATTCTCTCCTTTAAGACGTTAAATCGTCCAGCCGAGGGCCCTCGTTAAATCTCCAACTTTGATGTACGTGTAACATTTATGCTTTCTAGAACTGGTGGCATAAGCAGGCTCGACAGGCTCGCAAGCACGGAACGACCGGAACTCGCTTGGGACGCAGGAGGCAGCTCATGTTTGTAAACAGTAAAAGGGTCTATTGCTCTGAATGGATGGATGGGTTTAATACAATGAATGAAGTTTGATTGAGATGGTGCGTCCACGGTAACCGTTCGATGCAGATCCGAGAGAGCTCAGCACGCGCACTGCCGTCTCAGCCCCGCTTCTTCTTTCTTCCTGACAGTATTCGTCCCTCGGAGAAAAGGCCGGTCCACCGGCCGCAGACGTTATGGGACTTGACGGTAATAGGGTTTGAGTCTCGCAATGTGGACGATATCGGTTGATTTAGAGTGGTGGTGGTGCAGTGGATGCACAGGTGGGACTTCGTAGTTCGTAGAGGACAGCTTACGAGAGATTTGAAATGGGCCCTTGAAGCGTTTCTCAAGTTTTTCGCACCTTCCAGTCTGACGAGAAGGTGTCCAGACAAGAACCTCGTCGCCAACATTGTAGGAGACGGTAGGGTGGTGCTCGGCGTGACGAATGATCTGTTGTTGTTGAGATTGCAGGGTGCGAATGCGTGAGAGCTGTCGAACTTCTTCAGCATGGGAAAGGACATCTTGGAGGTATGTGTCGAGAGAAGTGTCATCAATGTATGGTAACAGCGTGTCAATGGTGGACATCAGTTCCCGTGCATATAAAAGATAGTAGGGCGAAAATCCTGTAGTAGCCAGCCGGCTGGTGTTATAGGCATATGTTACGTATGGCAGAATAGCGTCCCAATTATTCTGGTCATCTGTAAGGTACATCGAAATCATATCGATTATGATGTGATTGAATCGTTCTGCCAATCCATTCGTTTGTCGATGGTAGGCAGTAGTTATATGATGAATCGTGCTTGCGAGGCGGCAGACTTCTTGAAGAAGGGTCGCCATGAAGGGTGTTCCTTGGTCTGTGATAATGAACTGAGGAGCGCCGTGTCTTAGAAGAATGTTGTACAGAAAGAAATCTGCTGCATGAAGGGCTGTAGCTGCCGGGAGCGCCTTTGTTTCGGCGTATCGTGTTAGGTAGTCAACTTCTACAATTATCCACCGATTTCTTGTTTTTGTTTAAGGAAACGGGCCAAGGAAGTCAATTCCTATGCGCTGAAACGGTTGGCGGGGTGGAGAACTTGGCCGGAGAGGCCCGGGAGGCGGTTGTGTGGATCGCTTTTTGGTTTGGCATAAGTGGCAGGCTCGCACATATTTGTTAATTGTTCGCTGCATGCCGGTCCAGAAGAATTGGTCACGAATTCGAACGTGCGTTTTAGAAAATCCGAGGTGCCCGGCGGTGGGATCGTCATGGTTAGCTTGAATTATGTTTTTTTGTATGTGACGGGGTACTACAAGAAGCCATTGCCGTCCTTCTGGTTCATAGTTGTGTCTGTAGAGAACGTTATTTCGAAGAGAAAAGAGGCGGGCACGTCGGTGAACATACTGAGGGCAAGATGTAGTGAAACCTTGCAAGTAATGAATCAGTGGCCTGAGAGAATTGTCAGTGAGCTGCGCTGATGCCATGTCGAGATTATGAAGGGTTGCCGTAATGTCTGCTGTGTGATGCTCATAGGAAAGGGGTGCGTTGTTGGGGAGAGGACACCGAGATAGACTGTCGGCGTCGAGGTGTCGCTTGCCTGATTTATACAACGGTAAAGCGGTATTCTTGGAGTTTTAAGGACCAGCGGCCAAGGCGTCCTGATGGGTCTTTTAGGCTGGCAAGCCAGCATAGCGCGTGATGGTCGGTGACAATACGAAAGGATGATCCATATAAGTAAGGACGAAATTTGGAAATTGCCCAGATAACTGCTAGGCATTCCTTTTCTGTTGTTGAAAAATTGCGTTCGGCTTTCGTGAGGGTTCTGCTGGCATATGCAATGACACGCTGCTGGTTGTTGTGATGTTGAGCAAGAACAGCACCTATTCCCTCTCCACTAGCGTCGGTTCGAATTTCGGTGTCCTGACGTTCGACGAAGTGACCCAGAACAGGGGCTGTGGTCAACGCATTTTTTAAGTGTTCAAATGACGTATGTTGGTCTGGGCCCCATCGAAAAGAGATGCCATTGCGTAGCAGTTGATTTAAAGGTTCTGCAATGTGAGAAAATCGATGAATAAATTTTCGAAAGTAGGTGCATAAGCCTAGACATGTCCGCACATGTTTGACGTTTTGTGGGACAGGGAATTCTGATACGGCACATACCTTCTCGGGATCTGGGCGTACTCCATCGGCACTGACTAGATGGCCGAGCACTTTGATTTCCTGGGCACCGAAAATGCACTTTTTGCTGTTCAATTGGAGTCCAGCAGTATGAATGCATTGAAGAACTGTGCGGAGTCGTGAGATGTGTTCCTCAAATGTTGGAGAAAAGACCACAATATGGTCGAGATAACAGATACAAATATTCCAAGATAAGCCACGAAGTAAGAGCATCCATCATGCGCTCGAATGTGGCAGGCGCATTGCAAAGCCCGAAAGGCATAACGTTAAAATGGTAAAGGCCATCATACGTTATAAAGGCGGTCTTAGGTTTATCACTAGGGGCAAGAGGAACTTTCCAGTAACCGCTTCGAAGGTCCATTGATGAAAAGTAGGACGAACCTTGTAGCGTGTCGAGTGTATCGTCGATTCTTGGCAGGGGGCAGACGTCTTTTTCCGTGACTTTGTTGAGGCGGCGATAGTCCACACAGAAGCGCCAGGTGCCATCTTTCTTCCGAACAAGGACGACAGGGGACGACCAAGGACCGGAAGACGGCTCGATCACTCCTTTTTCTAGCATGTCATCAATTTGTTGTTTAATTATTCGGCGCTCCGCGGCGGAGGTTCGGTATGGTCGGCTTCGAATTGGGTGTGAGTTACCGGTATCAATGTTATGTTCGACAAGCATCGTTCGGGCTAACGTTTAGGCGCTGAAGTCGAAAATGTCTTCGTAAGAGTTGAGTAGAGAGTCAAATTTCTGAAGTTGGTCTGGGAGGAGAGCTGCGTCTATCATCTTCTGTCTGTGTTCGGTGAAGTTATTGTCGGTGAGGGGCTTGGTATTCGCAGCAGTAGGGACAAGTGTAGTGAAACTTTCCTCAATATGCATCTGGAGTGTGGCGATGCGACTGCCTCGAGGAAATACTGCGACTGGACTGAAGTGTTGGTGATCCAGATGTTACATTTATCTCCTGTGATGGAGGCAAGAGAATAAGGTATGACGATTCCTTTCTTTGTGAACGTAGCATGAATAGGTTCGATGAGTCCGAAGGTTTCATTGACTGAGTTCGGAACAATGAGAGTGGCAGCAACGGCCGAGTGAGGTGGTAGCAACAGGTCATAGTCGATATGAAGGACGGTAAGTGGGGTCTCAATACGTTCCCGGATGTCGACTGAAGAATTCAGATGAATTTCACGATTTGCACAGTCGATGAAGGCGGCGGTTGAAGAAAAAAAATCCCAACCAAGAGTGACGTCAGCGATGCAGGTGGTAAGTAGAGTGAACATGACAATGTATTGGTTGTCACCAAGCCTTAAGTGCGCTGTACAGTATCCGAGAGGGCGCACCAAATCACCATTGCCCGTGCGGAGCAGGTGGCCCTCAGATGGGGGCGTGAGCACTTTTCGCAAGCGTCGACGAACGTTCTCGGGAATGCACGACTTTGCTGCGCCAGTGTCGTCTAAAGCAAGAAAGTTTTGATGCCGTATTTCCACATTCAAATTCGTTGGTCCCGCAGAAGGAGTGTTTTTCGCATATTGTTGAGATGCAGCCTGACCTCCATTGTCGATGCAGGGTGCGGTTTTTAGTTTGACTGTTGAGACGTCGAAGGGATGGGATCACTGAATGGGGAAATAGAGCGGTGACGACGAGGGTATGGCGACGGTGAGCGACCACGCCGTGGTGAAGGTTGCGCGACGGGGCTCTTTGAGCGGTCATGAGAAACGATTCCGGTGTTAGTGTTGTCGGCGTAGGGTCGGGAGAAGCGGCGAAAAGACGAGTTATCGACTTGCCGGTAATCATAAGAAGGATGGTGGTCTTCGAATGTGTTGCGGTCTCGAGAAGGGAGCATGGATGGGGGGCTTGTATCATTTAATCGGCGCCGACAATAGCGGAGGACGTGGCCGGGAACGTGGCAATAAAACATATTGGTCGGTTGTCATGGGTCCTCCAGACATCGACTTGACGGCGTGTTTGAGGAGATTGTCGCGGTCGTGCTGCATAGGAAGGTGGAAGTTGCTGGTATGCGCACAGGAGTGTTGGCGGGTGTGCGGCGGGGGCATAGGGGGGAGTGCTGTGCGTCAGGGGCTCTAAAGCAGAGCAAAGTTCACCTCGGATAGCTGATTTGATGTCGTGGCGCTCACCGGAAGGCTGGGATGCAGGCAAAGGTGTGCGCTGGTGCCCAAGAAAAAATCTTAGTTCTTCGCGGATGATTGTACGTATCAGGTTCAAGAGGTTTGTGTCGGTGTGCGAAGCAAGAGACACCTCAGGAAGGCGTTCGAACGGCCTCTTGAGTTTTCGCGCGTTGTCGAGATCTTCGTACTTCCGACATTCAAATACTAGTTGAGCCACGGTCGACGGAGACTTGGGGGCTACAATGAAAAATAATTCCTGTGAGAGCCCTTTAAATAGGTGGCGGATCTTGTCATCTTCGCTCATCTCGGGGTCGACTCGGCGACACAGTCGGAGGACATCTTCGATGTAGGCGGTTGACGATTCTGCTGTGGACTGGTATCTGTGTTGAAGTTGGTCTCGAGCCTTCTCTTTGCGGTGTTCGGGTTAACCAAAAGCGTCCGCAAACGCCGTTTTGAAGCCGTCCCAAGAATCGATGGTTTCTTCGTGGTTGTCAAACCATCGGAGCGATGTGTCTTTGAGAAAGAAGACCACATTGGTGAGCTTGAAGGAGTCGTCCCATCCGTTGTGTTGACTGACGCGCTCGTAGGTCGTCTCGTAGGACGACGACGACGATGCGGGGGGTTGTACCGGGTGGCCGCGGCTCTACGTTCTGGCCCTGGACAGGAATGCATCGGGGGTGGCAGCCGTCTGCCTCGACTGGGCCGCCCCCTGGAGCCGCTGCCTTCACCGAAGCAAGCAGTCGCACCGTCAACCGCCAGGGCTTTGCCATGGAGAACGTGCATCGAACGGCCCACCGATGGTCACCTTGACTCGTTGGCCTGCTCACCTGAACCGCCTTCGAACCTCCAAGACTCGCCCGGCGGTTCAGAAGAGCAGGTCGTCCTCATCAAGCATGCCGTCTTCATCATCACCGGGCTCCCGGGGCTTTCCAAGCCCCAACGCACGGTGAAGCCTAAGGACACCGCCCTGGAGAGCTTGCCAAGACGCTTCTGCCAGCTGGACGGAGGACCGGCCCGGCGAGCAGCCCACTGAACGGCACTGGGCTCTCATGACCCGCAACATCGGCCCGCACCCTCGCCCGCGGGCTGCGTCTCTCTGTCATCTATACGTCGTTGTCCTCCACTTGTACATACCATCTCATAATCATCATCACTAGACGTGGCACCGCGGGCCTCCATGGTACGGGCTGTCGCCTTTCTGCGGTGCCACGGCTCTCCTGAGCCAATAAAGATTACTACTTACTATTACTACTTACTACTACTTCAGCCAGTCATCCACGTCTGAGTCAGGAGAGCCTGTGAATATCTGAGGGTCTCGCTGTCGATGTTTTATAGTCACAGCGGGTGCAGAGCTTGTTCCGGTTGCGTTACCTCCTTGGTTAGCCATGGGCGGGCGTTGGGTGGTCTGTCCACTGCGTAGCTCCAGGTTTGGGGGTGGCGAGGTGTGCCGAGGGGAAGGAAACCGCTGACCTCCACCAACCTGTAAGGCTCTGGATGGATGGATGGGTTTAATACAATGATTGAAGTCTGATTAAGATGGTGCGTCCACGGTCACCGTTCGATGCAGATCCGAGAGAGCTCAGCACGCGCACTGCCGTCTCAGCCCCGCTTCTTCTTTCTTCCTGACAATATCAACGCGAGGAGAAGGCCCGCGAACTGTCAGCGTCATGATTCTCTTACATGATCCTGTTACAGCCACTGTCAAGAGTAGTGATTCCAAGTCAGCAGCGAGTAGATGAACACCGGTACAACCTTCTCGTCACAACGACCATTTTCAGCCCGGAGACCAGACATGTGTGTGGACACCGATACGACTCCGAGGTCTCAAAGGAATTTTTTTGAAAAGCCGCTTTGGATCCTACGAGGTTCTTCGTTGTATTGACAATTTAAATTATTAAGTGGTGCCCGATGAAACGCGACCCTGATCACGCCGCCTGTGGTGAATTGGCCTCAAGCCGAAGTACACTCAATAGGAGTGTGAATGGCGCGTGTTTGGTGCATTTTTGTTGTTCGCTTTTGCTGTAAGCTTTGTGTTATTCTTTGTTTAGCTTCGGGACGATGCGTTTTTAAAGGGGTGAGCAATGCCGCGTGCGTAGCCGAGTGGGCAGCGCACGCGGCTGGTGAGCAGGATTTGAATCACACTGTCCATTTTGTATTTTACCATTGGTTGCTTAACAGGAAAGCTCCAATGCATGCCCGGTAGTTACTATGTCTCCTGCATACGGATCTCAGTGAACATAGATCGGGTATAAAAATAACAGTAGCACGCTGCAAGAGGTCAGTTTTCGCTACTTCGCCGGCATCGACACCTGCGACGTAAGTTATTGAATTGTGTTTCTTTAGCACAAGTTCGCCTCAGCAAACTTTAAGTTGTCTGAGTCATTTTGTCTAACACATATCATCGCTAACAATATTTAGATTTTCTCGCCAATCGAGGCTCCCTTGTTTCTGGTAAGCAGCGTTAATGTGAAAGCGTCAAGCGGGCCCATCACGCTGTCATATTTTTTATAAAACCTTTTGAATTACTTAAGCTCGTTAATCGCAAAGAACATTATTCTTATAGTTTTCAAATAAACGTTTACTTACAGTATAACAAGAAGGAATGTTAACGAAAGAGTCCTACAAATGCAAGTTCCTGCAGTAGCCACCGCAATGGTCAGTAACTTGAAAAAAAAACATGCCGAGTGTGTTCTTCGCATCTCGCTACAGTTATTATAAAAAATGTAATTTGTTTTGTCAAAGCATCAAATGCGATCTCATTACTGTGCTTTATATCAACTGCAACTAACCTGCTTAGAATTCTATAGGTGCCCCTTCAGAAGCAAATATGTAAGCTTAGAAGAAACCATGCAGCCTCGCGAAACAGCATTTTCTATATATAGAATAACAGTGTCACTAGCTTTGGGGCCTATGCTACATTCCAAACCTTGATCGTAAACTAGAATAAAACAAAAAAAAATATGCGTGTCTTACTCTTCAGCGTTTCGTACTTATCGTGTTTCAGTCTTCAACGTCGAAATTAAACCAGCAGGTGTGTAGTGTTTCAAGCCGAGTCTAATGTATGAGCCCTGCTTGGATAACAAATTCATCATCCGCATGTGATCCTGATCCGCAGACCTTGTATTCGCACCCAAACCGCTTCCGCAATGTTCTTGACTTATTGTCGGAAGGGCGCCAAAATATTCGGTGCCCTTCCGACCCGCGATCCGAGCATTCATGTTACATCATGAAATAAAGTGTGGATGAAGAAAATAAGCGTTGGACGCTACCTTATAAGCCGCTTGCATATTTTTCTACAAAGAACTCTACGAGTCAGAATACGGTGAATGTTATTTTATCGTATTCTGTTTTATCGCATGTATATTATAAGCGATCGTTCCACAGAGAAACGTCGTATTGCCGGAAAGATGATCGCAGTTATCAGGTCGTCCTGCCAGTCTGCGACACTCTGCCCAGGAGATTCGTTCAAAAAAAAAATAAACTATAATATCTTTCTTTGCTTTGTAACAGCTACTTTATGCAGACTCGTATTTTCTTACCATTAAGATTAATAGAAAGAGAATAATAACATTGTGTTAATTTATTTAGGTCGAACAATAAAAAATTGAACGTTTACGATTCTCTGTAATGCCGAATTGGAGCGCAGCTGTTGAGGAGGAGGAGGGGAGGGTACGGAAGGGAGGGTATGCCGCCCCTCTTCCCCTCCGTACCGCTAAATTTGCGAAACAATTTCTCGCAAATTTTCTTGCTAGATTTAGCGGAAACATTTCCCGCTAAATGTAGCGGTAACATTTTCCCGCCAAATTTAGCAGGTAAATTTTCCCGCTAAATTTAGCAGGGACATTTGCGCACTAAACTGACGTGTGACGTAACACGTGGCGTCACACGTGACGTCATTATGAGAAACGTCCCATAATCCAACGCGCGGTTGCGCCGACGTCGACGCCACTCAAGCCGGAAACGGGCGCCTAAGGGTTGCGCTCTGAAAAGTTGGAAAGGAAAGGCTGTCACTCACCGCAGCGAAATATTCGTATCTGCGTGGAAAGAAATGAGTAGCCCCAGAGCCGTTTATACTGAGAGAGTTTGGCCTTCTTAATTAGATTTTGACAGCGACAACCACGGCAGCGTAGTCTGACAACCGGGGGATGACTACTTCCGTCCGCCATATTGTGGCTCTGACTCATAGGAACTCTACACGATCTCTCAGGAATGAACAAGACAAAGAAGTAACGCCATATTGTATTACCGCGAAATCCGCTTGTTCTAGCGGCCAACAAGCTCCGCCCATTGGCCAAACTCTCTCAGTATAAACGGCTCTGAGTAGCCCACAAGGAAAACATGACAATATTCAATATTGGCAGCACCTTCTATTGGTTCCAGGTCTAAACATAAACCCAAATCTTTTTTGTGGCTTGCACGTTTTGGGTTTTCTTTTCCCGAAGTACGTTTTCCGCTCTTTCCCTGCCAAAAAACAAGAGTCATTCTAGAAACGATTGAGTCGCTGCGTTTTTTACTTTCTCTAGGGACAGCATTTTTGGTAAGATATGACGGTTTAAGAGGTGATCTTTTGTGATAATCAGGTCTTTTTCGGCGTAAGGAACAATTTTCTCCCCGATTGACAGGTTTTTTTCTTAAATATTAATTTGCTCCCATAAATCATTCGATGATGCACCTCCTGCTATCACTCACTTATTCCTCTGCACTCTGCAGTCGCACACGTTTATTGTCCGCCTCAAAGAAAATGTAGATTCAAACTCTCGGACATCCGCATCGGATCCGGATTCGATCCGCAATCCGGAAATTCTGATTCATTTGTAGCCGTACCCGCCAGTTTACACGAATATCCGAAAATGATCCGCGGGTATGCCGCGTGCACAGTGTAAGATACACTCTTTAGGTGAGGACACGGCGGGGGTGAACGCGCGGCGCGAGGGATCAGATAGTGTTCGTTCGACGGGTATCCGAAAGGCTGCATTATTCCGCGGTCACCGTGCCCGCGGCTGACAGTGTCGCCGGCGGCCAAACGGCGAAACTGTGTGCGAGCAAAAAAAATATCCTCGTTGCCATGACACCCCGGTACACCGTGGTCTTTCTGCACGAGCAACAACCTCGCTGGAGCTCTGCGCGTGTGGAGCATGATGCGGCACGAGCCGTCTTTGCCGTGCTCACGGGTCGAGGAGTCATCTGCCGGCGCCGCTTGAAACCATAGTGAGAGAGAGAAAGAGAGAGAGTGAAAAGCGAACTTTATCTGCACTGCGCGAGGAGCGCGCTGTCCTCTCCTGAAGAGTATTATCTTAGACCGTGGCCGCGTGTATGCCGAGGGTATGCAGGGCTTTACTGACGAACTTAAGATATAAAAGAGGGGATCTTATAGCCCATGAGTTTGATCACTGATCAAGATGTACTATAGAAATGACATGCCAGGAACTTCTGTTCTTCCTACGTCGAGCTGGTTTACAATTTTTAAATTGAATCGTATTCTTTTAGCGATGCCGTCTCGTAAACACACATGAGACTTTACAGGCAGCGAAAATTAATGGTATCGGAAGAAAATAACAGGAATGCATGCAGTTTCAGGGAGCAGTTTAATTGTTTAAGATCTGGCTTGTCCCAACGCAAGGCTCATGTCATGCTCTTCCGAAGGTAGAGACTTGGAATCATCCGAGTTTCATCATGACCACCAGAAGCAACTATTGTCTACGATATATGAAATATGCTGCCCTTCAACACGACATTGGTTTTAGTAGTGTTGTAGGCGTTACCGAAAAAAGTAACAAAATACGTTGCTCGGTTCTTACACAAAAAACGCTTTACCGCCCTACGTTACTTCAAAAATATTATGACCGGGTTACCGTTGCTATTACCAATAAAAAGAAACCAAGTTACTTTTGAGTTACCTAATGTTTTGCTGTTGTAACGTTAATTTTGTATAGGTGCCATATTTTAAGAAATTCAGCGCCCATACTGAGAGCTAACATAATTACCTTTATTATTTACGCCCCGCCCCGGGTGCTGCGCTGCGGGGGGTGTCGCCGCGGGCCACCGCCCCGTGTGCCGCTGACCCTAGTGACGCCACTGGCGCAGTGCAACAGCTAGCCGGAAGTCTTGACCGTGCACCACGCAGTAGTGGTACACAACGGCACGCCGGTAAGATTCTCATCCAGATCTAAACTAGCAGGGATCGAGCCCAGTATCCCTCGGTTCTGCAGCACGAGCTTTCGCTCATGGTTCTCCGAGCTCGTGCGCACTAGCCCACTGGGTCACCACTCCCCCTTTATTCATTTATTTACATTAAGGTTACACGCAAAAAGCACCTTTTAAAAGTGACTACCATAGAAAGGTGCGTGTTCCCCCTTCCCAATATGTGCTTCTCACAGATTGGCACCACTGTTGGCATAATATGCGTCGAACCCAAAGCGCGTGATCTTGCAAATTGCGTTGCATTGCACGGGGTACAAGTCAGCGTTCATACATCCGAGTCGCGTCTAAAGGCTACCAATTCGACTAACATGGCGTCAACTTCAGACACTTTTCGACTCTCGTCCTCCTTGCGTTCGCTATGCATCCTTGCGTTCTCTATGCCTCCACATACAATGCGGGCTGCCACAGATGTGAGCCCACAATTGTCTGAGAAGGTTGACTGCCTCGTGCGACTTGTGCAGCAAATAAATCCCAACAAGTAAACACGAAACCAGTTGCAACGTGCACCTGCTCGTTGTGGTCGAGATTCGCGGAATTCTGTGCGCACTGGCTAGAAAACTTTGAGTAGTTCCTTGAAAATTACTATATTTATTGACATTGTTAATACGTACCGTAAAAGGAATGAAATATGCAGACATAGTCTCATGAAAGAACATTCAACTGGTTTAAAATGACACAGAACGGGAAGATGTGTTTTTCGTTTACGCTGTGAAAGGCCAGAACTGCTCAGCTTCGTGTCACTATAAAAGGTAGAGCAAACCTACATTTGTTTTAAAGCTTCAATGTAACCCCTAGCTTTTTAGAGCGCAGCTCTTAGGCGCCCGTTTCCGGCTTGAGTGGCGTCGGCATAGCCGCGCGGTGCATGATGGGTAGATTTTCCCGCTAAATTTAGCGGAAAATTTTCCCCGCTAAATCTAGCGGAAAATTTTCTCCGCCCCCCACCCCTCGTGGTCACGTGACCCCCAGGCCACGTGACCCCCCCCCCCCCGAGGTCACGTGACCCCCCACCCCCACCGTGCCTTCCCCTCCTTCTCAAGAGCTGCGCTCTAATTTGGCGTTAGAGGGAGTTGTAAACGGCTTTCATTTTTTTTTATCCCTTGCGAAGCAATTTAAATGAAACAGCTTCTTCAACTACAATATGTAGCATTCTATTATCCCATACTAATGTGGGCATTTGTGTGGGTGTTCGTTCGTGCTGTACAATCTCTACTTGTCTCTTAATCCTGTATAGGAAAAAATATTTAAATAAATTATAATAAATAAACCATGCCACGGTTATCAACCAGTATTTTATTTTTAAAAACTGATCAAGGAATAATGGCTCGTGCCGCGAAATAGAATAAATGCGCTATGTAATATATTTGCAAAGCAATAACGCCAATAAAAATACTAATTTTGATTTAAGGGGCAGACGGTAAAATGAGTGCATGTTTCACATTAATGCAAAAGCCATAAACAAATGTCGATATTGCAAAAAAATATTGTTTGATCAATAACAAAGATGTTGCACTGTATGTGCCTGCAGAGAGTGTTCTAATTAGCTATACTAAAACGAATGCCCGCAAAACTACGAACGCTCTAGTGACCGTCTTGGACATTGTGGGAGGTTCGCAACTTGACCAAGCGAAGACCTGCATGGAATTCACACACTATGTGAAGTAACTCAAAGAGGGAACATCGATTGTAGTGGGCTGAACAAGCGTACAATCCATATAAGGAAAACTTCGAGATTCCATCCAAGAGTGCATGTTACTTACAAAAGAAAAAATATACAATGTGTATAATTTAAAAAAAAAACTGACTCGACTTTGGTGATACCAGAGACTTCTGGATGATACCGGACAAAATCATCATACGTAGAAGGGGTTTCCAGGTCGGTGAATCATGACGCCTTTCTTTTTGTACCAAGTGTTATACCGGGACCTGATCAAACAACAGGAGCGCCAGGCGCCACACTGCTGCGGCGACTTCACGATATCATGCGATCTCATGTCGTAACAGTTCTTCGTCTCGCTTTTGCATCTTGCTTTTGAGTTTTATGTTTTCACCAAATAACTCTTACTAAAAGGTGATGCACCCAACTGACTACAAACAGTACAATACAAATGCTATCAGATGAAAAAAAAACTGCAGTCATATATAGACCTTTTGAGCGCCTATCACGAAGGCGAAAAATGCTGAGTCACTGAGCTGTGTAGCCATGCGCGGAGTCTGATATACTGCAGAAGATAGCGACAGCGCCTCCTTATAAGGCGTTCCACAGCTTAGCAGACAAAGATGGCAGCGAGGCAGATGCCGATTTTTCTAAAGGTCTATACCAGGGGTAGCCAAGCTGCGGCGCGCGGGCCGCATCCTGCTCCTCGCATGCTATAATGTGGCTCACAGCTCCCTCGCCTCCCCCCTCCCCCCCCCCCCCCCACACACACACACACACTCCCCGCCTCCCTCCCGGTCACACGAGCACTTCCCCAAAAAGAGAAATGGAACGCGTTTTAAATCGAAAGACACGTTGCGGTTTTGTAGTCGTGTCCTACACGTACCTTACGTACAGTCGGACTGCTTTTGACTCAGATAGATTGAAAGTAGTTCGAGTTTCGTTTATTTGTCTGGACAAAAATTTACCCCCCCCCCCCCTTCCTGCGGCTCTTGGAAGTTACGTGGTTTCGTATGCGGCATTTAGGCCGGGTCAGCCTGTCCACCCCTGGTCTACACTATTCAAACCTTTAGCGGTTTACGAAGAACGAGACACGGACAAGCGCTTTTGTATCTTTTCATCCTTCGGCCGCTCAGAACGCAGCAGCGATATTTTGAGAGCAAAGCTAAGTGACATATTGGGCTTCTTTGTGACTATATGCGCACACTGTGCTACGTCCATAACCCCCCTTGCTGGCTGAGGTGAATTTGCTTGTTTTGACGCGCCTATTGCCCTCCTGCGTTGTCCAGGGGAAGCTGCGAAAACGGACTTGTTAGGACCTGGTTTGAGTAGTACAAGCTTGAGCATCTCAAACTGCCACGCGTGTAGAAGATGTTGTTGTTGTTGTATTATGTTTATTGATGAAATGAGTGGTTCGGCTGTCTTGGTGGGGTGGCCTGAGACAGGAAGGGGGGGGGGGGGGGGGTTATGGGGGAAAGGGAATGAACGATGTGAAAAAAATAATTAAATGTGATGATGGGTCCTCGTCTCCCTGATGTAGCTCATCAGGGAATCGAGGACTGCTTTTCTGTGCTGCGGTGTTCCCTGGGGTCGGGACCACTCCTCGAGCGTCGCCGGTCTTTCCTCTTCCCGAAGAGATTGGATCGCTTTCTTGCTCAGCCGTTCCAGGCCTGCACAGTCCCAGAGGAGGTGGCGTAGTGAGGCTGTGTTCTTCCCGGCGCAGGCCTTGCATCTGTAGCTCTCGAGGTCGACGAGCCCGAAGCTCGCTTGTTTGGCCGGTGTGAATGCTGTTTCGGTCCTGATCCGTCGGACTCAGACAGCTTCCCATCTGGTATACACCAACTCATGTTTACAAACAAACCGGAGCGCCCCTAGCGGACGCCACCGGCGCCGCGCATGCGCGGTGGACGGTGGGCAAGAAGTTCGCCGTCGCTCATAAACAAACCATTGAGTTGCGTTGTTGTCGGCGTCGGTGGGAGTCCCGGTGCTCTTTTTCGCGTTGGAATTGTTAGTTCTACGTCCTCCTAACTATGTCTGACTACTTGAGCGGCTTCAGCAAAATTAACGAGGCAAAACTTAGCGTGAATAATGTGACGTGCGGCGATTCATTTCACGTGGACGCCGCAGAAATTGCGCTAAAGCCTGACACCCACGATGAGATTCTGCTCGCTATTTTCAGTCGCGACGTCGCTCGGGCTGCAAAAGCTTGGACCGTAGCTGAGATGGTGGACGTCGATACTGAAAACCGCAAGTAGAATCGAGCATTACAAGTCGGTGATGGCCACTGGTAACAATGATCAACATCTTCTTGTATCTACTGTTTACACTTAGCCTACTTACCCCAACCAACCTTCAAAAGTGTTTTGAGGCCTGCACTTAGTTCTTATAGCAATTACCGGGTCAACGTTTGGTTTACGGGCCGCTGTCGTTTGAACGCGCTGACGACAAAAAGCAGACAAGTTTGAAAGAGCAGACGACAGTTCGAACGCATGCGCAATGGAGTGCGGGCAAAAAGCACCACGTCCCGCGTCAACAAACCATTGGAATGTCACGTTGTCGGCGTCTGTGTGAGTCTGCATACTCTTTTTCGCGTTGGAATTGTCGATTCTACGTCCTCACAGCAAAGTCTTACCACTTTAATCGCCTGAGCGAAATTATCAAGGCTCGTTACGCCGCTAAACCTTGCGTAAATAATTTGACGTGCCGCGATTCATTCGCATGAACGCCGCAGAATGGACGCCAAAACCATGATGAGATTCTTCTAGCTATTTTCAGTTGCGACGTCGCTCGTGCTGCAAAAGTGTAGAAGGTAGTGGCGATGATCGACGTCAATACTGAAAATTGGAAGTGGGGAACAGACCAAGCGTAACAAGTCGGTGATGGCCACTGGTACCAATGATCAACATCTTGTATCTACTGTTTACACCGAGCCTACTTAAGTCTTTTGAGGCCTGCAATTACTTCTTGTTGCAATCACCGGGTCAAAGTTTGGTCTACTGGACGCTTTTGTTTGAACGAGCAGACGACAAAAGCTGAACCCGTGGGTGGTCCGGACAACTGGGCGGTTTTCTATCGTTCATGTTGGAACAAAACAAATACATTTGGCCACCACGAAGTGTTGCGCGCACAAGCAATCGTAGTTTGACAGCGTCTGGTTTGCCCTTTTCACGGCTACTATCCACTTTCTCGGACGAACGAAAGGGGCAGAAACACATGAAAACTGATCTTCAAACCATTCCAGGGTCTCTTGGTGCAGCCCCCGGCGCAGCATTTTTACGAGAAGGCAGGTTTTTGTCTGGTTTCTTCCGAGAGAACACAGGAATGCATGTCTCGCACGGCGACTTCTGCCCACCGCCCCAGACCGGAAGTGCGACCGACGCGCCACCACCCCGGCGTGACGTAGGAGAGTTGAGTTCGTGTATAGCTCGTTGGTATGTTGTCTTCTTGTGACGGCAGCAACCCTCTGAGGTAGGCCTTCCTCGCCTGCCTGGCAAGTTCAGCCTGTTCCTCAGGGTCTACCGTGTTATTCGTTTCAGAATGAGAGGTCGGGCCAGTCGCGGAGCTGTGAAATATTTCTTCCGCTGCGGCCCTGTGTGCCCTCTCATTCCCGGGGATTTCGCTGTGCCCGGGAAGCCATGTGATGTGCAGGTCGGTGCCACGTATGCGAAGCTCCGTCGCCACTTTCTTAATCTTTTTTATTGATTCGGCTCTTTGGTCTGCTGGTGCGTGTTGCGTTAATCGCTGCTTGCGGGTCTGTAAAAATTCTGGCGTGAGCTGCCATCGCGCTCTTTCCTGCGATGTCCAGGGCCGCCGCCAATATCACCCTCAATTCGGCCTCCCTCACCGTCGTGCCCGACGGTAGTGATTCGGTTTGTGTCCTGCCTCTCCTTGCGTCGTGCCAGGCCGATATCACTTTGTCACCAGTTCTTTGCGGCGTCGGTGTACCGTACTTCTTCGTTTGGCGCATGTGTTTCGCACCATGCCGCGCGCATCTTCGCGGCTCTAGCCCTCTTCCCTTGGTTGAGAACTTGAGGTAGAGGCCGATAATCCGTTATCATCTCGTCCCGCCACGGAGGTAGCGCCTCTTCCAGTGGCGGCTTGTTGCTTGTCTCGTATCCCAGGTCTTGCAGCAATCTACGTCCATATTTAGTGCGCTCGAGCCTTTGAAACTGAACGATTGCTTGGGTTTCGGCCCTGTCTTTTATGTTGTTCATTTGTGCTTCCTTTTCTAGCATTTCGAGTGGCGTGTATTTGGAAAGGCCGTGACTACTCGCCTGGATTGGTTGTTAAGCCTCTCGAGTTTCTTCCACTGCGTCTGGTTGAGATTCAGCCAGTTGCAACTGTACAGTGCTCGTGACGTGAGAAGGGCCTCTGTGAGGATACGCAGAGCCTTTTCATCTGCTCCCCAGGACTCACTTGTTGTTTTCTTTATGAGCTTGAGACCCTGAGCCCACGCCTTTTTCATCTCCGGGATCCATCTCGTGCTTCTTGCCGTCTGCTCGAATGTGACTCCAAGGATTCTGATATGGGCCGTCGCAGTTACGACATTTTGGTTTTCGGCCGCACTCGTTCATTCCTTCGTCGTGCACGTTCCCGCACTGACCGCACCTTTGTTCCTTGCGAGGGCAGACACCCGCCTTATGCCCGAGCTCGTGGCAGCTAAAGCACACGATCGGGTGCGGGCGGTATTCTTTCACGCTCAAGATTGCTCGGCAGAAGACGACCTTCTTGGGCAGTTTGTTACCTTCGAAGGTAACTAACACCGCACTTGTGCCTTTACCCATAAGTCGGGCGGCGATAATCCTTGCCTTGTCGCATTTCATGTCTGCGAGCAACGTCTCTGGTGTCTCTTCGCTGTTGTCTCCCGGGGGGTATATGACACCGCGGATCTGGTTCTTCTCCATTGCTCTGTAGGGGCAAACTGTATACTGCTTGCCGTTCTTCTCTATTGCCTTAAGACGTAGCAGCTTTTCTGCCGTGCCTTCTTCTTGCGTAGTGAGCCTAATAGTGTTAGTCTTTGTCTGATACTGGATTTTGAAATCCTCTTGGCTTTCGATTCCTGCCGTTTCCGCGGCCTGCCTGATGTCCCTGGCTCTGAAGCCATTTACTGCTTCCTTACATACCCGTTTAAGGACAATGGCCTTGGTAGTTTTACTCTCTGGCCTCTCATCGATAGACATAGCAGCGGCTTTCTTCTCAGGTTCTTCGATTGACGTCAGCGAGCGTTTACGGCGGCGCCTGTTCTGGACTGGTGACCAGGAGTTGTCCTCCATATTTTCCGCCAAAAGTGTGGCTTCTGTCCCGTTAGGTTTAGCATTCTGGCACTTTAGCGGGGTCTTTGTCAATGGACCTTTTGTAGAAATACGCGGTGCGCATGCGCGGAGTATTTCATGTGCCTGGGTTCGAGAGTATCTAGTTCCAAACAATCCGCCATCTTGCATTTCTCGCCTTTGAGCGGTTTCGTTGTGTTGACCTCGGGGCGGAAGATTACGCACGATGGGGACAAAGGGGAGCTTGGGGGAGCCGTATCTAGGTCACATCGCCTCAATGGGTGAACAGGATGTAGCTGACGTTTTGGGTGTGGAACGGGTGGGAGAGGCCTTGGGCGCGCGTTGTTTTCCAGTCACCTAGTCTCGAACCGATTCGCGTGTCTAGGTGGCAGCACATATTCGCCAAGAGGTCCATTGTGCTGCTTGAGCTATCGTGGGATATTCTTGTCCAAGGCTTGAGCTCACCTTTTCTGCTGCGGCTGGTTGCGCGCCTTTTCCTTGCTGTGCGGTAGCGAGGTAGGTCAAGAAGCTTACAAAGAGCCTTCCGATATCTTTCCTCGCAATTCCAAATTCGTTAAATTTGCCGAGGGTGTTCTGGTCCAGTACAATTTGAAGGCCTTCCGTCGATGGGCCCGCTGTGGTCGTGGTTGTCCCTGTAGCGGGAGCCTGAGTTTCCGTGCCTCGCATTTCAGACGTTAGGTTTAGCGAGGTGTCCATAGTCTCGGGTTCCATATTCACCAAACTGGTCCCTCCCGGATCCCAAATCGACGGTCCAAGGGTGGCGGAGGGTTCCCCTTGATCTATGGGGCCCTTTTCCGGGGCGCGAGTGCCTTTTAAACTCGAAGTTATAAATATATGTTGGCGGAGCTAGGAAAAACTCGTCCGTTAGAACGAGCGCTTCGTCGTCGTCCTCATAGCCCTTGTAGAAGCTTGCCTGCTCTGGTGCAAAACACGAGATCACAATAAAAGTACAAAGAAACACGAAAAATGTGAACCCTGTCGAAGCGCAGGTCAAAGCTGAAATGCTAAGACCGGAATCCAAGAGACGCCATTTCACGCGTTCCAAAGGAAAAATAAAAAAAAACGCTTCAAGACGCCAGATGTGTTGATGTCATCACGCAGAAATAAGAGACGCGTACCCCAGCGGTGGTGGCCTGAATCCGGCACTTTCCATTGTCTTGCGAGATGGAATCTAGCCGATTTCGGACGTAGTAAGGTGTTTTCCCGTTCTTCAGCACTACACAGGAAGATAAAAGCTCATAGAAGGTGCCATGCGTACTCCGGGTGAGCTTGTACTACCCAAAATGAGGGTGCCACTGTTTGTTCAAAGCTTCGACGCGTGAGGCCTATAAGCACTGCCAACGTGAGAAGGGCAGTTGTCCGACCAGCGCTAGCTATAGACCTTTCCAATGTTTACAAAATCACAGTCCAGCGTGCGATCTTCACAGTCCAGCACGTGCGTGTTCGTCGCTTCGGAAAGCGAGCAAAGCACGCGCCATACGCACGAACACTCAAAATGGCACCGGGCTTCAACAACGTCTCGGCATCTAGCGCACTTGGAGCGCGAGCCATTCCAAAGCACGGCGAGAGGCATGGAACGCCTGCTCGATGCCGGGCGTTCAAAAGACACGTCCCGTCGTTCTCATGAGGTCAGTGACTACAAGGGGCCAAATGATCGAGTTCTGGTAGACATAGTTTTCAAACATTATATTGAAAACCTTCAAAGGGAAGGCAAAA
Organism: Ixodes persulcatus; assembly: GCA_013358835.2. Lineage (NCBI taxonomy): Eukaryota > Metazoa > Arthropoda > Arachnida > Ixodida > Ixodidae > Ixodes > Ixodes persulcatus. Next base: position 726,926 of record JABSTQ010009423.1, read on the forward strand.
TGAAGTACCGGTGCTCGTCTGCTGGTTCGGGAAGAGAACTTGCAAATTCTGAAAAGCGTATCACCTGTCCTAGGGAAAGGCCGAAACTTTGTGTTGAATATCGTATGCCAGCCCATGAGTTTTTTTGGCATTCAACCGGCAAGTATCCAGGAAAGCCCTACCGGAAAAACACGACAGCTGTCTGCTCGCGGGAGAGGTTGTGCTTGCATGAGCTGTTAACACGGATATCTCCCGAGGCTTACCGCCTAATGGGGAATGTTGTTGACTTTTCCGAGGAACGTGGTCTACGGCTTCTTCAAGCCGACAAGGAAAACAGCTTCGTGGCGCTGTCTTCTGGTGTCCCCAATCGGAGAGGTCCTCGGGCTGTCGAAAATAACTTCTCCACAGTGGACGCCAAATCGTATCCCGTAAAAAGATCCCGAAACGTCGGGTAAATGTTTATTAAATTTTTGGTTAGAGTCCCTATTTTTCGCTTCATGTCTATTCCTAACCAGGCAGAGGGCTGCCGAACGTTAACCTTAAAGATAACAATGGCTATGTGCAAGGACTTTGAACTCACGAACCTCGCTTGGTTATTGTAAAAGTAACCCCTTGACTGTTTTCTTTTCTGCGAAAACGCGCAAGCGAGGCTTGCCCTTTCAGACTATTGTTAGCGAAAAGCGTTCTTGGCAGTTGTTGATGAGCCGTTTTATTTCGAAGCAGTTGAATTTCCTGATTGTCAAGGATTATGATGCAGCTTTCCGTTCTCCAGATGCTGCGTGTTTCTTTTTCCAACAATAGAATTATTTTGATTACATGTTTTCCGTTGCTGATAAAAATTTTATTTTTATTTGGTTCTTTAAGGGCCGTTATGAGCTTCTGTTCGAGAATGTAGTCATAAAAATGAGATTGTCAGCCTTCGCTATTATGGCGGTGCCGTTGTCATTTTTGTGCCGTCTTTTGAGCACGATTATGAGGGGTTTCGAGCTTTCGCTTACGCTCTTGAACCCGCTCCCGCGCCTTATTCTTACTTCGTCCACCACCGCCCCCTCAGCGCGCCGCAACTGAAATTTGCTTTCTTCGGATAATCTACGGACTTTCTAAGGTCTAACCATACACCGCTTGCACGTTCGTCTGCTTGAATCGTCGTGCGCATGCGCAGGCGCAACGGGATGTCGACTGTAGCCAACATTACTAGATCAACTCATTTACGGAACTGCTGATATACGCTGCCTTCACACAGCGGTACCCCCCCCCCCCTCCCTCTCCCCACGAAGTCCGCCTCCCGTCGTTCCAGGCACCACCGTTTTTTTTTTTTTTTTTTTTTTTTTTTTTTTTTTTGGGGGGGGGGGGGGGATGGCTGTTATGACAACTACAGTTACGCAGGTTTTGGAGCACAACGTCTAGATAGCGCTCCGAAGAATACAGGTTTGAAATGCAACCTCGAGATGGCGCTTCAAACAACGGGTGGCCCGAGCCGTGTATTGGGAGAGTTTGGTCATTCTTTGGTTTGGGTAGGCGAGCATCTCGCGGCCAACCACAGGCCGCGAAACAGCCCCTAGCGGTGATCGTGAGGTCTAAAAATACGACTCGACTAATTTAAGCCGTTTTAGCCTCGCTAGAGTAGCATGGCATAACCCTTAATGACTGAAAACTCGGTACATGTGAGGTTTTTTGTCAGGTCCATATTCAACGCTAGAATAAACGAACGCGCGCTCCAAACCATAGCAAATAGACCTATTGCTAAATTACCCAAGCATCAAGGAGAATGATGGGAATGTATGGACACGCGCCACACGCGCTCGCCTTCCCCGTATAAAAGATTAGAAGTAAAACACCAAAATAAAGCGTTGACAAGCGCGCGTGCAAATGCCATTTGTTTTAGACATTTGCTTTAGAAAAGCTACTACTGCTGACGCCAGCACGTGCAGCGCGTGTAACTACACTCGGAGCATGCTCCCTGGCGCTTGGAAATTTTGCAAAAGGTCTATTGCGTAGTTGCGATCATTGCTGCTGAGAGATGGAACGCTTCCATTTCACGCTTGAAATGTCATTTTTAATATTGTGGCGTCGAGGTGTGCTTATCGGTCGACGCTGTATCGCACTTTTAGTTTACGCTCTAACCGCGGGCGGAATATTCGGCGCTGGCGGCGGGCTTTGCTCCGCCCTTTGGACAAACTCTCCCAATATACGGCTGTGCGGGTGGCCGGCGGGTGGCTCAAGCTACTTTATGTGTTGGTCGATAGTCCTTTCTAAAAAAGGGCTCCTGGTCGGTTTCATTGTTAGTGTTCGTGCGGGTAGCGCGTGTTTTGTTCGCTTAGCGAGGCGACGAACATGCGCGTGCTGTGCTAAGGTGATCGCATGGTGGGCTGAGGACTTGTAAATATTGTAATAAGTAGCGTAAAATTTCTGAAAGCACGAGACCCGTGCCTCGTGCAGCCATTAGAATAGCATGGTGGCAGCAACAGTAACGTTGGGCGGCAGAGCAGTCGCCAAAATGAGCGGCCCTTGGAAGCGAATGATGGCGGAACACTTGCTCGTAACACGCGTCTTGCGCTTTTCTCCAACAATAGTTGGCGGTATTTATAAGACACGCCAGGAATTTTATAAAGCAGCTTTACAGGTGATTTAAGCCCTTCAATGTATCTGTCGTTGTCTTGGAAGTCGCGTAATATGCGCTGTAGCAACCGATTGTTCGGACGAGGAAGAAGAGGTGGACCAGGGAGAACGAGCTCAGAGGCCGAGCTCAGAACACCGGCAGCTCCCGACCGGACTGGACGTGTATATAAACTGTAAATAAAAATAGGCAGGAAACTTCGTTCCCCACAATTGGTGACCCGAACAAGGACCGCAAGCCACCTCCGCCATGGCAACGGATGAGGCAACATAGCTGGACATCTCCGTCGTCCGCACGCTCCGGCTTCCCAAATTCTGGACAGTGGACCCACAACCTTGGTTCGCGCAAGTGGAGAGACAATTTACAACCAGCTACATCACCTCGCAAGCACAGAGGTTCCACCATGCGGTAGCGGCGTTGCCTCCCGAGACTGCCGTTGATATTCGAGACATCATCCTCGAACCACCAACAACTAACCCGTACGACGTTTTAAAGGCTGAGCTCATCAAACGCACCTCGGCATCCGAGCACCGACGGCTCCAGCAGCTTCTAACATCGGAAGAGCTGGGCGATCGCACACCATCCCAGCTACTGCGACGTCTTCAACAACTTCTTGGAGAGCGGGCAGCGACATTCGACACCGCCCTGTTGCTGCAGCTCTTCTTACAAAGACTCCCTAACAACGTAAGAATGGTTCTTACTTCTGCATCGGGACTCGCCTTAGTTCAGCTTGCCCTGTTGGCCGACACCGTGATGGAAGGCGCTGCACCGCAAGTCGCTCCTATTGCGGCCATGCAATCCCATCCGCTCGGTGCATCGGCAAACATCCCTGCTGCTAAAGCAACGGAGGATTCTTTTCGCACGGATATCCAACAAGCGATCAAGGCCCTCACCGCCCAAGTTGCCACGCTTACTTCACGTTCACGATCGCAACATCGCCAACGACCCACGTCCCCCGAAAGGCAGGCAGACACTTACCACCCTACAGGCAGCCAATAAGACCCCAATCGCTACGTACGGTGAGAGCGCTTTGCCCCTCAACATCGGACTGCGTCGAGTATTCCGCTGAATTTTTCTAGTCGCGGACGTGTCTTATCCTATTATTGGCGCAGATTTTTTACGTCATTTTAACCTACTGGTTGGTATGCGCCGTAAACGAACTCGTAGATGCAACTACAAATCTTGTCACACACCTCGCGTGCAAGCCTGCACAACCTCCAGACAGGCCTAACTGCTCAAGTCCAACTTCGCCGTACAAAAAAATTGCTACGGGAGTTTGTGTCTATCACCCGCCCTTCAAACTTTCAGCGTCCAGTGAAGCATAATGTTGGCCATTAGATCGTGACTACTGGGCCACCTACTCATGCTCGACCACGTCGGCTTCCACTAGACCATTTGAAGATCGCGCGAGATGAATTTGATCACATGCCAGAGCTTGGCATCATTCAACCATCATCAAGCCCATGAGCGTCTCTACTGCACATGTTCCCAAAAACAACCCTGGTGACTGGAGACCGTGCGGTGACTACCGTGCTCTGAACAACGCCACAGTCCCCAACAGGTACCCGCTGCCATATATTGCGGATTTCACGACCTCTCTCTATGGCTCGAAGGTCTTCTCTAAGATAGATCTAGTAAAGGCGTACCACTAGATCCCAGTTGAGCCGAGTGATGTTCCCAAGACAGCCATCATCACACCTTTCGGTTTATTTGAATACCTTCACATGCATTTTGGGTTACGAAATGCGGCTCGAACATTTAAGGGCTTTGTCGATTTTTTAATCTACAGCCATGACGACGAAGAACACATTCAGCATCTTCGACTGCTTTTTCAGCGTCTTGAAGAGCATGGCCTCATAATCAACTAGCAAAGATGCGAGTTTGAAGTCACGACGTTAAATTTTTTAGGCCATCAAGTGGATCACACAGGGGTCCGCCCACTTCCCGAAAACGTCGCAGCAATTAAGGTTTTTCCACAACCAACAACCATTCATAAACTCAGAGAGTTCCTGGGTCTCATAAATTTCTATCAGCGTTTTATTCCCAACTGCGCTTCAACACTCCTACCGCTCAGTGATATGCTCAAAGGCGAACACAAGGACTCAACACCGTTAAATGGAAGCGACTCGGCTTTCCAAGCTTTCAGTCGCATAAAAGGAGATCTCGATAACGCGACCCTACTCGTTCACCCCTGCCAAAATCTTCCCGTGAGTGTCATGGTCGACGCCTCCAATATTGCTATTTGCGCTGTCCTGCAGCAGCTCTCCCACAAGAACTGGCAGCCCATCGCATTCTACTCCCGAAAACTCAGCGCAACAGAGTCACGCTTTAATACATTCGGTAGAGAGCTCCTTGCGATACATCAAGCCATCAAACACTTCCGGCATTTCCTAGAGGGTCGCCATTTCGTCGTTTTCACCGACCACAAACCCTTAACATACGCACTGAAATCAGGAAGCGACAAATTTACTCCCCGTGAGATCCGTCAATCGTCATACATATCAGAATTCACGACTGTCATCCGCCATGTCAAAGGCAAAGACCACCTGGCTGCTGATGCGCTCTAGCGTGTTATCGTCACTCCCTGCTGCAGCATGATACCTGTGACAATTGACTTTGAAGCCATGGCCTCAGCTCAGCGAGATGACACCGAGTTTCAACAAGTTCGTTCATCTCACTGCAGCCTGAATTTGCGCGAGGTAGTTTTTTGCCAATGTGTGGTACACCACTCATCTGCGACCACACCACAGGCCCAGCACGACCTTCAGTACCGCTGCCATTCCGTTGTCAAGTTTCCGACTCCCTGCACTTCATGGCACACCCTGGAGTTCGAGCAACCCAGCGGTTAATCACTCAACGCTTCGTATGGCCGGGTGTCAAAAAGGACTTACGAAACTGGACTCGCTCTAGTCTGGCCTGCCAGCGGTCTAAATTTAACGCCACACGCCAGCACCATACGATGCCTTTCTAACACCGACGGCGCGCTTTGATGCCGTACACCTAGACATTGCGGGTCCTCCCCCAACATCTGGTGGAAACACATATATACTGACATGCATTGATCGCTTCACGTGCTGGCCTGAAGCATTTCCCCTTCCTAACATCACCGCCGAAACCACTGCACGGACATTCGTCGAAGGCTGGATTGCTCGATTTGGTGAGCCTTCATCGGTTACCACCGACCGAGGGAGACAGTTCGAGTCTGCTTTATTCCAGAGAACTCATGAGACTACTAGGGTGCTCCTGCATTCGGACCACGTCACATCATCCCATGGCTAACGGCATCGTAGAGCGTTTCCACCTCACGCTCAAGGCTTCTCTAATAGCACACGACGACCGTGTTCATTGGAGCGTCCACCTCTCATTGGTGATTTTGGGACTCCGGACCGCTTTCAAAGAAGATATTGGCTGTAGTGCTGCCCAGCTCATGTATGGCGCACCCCTTAGTCTTCCAAAGGAATTAATCATCCCGGCTGATCACGGCACCAATAGCGATCCCGCCAGCTATGCCACGCAACTCACGATGGCTGTGCGGGCCCTCCGAGCAACCCCTCCTCGTCCACAACAGCGTAAATCGACGTACGTTTCGAATGAGCTCGCCCACTGCACTCACGTATTCGTCCGCCATGACGTGAGTCGTCAATCTCTACAACATTCGTATGACAGTCCATTCAGAGTAATAGACCGATCTCACCAGCCAGTTTGACTACGCCACCACTGCCGCAATGCATCCAGGGAACTTTAGTCTTTCTGCACGTGCGCCAACCCCGCTGGAGCTCTGCGCGTGTGGAACATGAGACAGCACGAGCGCTCGCATGCACGGCCATCTGCTTCCTGTGAACTAAAGTTATGGCGGCGTCACGCATGCGCCGAACGCTTAGTGAGATCGGTCTATAAAGCGTAGGGACAAATATTTTATTCTTGATCCAAAGGAACGAAAAGACACCGTGTCAATCGATCACCGGAAGCCAGCCTACCTCGACACTCCTGTTGTTTCTAGACCTCCAACAATCTCACTTGAATCAAGCATGCACACCGGAAATCTCGAAGGACATCCACCAACACTTATCCCTACTACTACCGCAAGAATTGTTTGCAATAACAAGCCACAGAGGCATCCTGACCGTCCGAAACGCCATGTCACTTGGGCACCTCTACCACCACAACTCGGCGTTTTCCAACGACCTCCTTGTTTTAGGGGGAGTAGCTGTAGCAGTCGGCTGTTCGGACGAAGGAAGAAGAGGTGGACTAGGGAGAACGAGCTCAGAGCCCGAGCTCAGAACACCGGCAGCTCCCGACCGGACTGGACGTTCCCCACAGCGCCAAAGAAGCTGGGGTGATCCAGGTGGTCTCGTCTCTTCCGCCAAGTTATTCGGTCTTTGATTTTCGGGTGATGTTCCAAAGGATCTATTCTTTCTTAATAGAGATGTTTGCGCAGTCACTGAAGACACGGTCTTCTGAGGCCACAACCTTGCAATGCCTGCAGAGACACTCCTCTATCTCTTCTGAAGAGTCTGTATTGTCTTCTTCACTTGTACTGGATTGTCGTGCTTCTTGCTGTTTTAGCTTGTTATGCCGCGCGGATGTGAGGGGCACCATGGCGGTGTTTGCGCTCGGCCTTCGTAGACAAACCGTTTCCCATCGCGAGTAGGGACCTTGCAGTAGTTTGTGCGTATCCAGTTTCCTGAAAGTGCATAGCCTTTGTCAGCGCTGTCCGTTCAGCGTCCCTGAGGGCTGCAGAATCTTGTCTCCCTTGAATGTCCGAGGTGCAGGTAGGGCCCCCGTGTACTGGATTGTAGGGGGCAGAAGAGGGCATAACGCGTGTTGCGGCGTGTGCTGCATCCTTCCCAGAGATCTTGTTGGAGGCCTGGAACTTCGAATATATTTGAAAAAAAAAACTCACACGCAACCCAGCAAGACGCCAAAACACAAAAGCGGAAAAAACTCGAAACAAAAGATACCGGTGATTTCACGCATTTGTGTGATCACACATAAATTTAAAAATAATATTGCTGGAAGACGAAACGTGCAGGTGATATATATGTTCTGCCCTAAACAAGGCCTACCCCGTCCACACCGCCGAGTAAACAAGACAACCAACCAAAAGAAGGGACGCAACACCGTTCATAGAGCAAGGTATGCCCAACGCGAAACAGGAGTTGACTACCGCATTCTTGTATCGTGCTGCAGATGTTACATCGGTCAAGCGGGGCGGTATATTAATGATAGAACAAGCATAGTCTCCTCTATGCTGAGAAAGCCTGGCAGATCGCCACGAGACGCGGCCGCCGAAATTGAAAAGGTAGAGCGCCAGACAACGGATGAGAGGAGAGCCTAAAGCCCCTCCATCCTGAAAAAAATGGCCCCATTCATTGTTGTGGAAATGCTCGAGACACGTGCCGCGCGCCACTTCTGGGAAGAATATGGCGTCTGAAATCCAGCTCAGTGCTGCGCTGTGCCGCCGCGATCTTCCCAAGGGTTGCACGTTGCACGTGCCTCGTGCATTGACGCACTTTGCGCTACTTTTGAAATATGGAGGGGCTTTAGGAGAGCCTAGGGTGCCTACATGTCTGTCTGTCTCATTGTAAAGACATTCATTGTTGCCCTGAATGTGCCAGCGCGTGACGCTTTCGCACACTCGGTGTGTGACTTGGGCGGTAAAATGGGCGTCTATGCGTTAGCCCAGCTACGGGCTCGAGCTGAGTGACACCGGATTACGCGCACTACAAAATGCATAAAAAACGATTGGGCGGAAAAATGGCTCAGAATTCACCACTCAAGTAACTCAAGCAAAAGCGCGCGTGTGAATGAAGTCGCTCTAGGAAAGCCCAGAGCCGTATATTAGGAGAGTTTGGACAATAGGCGGAGCAAAGGCCGCCACCAGCGCCGAATATTCCCCCCACGCTTAGAGCGTAAACTAAATTTGTGACACAGCGTCGACCAATCAGGAGACCTCTACTCCATCTCACAAATGTCTGCAGTGACGACAAAGGCACAGGCGCGTGAGCCTAGCTCAGCGAAACGCTTTTGTTTGTACGAGACCTCGTGCATAGGAGGCACTTTCCAAAGCCACGCGCTCGTGCCCATGCCTTTGTCTGCACTGCTAGAACAGCGTCCTGAGACTTGCTGAAAGAAAGCAGTGCAAAGGGTGGGGAGCGCGAGCGTCTTGAGACGCGGAGTTCCGCTCGGCACGGCTCAAATTATAGATCTTTCCAATGTTTACAAAATCACAGTCCAGCGTGCGATCTTCACAGCCCAGCACGTGCGTGTTCGTCGCTTCGGAAAGCGAGCAAAGCACGCGCCATACGCACAAACACTAAAAATGGCACCGGCCACACGCTCCTTTTTGGAAAGGTCTATAGACCTTTCCAAAAAACAGTTTGTGGCCGGTGCCATTCTGGGTGTTTGTGCGTATGGCGCGTGCTTTGCTCGCTTTCCGAAGCGACGAACACGCACGTGCTGAGCTGTGAAGATCGCACGCTGGACTGTGATTTTGTAAACATTGGAAAGGTCTATACTTCGTTTCACTTTATCTGCGAGCGAAGCCAAAGCTAGAAGCGCGAGACCAGCGCTTTTTGCATTTCTGCCCAGCTCGCGCGCTCGAGCAAAGCCTGAACGCACGGAGCTTCCGTGCTCGCGCTTCCAGTTTTGCCTTCGCTCGCACATAAGGTGAAACGAAGTATCGTCGTGTCACAAATTTAGAGCACACGACCACCGCTAGGGGCTGTTTCGCGGCCTGTGGTTGGCCCCGAGATGCTCGCCTATTCAAACCAATGTATGGCCAAACTCTCTCAATAAACGGCTCTGGGAAAGCCACGTAACGGCCGCCCCGCTGCGGCGAGGCGCCGAAACACACTCCTCCAGAGCGATTGAATGTCCGCTCGTGCTCCTCGCGTTTCTCGCGCTACCGCCTCTTTTCTTGTCGGGTTTGCAAACCATGTTTCGGGTCCTCGCCACTGTAAATGTTGTGCGCTAACGTCTAGGTTCCCCGAGAAATGCTCTGTGCTACCAGATCCCTGCGCTCTAAGTGTGCGACCGGGCACCCTGGCTCCGTCGTCGAACTGCCAGGCTTTGTGAGTATAGACGAAGCTATGAAACAAGATAAAATTCAGCAGCGGCGAAGGGCACATCAGCGGGACACCTATCAGCCCACTGCAAGACATGTGAGTGTGTCCAGCCTTTACCAGCGTCAGCACTCTTGCAGAGAACAAAAATTCCCACGCACGCGAGACGCTCGAGGCGCTGCTATCGAAGAAAATGCAGACGACTGTGTCACCAGTCCTTCGATTACAGTGTACTGGAATAGTGGGAAGTTTTGGAACCGGAGTTGCCCGTGTGAGGCGTGTGGTGTAGATCGCGATAGGTGCCCACACCGGCGCATCGGCAGTGGCAGTGGCAGTGCGCCGCGTGCACGCGCGTACGCCGCGTGCACGCGCACGGACGACGACACGTGCGGTCTGTCGCGACTTTCTGCTGCACAAAGGACCACAGCCCCACGATTTATTTCTACGAGTCCCTATCAAACCCCGAAAATTAAGAGGGCCGAATTGTGAAAAGGCCGACCATCGAAACTTCAAAAAATCAAAACCCCGAAAAATTAAAACGCCGAAAACTCAAAATTCTGCAATCTCAAAACTCCAAAACGTGTGAATGCCTACATGTATCAGCTTAGTTTGCCAACTGTATCAGCTTAGTTTGCATGTTTTTGTTGTGTTTTATGTAATGTGTCTTTCGGATGAAGCTCAGCTATCCATTCCATTAGAGTGAAACGCTTCGTTGCCATCACATAGTCGTGCTTTGGTCATGCACAGCACATTGTTGATACCACAATGCTTTTAGCACGTGAAACAGCAAAGCACTGCAGATCAAAATGATTTTTTTTTTATCCTTAGTGCATATCAGCGAGACAAGATAATTCTGCTTGACCAGAGAAGAGAGCAGCGCTAGACGGCGCATGCGCAAAAACGCCAGAGCAATTCGCAACATTAGTTTCTTTGGGGGCTTATGAACGGAACGAACGAGGCCGCTCTTATTTATTTATTTATTTATTTCAATACCCTCAGGGCCCATAGGGCATTACAGAGGGGGTGGGGCATATAAGAATTCACTCAAAAGAAAATACAAACGTAAAAGGCAGTGATTAAAACACAATCAATTCGACAAAATATTAACGAAAGTGATTAGTAAGCGCTTCTTTAAATAAATCAAGTGATGGGATAGCTGGGATGGGATGGGATATTCCCAAAAGAGAAAAAAGATGATAGCCGTTTACGACTACCTGTAACGCCGAATTCGAGCGCAGCTCTTGAGAAGGAGGAGGGGAAGGGGATGAGGGGAGGGTATACCCCTCCTCCCTCCTCCTCACCTCCTCATCCTGCCTGCTACTCCTCCCTCCGAGCGGCGTCGGCGTCGCCGTCGCCGTCGGCGTAACCGTGAGGTCACGTGACCCTCGTGACGTCGCGTGACTATCATGACCTCACGGGGGTCACGTGCACGTGACCTCACGGGGGTCACGTGACCCCCTTGAGGTCACGTGACCCCCCTCAGGACCTCCCTGCGGTCACGTGACCCCCTTCAGGACCTTTCTGAGGCGGTCCTGAGGACCCCCTGAGGGGGGTCACGAGGACGTTTCGGCACGGTGCTGAAAAGTCACCATGCCGAAACGTCGCCGCGGTTACGCCGACGGTGACGCCACTCAAGCTGGAAACGGGCGCCTAAGAGCTGCGCTCTAAAAACAATCTTAGGTGCCAATTTGATGGCTACTCGTACATGCTTGACAAAACACATGGCTGCAAAGCACTTCTGGAAGTGTCAAAAACGAGATGAGTGCAACACCAGACTGATTACCGCCCATTGAGCAGATGATGCTCACAAAACTGTTTCAAAGACAATGCACCATTGAAGTTTGTGGGAGACGAGTGTGGAAGACAACGGCGGGGGGCAGTGACAGGCGTTTGGCCGAAGAGTCACGAGCTGGCGCCAAACAGAGCGTGCTGCGCGAGGCTGGGGGCCGGGCAGAAACGAGGGAGCCGTTCCGGCTGGTCTGGCCCATGGCGACCCCTGGAACGGTCCACCAGCGAGGTTCTGACCAGGACCGGAGGGAGTGGCCAGCCCTCCATACCGACCTGGGCCATGATGATCCCGGAGTGGTTCCGCAGTGAGACTCGGGCTACGATAGCCCGGGACAGTTAGGATACGCACCGCTGGCGTAAAAAGGACGATCCGCAGGCCTCGACACGGACTCCGACTGCGAGCTCCGAACGACGGGCGACAACCAGGGTCGGCGGGCCCGGACTGCCGGCTCTCGAAAACGGGCAACCGAGAAGTACAGTAAACCCATTCGCTGTCTTCTTGGTGTGTTGCGTCATTCCCTGGGAGACGAGTGAAGCGCATATGGATCGGGCGGCGATTATTATAGAGAGGAGAATACCACAAGTTACGACCCGGATGTCTACAGTGTTACGGTTCTTCGTGTGCGAGAAGAAATGAATGCTGTTGCGGCATGCTCAGGTGAGGCTCCCGTGCAGCTTGTACAATCAACGGCTGGTGAAGCAGCGTCTTCGATATAGCACGTATCAAAGCAACGAAGCCTTGCACCGGCTTGGGAGACGGAAGAGAAAAGCGGGCTGCCCCTGCGAAACTGCACAGCAGCTCAGCATCGAATGCGAGTTCAGGGCCTAGAAGGACAGAAGTACCTGCGTTGCGACTGCACATGCGGAGATGGAGCTCGTCTCGTCGTTTTTTTAAGCACTAATGACTCTTTCTAAAAACAAATATGGACTTGCTTGGGAGCTCTATTAATAGGCATTGGCCGTTAAAACAACGTATCATTATTTTAGGAAAATATGTGGGAAAAGGCATCAATATAAACGCTTTACGTTGTTTTTTGTGTTTTTTAAATAACGAGCACATTCGTGAAAATGACGTGTCTCTTGAATGACGACTTCCCTAGAAGCAACGGCTTCCGTGAAGGAAATTAAAACCTGTTAAAAAAAAACAAAAAAACTAGACATTTCGTCGTAATCCAAAGAAAAACCTGTCATATTCTCTTCGCAAGAGCACGATAACCGAGAAATATTTTTCGCCGTGCAAGAAACTTTGTAACTGTTGAACTCAATACGTTTTTTTGCTTTACAACCACCAAATATGCAGACTACGTTAGGACACTGCATGCCCATTTAAACATACTGAGTGCTCTAACACATTTTACATTTCCAGAGCTGAAAAATGTCATGGGAAATAAGCACCGAAGGAACACGGACCAAGAGTAAAATAACACCGTCACAGGGCGCACTCTCAACTAAATTTATTAGGAAAAAAACGAACAAACATATATACCAACGGGAGCACACCATAAGACATAACACGTCGCGTTAGCCCTCGCTTAGCCCACATTTCAAATATTCAAACTCATCCGTAGATAGAGCCAGAGAACTATCGCTAAGGCATTTTTCACCCCTGCTCCTAATCTCAAATGCCTCATGAAGCTCGCGTGACACTTTGTTTTTGTACTTTGCCGAAATTCCAGTGCTGTCAAATGACGGGGCGCAAGAGCATCTACTGAATTGTACAGCCAAATGCCCTGACGGTGTGGTTCTAGTTGAAGCGGCGTGCTCGCGGACGCGATCATTGACACATCTTCCAGTTCGCCCTACATAGCTTACACCACACGTCATTAAGATTTCGTAAGCGACGCCGGTTGTGCAATCAGCGTATCTATTCTTATGCTTGGTATTGCACGGGTCTGTTATCGGTTGGGGGTTATTGATTTTCCTGCAGAATCGCGGCATTCTATTAGGCGCTGAAAACACGACCGGGACATCGTAACGCCCGTCCACTTTCTTAAGATTATATGAGACACCGTGCATATATGGGATCAACACAGGCCGAATGTTACCCTTTTCGCGCGATGGTTTCCTGCGTCCCTTTGAACTTCTTTATCAAGCTCTCAGCCACTTCGACCAATGAACTCGTTGGGAAACCCTCTTTTCGCAGGCGATCTACTTGTCTAACAAAACTATCCTGAGCGCTATGCAGGCAAGACTTTCTGAGAGACGCCAGGGTTGGGCAGAAATACTCAAAATTGTATTTGGAAATACAAACACTGCGATACATTAGAATAGTAGCTAAAATACTGATACTGAAATATATCTGTAAAAGTGTATCGCGATACGTATCGGAAATACGTTTTAAATAGAGGCAAAAAGTATTTGGAAATACAAATACAGGAATACATTTTAGGGAGGGCAGAAATACAAATACAGAAATACTGATACTGGAATACATTTTTCAAATTTGTTTGAGGCGCCAAATGAGATGAAGTTTGAAGTTGGAAGTGGAAGTTTTTGATCCTGAAATTACTTTCCCGTTGGCTTGGCACTTTGCCTTGAAGGTAGTGATTTTGGACGACGAGGAGTCTTCAATGGGTTAAAAACAAAGTTCCAGCAAGGACTGACCGCGGTCCCTTCCCTGACATCCTGTCTGTCTGACGAGGGATGCGAAAAGACTTCGACCCCTAAATAAATTCTATGTCATCCTAAATCCCATCAAAACGTCACCACGCCCCTGTCCAATAAGGACGCCCCTGTCAACATTTATCACATGACGTCACGGTAGAATGAGCTGGTATTCTTTATTTGTAGGTGTGGCCTTGAACATGAAACTTTACCACGCTGCTGTATGAAAGGACAATACGTACTTTCGTTGTAGGTTACCTCGTTGAAGGTCGTGCAGGCAGTGACATTTGGAATTTTCGAGAATAGTGGACCACCTGAAGCATCCTGGAACACATGTCTTATTTTCTGTTACGGTTGAAAAAACGATACGGTGGCATCCCTGTTGTGAAGGTCCTTCCTGTCAACCCTCCACCACCGACAAATGGTTGCAGTCGTCAAGTGTCGTCTTGCATACTCCAAATAGAGACCTCGTGGATTGCGACCTGATATTGCCGGCACGGGTGCCAGCTCTCCGAGAAACAGCGCGCTCGAGACGAGTCGCAGGTGTACGAAGTCTGGGTCGGCACAGCGAGGCCACGTCTGACCTCCTTCCTGTGTTTCGGATCACCAGAGCAGCGGGTCACTTTCACGTCGGCTAATGACGTACCCTTGAGCCGTGCAATATTACGGGCGCAGCCGCAGGCGCATTCGAATATGTGTTGAACTTCACTGTATGAGTCATTTTACTATATCAAGCCAACCACCGCTAGGCTCGTGCGGCAACGGACTGTGACCCAACTTTGCCGGCTGGGTGTACTGTGTACGCTAAGGCAAGAGAGACGGTTAGCAGCGGACTTTGGATGCCAGCAAACAATGACTCAAGAAACCCCTACCTAATTACCTGCGGTACAAGATGCTTTGACTCTACTCCTGGCACGCCACCTGGTTCGAGTCCCCGACTACGCAACACTTCTCAGAAGAGAGAAGAGGACGCATAGAAAAATAGTTTGGAGAATCGGAAGGAACCTTGGTAAGCATGGTAACAATGCCCCAGCATCTCCTTGACCCTGGTGCCCTCAGAAGTAAAAAGAAAAAAAAAGCGTTCGGAGTTGTATTTTTTTTTTTTGGAAGGGGGGGGGAAGTATTTCTCAAGAAATGTAACGAAATACATTTCACCCTGATTGTATCGCGATACAAAGGAACATTCCAAATGTATTTCGATACAGGAATACAGATACTGGTGAAAAAAATGTATCGCGATACAGAAATACAGATACGAAATGTATTTCTGAAATACTATCGCGATACATTTGTATCGCGATAGTGCCCAACCCTGCTCCAGACACGAGCTTGCGATGTCTCTCTTTACGAGCTTGGAGTGGAAGGAATCAAAGGGAAGGATCCCCTTCGTAGATCTATGGGAGTACTCCCCGCAAATGTGATCACCTAGAAAAGTGAGCTTGAGGTCAAGGAAATGCATAATTTCATCTTTATGTGTCTGGTGAGTAAATGATAATCCGAGGCAGCATGAATTAAATACCTTTAGCGTCTCTGTAACTTCACAGCTAGAGGGATTGGGATTGCGTCCGAGGATAAGAAAATCATCTACATACCTAAATACTTTGTATTTCCCATCACTTATCTCCGAGCTATCCGTTATCGGCTTTCCGCACTTACTTAAAAAATATATTGCCCAAAACCGCCGTGAAACTGGCACCGATGCAAATTCCCTTCTTTCGTAAATAAACGTCCCCCTCAAACGTCACGAACGTATTTTTCGAATAAAAAGACCGGAGCTCAAGGAAGCCCTCGACATTAATACCGCAGGAACTCTGGAAAGCCGCAACCCCACTCAGGTCAATGCAATCTCTTACCGCAAGGTAGACTACTTATAAACCCATCTACTTAGCGGTAAGGGATCGCATCGACCTGAGTGGGGTTGCGGTTTTCCAGAGTTCCTGTGGTATTAATGTCGAGGGCTTCCTTGAGCTCCTGTCTTTTTATTGGAAAAATACGTTCGTGACGTTTGAGGGGGGTGTTTATTTACAAAAGAAGAGTATTTGCATCAGTACAGGTGTCGCGCCGGTTTTGTGCAATATTACGATGTCCCGGTAGCGTTTTCAGCGTCTAACAGAATGTCGCGATTATGCAGGAGAATCAATAACCCCCAACCGATAACAGACCCATGCAATACCAAGCATAAGAATAGATACGCTTATTGCACAACCGGCGTCGTTTACGAAATCCCAATGACGTGTGGTTTATGCTATGTAGGGCAAACTGGAAGATGTGTCAATGATCGGGTCCGCGAGCACGCCGCTTTAACTAGAACTACACCGTCAGGGCATTTGGCTGCACATTGCAGTAGATGCTCTTGCGCCCCGTCATTTGACAGCGCTAGAATTTTGGCAAAGTACAAAAACAAAGTGTCACGCGAGCTTCACGAGGCATATGAGATTAGGAGTAGGGGTGAAAAATGCATTAGCGATACTTCTCTGGCTCTTACTACGGATGAGTCTGAATATTTGAAACGTGGGCTGGGCGGGGACTTACGTGACGTGTTATGCCTGATCGTGTTCTCCCGTTTGCATATACGTTTGTTCGTTTTTTCCTAGCAAATTCCGTTGAGAGTGCGCCTTGTGTCGTTGTTATTCTACTCTCCGTGTTCCTTCGGCACTTATCTCCCATGATGTACCAACTGGCCCATCTAAGCATTTTATTGCTGAAAAATGTCTAGGATTCGCAACTTGTAAAGCTTCCTCAACACGCAAAAAACGTTTGTGGTTGCCGTGCCCTGGCAGAAGAATATATCGAGGCACTTCTTTGGGAGTGCAGTTTCTGAAAACCCAATAAATATAACATATTGTCTGTTTTTGTTGAGATAGAGACTCGACTCAGTCTCGACAACTGGTGTTTTGCTGGTGTTTTGCTGCTCAACACTTTCCACTTACTTAAGCTTCTTTGCAACAATAGTCTGTAATGAAAACTCAGCATTCTTGATAGAGCTAAAGAAGTCTGGCTCGAAGCATGGAGAACAGAGCTCTGAACGAAGCTCCTGCACCTATCAGTCATAGATCAGTATTCATGCAACACATAAAACTGATCATGCTAAGTACAGCGCCACAATTGGCTGCTGACAACTTCTTTCGTGCAATTTTAGGTAGCTCACACTTTTGGGTTAAAAAATTCAGATATTAAGCACAGAAGCTTTACAATAAGTGAAATAGCATGCAGCTAAACAGCAGCCACTTAGAGATTCTTCCATGGAATGCACCTGCGGCCACAGCTGTCGGCAGCTCTTGGAGCAGACTGATCTGGCAGTTTTCCAGAGCGCCACATGACCTTGGCTGGAACACATTAGCATCATATAAGTGGTGCACTCTCACAACATAAATGTCAATAAAGAACCGTTAAGTCTGATGTTTTCACACAAGCCTAACAGATCCTAATAATACATGAAGTCCATCAAACGACATCACCGCATTGAGTTTAAGATTTGAAATACAGTGATCGATTCCCCGCAGGGGCACCTGTGAAAGCAGGTGTTTGGAGAGTGACGTCTCCACGGACCCCGAGCCTCGCAGGGAGCGCCTGCACCTTAGGTGCTAGGTGCTTGGTCAGTAGCGTCTTTACGGACCCCAGCCACGTGGGCCACCATACCCGCACGCAGGGGGCACCTACTTTAGTAGGTGCTTGGTGAGTGGCGTCACTACGAACCCCGAGCCATGTGCGTTCCCCCACCCACGCCAGGCTGTGCGTGGCTTAACACGCGTCCGGAGAAGAGAGGATCCTGGAGGTTGAGCTGAGCCCGGGGTACCTTTGGACCTTTCGGGACCCCCCGGGCGAGGCAATATGCCGCTTCCACCCTTGTTTCTCGTAGACGGGTGTCCTGGCTTGTCCCGACCAGGATGATTCAGTCAGTCGCCTCTTCTACCCCCTTCTTCCTTCTTTCACATTTCCTCCCACCTCTTTCTCTTTTCTTCTACACTCTCTTCCTTCCTTTTTCACCTTCTTAGGTGGCAAGGGCCAACCTTGAGTGGAAACAGGTCCTGTCCCTGCAATCACACTCGGGTATAGTGCCCGGGCAGCACAGGTAGAATAATTGTGTCAGTCAAGCCTTTCTTGCTATGGCACATTGCCTACCCCCGTGTTGGGCTCCATGGTGGGTGGTGCACCCGGGCACTGAACTTTACTTCCCATGTTAAGGGCTCTCGCACTAAAACTTTCCTCGATCGGCCACTGAAAAGGGTCCGCAACGAAGTCCAAGCCACAAAGAAGACACCACCTACACCTGCCAGATTTCCAAAGTTTATGGTTCTTCACTCCGAAAGTGAGAAACAGCTCTCGAAGTTATGTCCTTCCCTTGTCGCAAAGACACTGGAGGGTGTTGTCTGTAAGGAAATTAAAGCCAAGAGAATGCCATCTGCTAACCTACTTATCGAGATTGAATCAAGCGAGCAGAGTAGAGCACTACTAGCTTTAACATCTGTTTCTGGATATGACGTTTTTGTTTCTCCCCACCAAACGTTAAACAGCATTCAAGGAGTTATCTCCGAGGATGACCTTCTTGACAGCTCTGAGAGTGAAATTGTTGAAGGCCTTTCAGACCAAGGTGTCACAGATGCAAGGCATATCACCATGCGTCGTGACGGGAACAAACTCAAGACAAAACATGTTGTACTCACCTTCCAATCGACCGTCCTTTCTGAAGGGGTGAAGGCTGGGTACCTGCGCTGCAGAGTTCGGCCTTATATGCCAAACCCCCGTAGATGCTTCAAGTGTCAGATATTTGCCAATGGCTCTCAGAGCTGCCGCGGAAAGGCCACCTGTGCGAAGTGTAGGAAGACCGACCACGAAGCTGATGCATGCACCAACAACCCACGCTGCGTAAACTGCTCAGAACCTCACCCAGCATATTCAAGATTATGCAATACATGAAAAGACGAGAAAGGGGTGCTCACCTTGAAAGTTAAAGAAACCTTTTTTACCCCGAAGCACGCCGTCGCTTTGCATTCGTGCGGAAAGGTGGCTTCGCCAAAGTGGTGCAGCGGGGACCTGCACCACTGATGGCAACCAGAGGCCACCCTGAAGTCCTTTCTTGACTATGAGAGGCCACTGCAGTCGCTCACGCCACAGCTGAAGATTCAACTTCCGGGGCGTGCAATCTCGGCTGGGTGGTCTACCGACCCTCCCAGCCAGAGTACGAACCCTCGCGCTCCAACGGGACAACAGCCTTTGTCTTCTCAGGCTGTTTCCCAGATCCAGGATGGGCCAGAGGCTACCGCAACCGTCACTCCTCCACAGTCTTCTTCCAGGGAGAAGGGTCAACACTCGCGCCCACACTTCCTGGAGAGAGCTTCATCATCGAAGGAGTGGCATGGCTGTCGTGCCGCTCCTGCTGCGCCGAAATGTCGGGAACGGGTGGAGTCGCCCCGCCCGGCACCTCCTCTGCCACTTTGGCTGGGGCTGGTCGTGGACGGGGCATGGCGCCCCGTTTCCCGAACTTACCCCAAACAGCGCCTCAGGAAGCAGAGGCCATGGATGAGGGTACAGGAGTCTCCACTCATGCGTCTGAGCAAGAGGACATGGAGTGGCAGACGACTAAGAATTAACACAAAAAAACTGTAATCCTTTCAAGGTGACGATTTTTTGTGGCCATGTGCGGCAGATTTATGACATTTTACATATTTTTATAAGAATGAACGCATGAAAACCGAGACCTTGATGTGAATATACTATTATGCTATTCGCAGAGAGACGTCTGAGTATTCCCGTCTGGTGGAATTTTTTCAAAGACCTGCGAGCAGATGCTTCAACTTCCTCTGCTGGTGCAAGCACGTGCAATGCCAAGCTTCTATGCACTATGAAAATCAAGACATAACCGCCTAGGTAGCACTTTCACTGCCTATAGAAATGAAAACAGAGGCGCCCCTAGCGAGCTTCTAACCGCGATTGAATGCTGACAAGGCGAAATTGCCAGGGCGTATTTCTTTCGAGGGCCGGACCTCCGAGGCTCCGACACGCGCCCCTCGTGTTTCGCCATGCTGGGGGTGTACGAGGCTTACAAGACGCCCGAGAGTTATCGAAGGTAGGAAGTTCGTCCTGGAGGCGGGGCGACTGAGACTCTTCCCTGCCTTTCTGTTGAGCGATGTCTTACTTCAGACTCATTTTCTTTTGACGTAGAAGTACGTCTTTCTCCGCGCTTGGAAGGACGTCCGAAATTGGGAGGTCGATGTCACGAAAAGTCATGGTCACGGAAGTGACGTCACACGGAGGTGCGCCACCTGCTGCCGAGAACCGCGCCGTGCGCATGCGCGTCCTTTCTTATATGCTGGCTCGTTCGTTTCATACACTCAAAGAAAAAAAGAGTGTAGTCGGGTGTATCAGGCGCACATGCACCCTTTTTCTGAAAGATGCACCCTCCGTTGCCCAGCCAGTGTACTTGTACACCGAAAATGAGCATTCTCCTCTCCCTTAAAATCTCTAGGTGTATCAGTGCACCGCCACGCTAGCCACGCACCCCGATCACCTTGTGCTTGGATTCCCCCTTGGGGGTCACTTTTTGGGTTGGGCAGTTTCTTAGAAAAAAATGGAGCTGTCCTGTTCACACGGCATTGACCGTAGAGTGGACGCTATGCTTGTTTTAGGCCAATCGAGTCTCCGGGTAGGATCACGTGACTACAGTCTCCAAGCTAGAGATAAGGCAGAGCACGGCACCTGCCTGAAGGCCAAGGCCACGGGTAGCATCCACTGCACTATTAACTTTTAGTCGAACTTTCAAGAGGATAGAAGGGACAAATCCTGTCGTTGTGTTAATTGTTGGGATAACCCTGAAGATAAGCCTTTGCGAGGACAGCCTCTTTTGGCCTTGAACGAGCTGCTATTTTCGTATACTCCTCTCTTTTCTTTCTCTCCCTAAGCTTAAAGCGTGGAAGAAGCTGCGCAGTCGCCGGACCAATGAACCGGAGGCTTTTTTTTTATCTCTTTACTCCGCTGACTGGGCGCGGGTAATGGCAGGAGCGTGATCATGTGGTAAAGGTTTCGCGGATGACGAGGTAGCTCTTTCCTATCCCGGAATATCTGATTCCGGGCCTAGTTTCTTGTGTGCTTTGCTGCGACCAGCGGGGCTGCGGGAGATTTCGTCCGCGACAACGTATTCGAGTGCACCAAGGCTTCCAGTGTTTGAAAAGTCCTACGCGTACATCGGCAACAAGCGATTTCTTCAAAAAAAGCCCAAGGAATTCATGTGATGCGTTTAGTGTTTGGTTTGTCTAATTACTGATTCTGCCACATTGTGGTGAATCTTCGAAGACCCCTTTCTTTTCGTTTTTGTGTTTGCGTGGTTGTTCTGCAGTGAGCCCGTGTCGACATCTCGGATTACATATTTCAAGCCCGGTATTTTGATCGTAAGTGCGCTGCTACCTACTCCTTTGCAGCAATTGACCGTTCCGTTCCGGATTACCTCTAAACTTAGGCAGTGTTTATTTCCTAGCAGCCAGGAGAATAATTTCCCCGGAATTCTATCGGCAGTCACCTGCCATTAGCTATTTACAATCAGGTGATAACTGAAGGTAGAATACTGACTTTGTTATTCTCCTGGCGTTTCGGGAAAACGCGTTTCATGGACAACTTTTCGTTGATACGCGTTTTGTAGACACGTTTCGTCTACACTAACGTTTCATCGTCACTCGTTACGTGAAATGCACGCTGAAGGAACATTCCGTCGCGCGTGTGTCTCTGAGGCGCGTCCTCACCGACCCAGCCCACCCGTTCACGTCGCTTCGTGGCGACAGCCTGCGGCGGCTCATTACAAACATTTCACCTCACCTGTGCCACCCGTACATGTCACTTTGCGCATATAGTCTAGGGCGGCTCATTACAAAAGAAAGAGAAGCTAATATAGGAAAGCTAATCTAAGCTGTCTATGAAACATCGCGTGTCTATGAAACGTCGTTCGATGAAATGATTGTATCACCAATGAGTGGCGACTGCCGGCAGAATTTTGGGTAAATAATTCTGCCGGCTGCTGGGAGAATAGACATTAACTAAGAATCACCCCGGTTCTTGTTTGCTCAGTAATCTTCTCATTGTGTAACAGCTTCGTTGTACATCTTCACATATCACGGATTGCTTGTACGTTTGTACTTGTTTACGAAATAGGCTGTCAAATAAACTTCTAGGAGATTTGAAAACAATTCCTTGTGTCTGTTTACCGGCCTTTTTGCAACAACCTGCGCGCGTAAATTTTTTACAGGTTTCCTTGAGGTGGGTGCACAAAGAGGTGTAATGGTGCACTATTGAATGAGGTGTATCTAAGTTCCCTATGAGCGGGGTGGCTGTAAAGAACGGTGTAATAGTAAACCCTGTTGGCGGGTGCATCTCTGTTCCCCATGAGCGGGGTGGGTGTAAACAACGGTATAATAGTAAACCCTGTTGGTGGGTGTACCTTTACTCCCAAAAATTGCGTGGGTGTAGAGAAGGGAATTCTTGTACACCTTAAATTGGGGTGTACCTGCACACTGAAACGACAGAGAGGGTGTAAGAAAGGAGTAGTGACACACCACAATATGGAGTGTATCTGTGCGCCCCCGAAAGCTGAAGGTGTCTAAAAGGGTGCACATATGCACCCTGAAAAAGGGTGTATGTATGCACCTCGTTTTGAGGTGTACTTATACACCTTTATGGGTGTAGTATATGTGGCAGCACTGTGGGTGTACCCACTACACCCGATTTTTTTAGAGTGTAGAGTTATTACAATAAACGCTAGAGGCTCAGCTGGCGCTAGTGTCTACGGGACTTCCGGTTGCAAATTGAAGCAGACAGCATGCAGTCTACATTTCCAGCCTCCCTGTGTATTCCTATGGGAAAACGCACTTGAAATTTGTCTCTTCGCCGGAAAATAACATGAACAACTTTTGTTATTTCGATTTTACCGGATAGGATGTACCTTTATTAATATGGTGATAGTGTAATAGTTGTAGTAACAGCATTTTTTCTTTACCACTGAACGATGTTAAACTTCGCTATATTTCAGGCCCAAACCTCTGTTCCATGGCAGGTATGTAGAAACGAGCAACGATTCTAAGCAAAATAACGATCTAAAGGAATGTAAAGTGTGTTCAAAGTTCGCCAGCATTCAGTTGGTGCTTATATATTGTTAATATGCCCTCCCTGTCACTATATCAAAGTGACCCCGTCGTACATCTTTACGAGCGATTAAAAAAACGTTCGAAACGTAAAGAATAAAGTACGTGGGCTACTAAAGGTGTATTTTCTTATTATTTCCTATGTCGGGCAGTTTTTATCGGACACCTGTTCTCTGGCTTCTCCCTATTTTCAAAGATTTGGAGCGTGCGGGTGATGATTTGAACCCAGAACAAGCATCTTCGCACATATTCATGAGCAGAAAGAATAAAGCAGTACTTATTTATTGCAAATCGGACTATATTACGTGACTTTCAATTTATTAGATCGTCTGTAAGCACAAGGAGTTACTTATCCAGTGTCACTGCGTAGTTCTTGCCGTCTCTCTTGGTTTTCCACATGTCCTTCGTTCGTTTGGCACGTATATCCCCCATGCTGGAAAGCGTTGA
Source organism: Ixodes persulcatus (assembly GCA_013358835.2). Taxonomy (NCBI): domain Eukaryota; kingdom Metazoa; phylum Arthropoda; class Arachnida; order Ixodida; family Ixodidae; genus Ixodes; species Ixodes persulcatus. The sequence continues at coordinate 750,550 of JABSTQ010009423.1, forward strand.
CGCCGTGTTCGCGCTAACAGTGTCCGACAGTGCACATAAATACACGTACGAAGTGGTTTTAACACCGTTCTTCATGCCACGAATTTCAAATAAAAATGCTGTAACTGATCAATTATTTCGTCTGCGTGACTGAGAAATGTTCCAATGTGCCTAGTACGTACAAATTATTCGTGATATTTGCTCTTATAATCGAGCGCAGAGAGAAAATGCACTCGCTTTTTCCCTTAGGAATGCATTACCGGAAGTCAATTTCTGACTACTTGCTGTCTGCTTCAAAATGCAACAGCACACTAGCGCCCCCTGAGCCTCTAGCGTTTATTGTAATAACTCTATGGTTCGTTTGCTCGCTTCAGTGAGACGCGCTCCTCTCTAATTTAAACAGCCATAGACGCCGCTCGAGCAGCCGTGATTCCACAATCTTCGCTAATTACGCTGGACAGCGGCCGATCAGCCGAGCTCGCGTGCTCTGTGGCACGAGCAGTTCACGCGATTCTCTCGCGCGACTCGGCAAAGCGTTAAAAACCCTGAAGATGGCGGCGCGGGGGGCTGCACATTGGTCTCTACCAGGGCATTCGCTTCTTGCGCACCCGACATCGTCAAGTGGCAGGAGCCCGTGGGCGTTTCTTCGGCTGAGGCCGTAGTTCTGCGGAAATGTATGCAGCATTGTAAACGTATGTACCGATCTTTTTTTTTTTCTTTTGTAGAGATATAGTCAAGACGACAAGAGCCCTTCCAGCAAGCGTATGCTTTCTATCATAGGATAAATGAACGGATGGATTATACGGCCATGCACTTGTATCGAGCAGAGACGTATATGTAGGGTTGGTCATTAATCGGTAAAAATAGGGCGAAAATAAGGGCACGTCATTGGCCGACATTGTTTCAATAACCTTGGGAGCGATGATTGACAGCTTTTATGACCAACCACTGTACTCCGTTCACCCTTAAGCTGAGACCAGAAGCTCCGCCTTTAGCACGAGCATTTTGATTTAGCTAACAAAAGTGCGAACGCGCTGGCAAGCGCAACCAAAGCACTCCGGAAGCCAGCGAGCTCGCGCCGAAGGCATAGCTTCTGGTCTCACCCCGTTAATATGGATACCCCGCTAAATGGACACCAGTTTCGGGGACAAACTGGGAAAATACGTGCATTTTTGTGCCGTTAATATGGAAAATTTGCATTATGGACGACTTTTTGGGGGAACGGAGGCGTCCACATTAACGAGACATCACTATATAGCCATAAATTATTTTGTAAGTTTTACTACGTACGCCTCAGGACCCCCTGAACCGGACTTCTGCCGATTGGAACAAACATTGATGCTATGGTTTCGACACACTGTTTAATGCCGTTAACCAGCGCATACCTTTGTGTGCTGCCGCCTTGATCCCGATCTTCTTGTATAGTGCAGTTGAACTTCCACGCCGCCTATTAATCTTTTGTGTCCGACATTGTCCTCTGCGAATATACCTTCGATGAATTTTCAAGCTTCTTCTCCTGGCAAATATATGACTGTTTGTCCCACTTTATTAAGACTAGGAATTTGTAAACAAAAACTAGTATCTTGTAAGCAACTTGTTTTGTTTGAACCAAACACATAGGCCCAGTAATAAAGCAATAATATTTTTGAACCTTTTCATACCAATCAAGGTTACAGAACCATCTCAGTAACACGTATGCCTACCGTTTTTTTTTTTTTTTTTTTTTAACAGCTGTGATCAATGTAAAAGGAAAAAAAGGAAATACCTTGGAGCCGGACTAAATTCGGCATACAGATTTTGACCTATACTTTACGATGTCCTACTTTGTGCATGCACTTAATCAAACAAAAACAACCTGCAACGTTTTTTGATGTGACTTTCAAAAGCGATGAGCGCAGCTGCAATTTAAGACACTTCAACAATTGTTTCTTAAAGAGTCAGCGTTTTTTCTACGTGATTCTGCGCGATAGAGTAAAGTAAATCAATTCCAAAATAGGGACGACAAGTGTAATCCTCTGTACCCCCCCCCCCCCCACCCCCCACCCGCCACCCTACCACACACATGGCCGCTGTCGCACCCGCCGTTCACAATTTCACAACAAAGCACAAAATGCAAGGATGTGTTCAAGTATTTTGTTTGAGGACAAGTTAAAATTTTCGACTGTTCCCTATTGAAAAAGACTTTTTACCGAAATTTCGTTTTCAGTATAAAATTATTTTACTTGATTCCGGTAAAGCCGGAAATTACTGGAATGTCACGGGACTTTTCACCGGAATGTAACCGGAATTTCTACCGGAATTTTAGTTCCAGTAAAAATTCTATTTTACTGGATATAGCCCTCTCTTCACTTCCAGTAAATCAGAAATTTACCGGAAGTCACCGGATTTTCCGCAATTCACCGGAACTTACTGTGTGCTTTTTTATTTTCAGATGTTCACGGAAGGCACTCAGGAAGAAGCCTGTAAACCGTGGGTGGTGTATGTTTACAATATGCTGGACGATTCGGTAACACTTAAAATCGTTAGTCCATATAGGTCCGATAGTTCATCTCTTTATTTCACAGGGTCGATACCAGTGAAACGATTTGCACAGCTGTAGACAAAAAAGAGCAAATAGGAACAACCGAGTTCTTTGTCGCCAAAAATATCTTTCAAAGTACTCACAATTTCAAGGTAAACTCCTAGATGTGCGGATGTGAAAATAAATCATAGGCACAGTCACGGCGTCGTCACTGATGCCGTCGCCGCGCGTGCACCACGCGGCCACATGCGCACTGTCAGTAGCACACTTAGCGAAAACCACGAACGTGCGAAACGAACATCCGCCGCCGTTGAGAAATCACGGGCACAGTCACGGCGTCTCCGGCGTCTTCTTCGCTCACTGGATGCTTCTGAAGCCGGACGGACAAAGAGGCGTAAGAAACAGGTCACTGAAATTTATTTTCTTTTTATCCTCACACCCAACTGCTCTGGAAGATACAGGTCGCCACGGTGTCGAACCGAAATTTTTATCGGTTCGGTTCTGGTTCGGTTTCGGATCGGGTTCACAGGTTTCGATTGAACTCCGGTTCAGTCCGGGGAGCAAAAAAAATAACGGTTTGAGCCGGTTCAAACCGGTTTGAACCACAAAATTGAGAATATGTTTTCCGTGTTTCTTTGGCAATAGGCAGTATTTCAACAGTGGAACGAGTATCTATACAGCTTTTTATCATTTGTAGAATCCACTTTTATTTTTAGGTACAAAAATGAATTCCGTTATTTAATTGCGATGAAACAGTAAAATAAAAGCTAAATTAACATATGTGACTCAAAATCTTTTTTTTTTTTTAACCTCAGTTGCATATATTTTATCAGAATCAAAAGGTTATCAGTTTGGTAGGTCGCCTAAAATACTTGTTAGCTACAACGTTGCGTCGCAGTATTAAAAGTCGAATCCAGCTGTGCTCTTGAACCTAGGAATAAAGTACAGTGCATGAAATAATGAAATGGGCAAGTTCTCTCCATATATATAATGAATTCTAGTTTACAAAATACGCTTTACAATATCTATAATGAAGAGGAAACTGAGCTCAAAGAAATATATTTTCAAAATGCCAGGAGGGTTTTAGGACAAACCATTTCACTCTACCCTTTCGACTCAGAAACACTGAGCTGCAATTACAACGCTTGCTTTCCTGAACAATATTGTTTTCTTTGAGCACCGTGATGCAGGGGAATAGTTATGCAGAAAAGAATGACCTTCGTACTCAGATTGGATGTGGCCTAAAAGAGGGTGTACCGAAGTGAACATTTTCCACATAGCTTGGCGTTTGAGGTTTGTTCTTGTCAACATGCCGGTCAATTCTATTTGCAAATAAACATCACCCTTGTTTTTTTGTTTTTTTTTTTTGCTGTTGTTAAATAAAACAAAGTAGTATTTAATACTCTGCTCGACATTACAGCTACTTAATTGGTCACTTTCTAACGGTCTGCGTGCATAATCGGCATGGCTCGTCACGCGCCCCTTTGTACTTTTTTTTCGTCCAGCCCGCAGACACATTAAATTCAATTCATCTTTATTGTCGACAGTTTAGAAAAGGAGACAGGGAGAAAAGCTACATTGCGTAGTTTGTCAGATCCCTGCCTCCCATACAAACATGAACAAATTAGTCGGCATTTGCAAACAATAAACCAAAAAGATAAACAGACAGAGCATGTTACAGCTTTTGATATCATGAACAGTACAGAAATTCTAAAATATTATTTGTTGTTAAAATACAATTGTCTAATTTTGTTAGTTGACATATTTTCTATGTGAATATTGTTTTAAATCAGTTCATTAATGGTACAGGGTGCAGAAAACTGGAGCAGTTGAAATCCGCAATTGGTCCGGGGATGCTGCACTCTCCCGTGCTCTGGAGTCTGGACTACGCGTATGGTAAAACGAAGAGTTTTTAACCAGCGAAGCTAAGTGAACGAATGATCTTTTATTATAATATATACTATCTTAATATTTCTGGATTAATGTCTGTGTATATAAGTCAAAAGCACGCGTTACCTTAAATTTCGAGATCAAAATATCGGCATGGCTTTTATATGGTAGATTGGCTACCAAACGTAAGATTTTTTTTTGTGCGATGTAAAATTTGTTTAGGTTTAATTTTGTCGTATTGCCCCATACAAGCTGGCAGTACTTTAAATGTGAAGCAAACAAACAGTTATATAAAATAATCGTGACCCTTTCTGGTAAACAAAAACGATGTTTATAAATAATACCCGTTATTTTTGATAATTTAGGCATAACATGTTCTATGTGTTCGTTCCAAATCATGTATCGGTTAAAGAACACCCCTAGTATTTTTACCGTTGGAACAACTTGTATGGCCGATGTATCTAACTTAAGTGGTAGACCTATTTGACACAGATAACTTTTAAGGCGAAATAGAACGGCCTTTATTTTATTGCTATTCATTTTTAACGAACTTACCAGTGCTTACTAACTAAGCTAATTGAGTAAACTAGTCACTTCAGATGAAATAATATTTCTGTCCGCGCCTTGAACACATATGCTCGTATCGTCCGCATACGTTATTATCTGCCATCTGGTCATTATGTAAAATATTTATGATGTCCTTAATATATAGTTTTAATAAAATAAGTCCCAACACACTTCCTTGTGGTACTCCTACCTGTAGTTGTTTTAGATCAGAGAAGTGGCCATTGATGTGAATGCTCTGAAAAAAAAAAAAACTCAAACAACTTTTTATTATGGCATTTTCACGAATGCCATAATAGTAAAGTTTACTGATTAGTGTGTTATGATTTAACCAATCAAGGGCTTTTGAAAAGTCGATAAAAATTTCTACCGTTAAAATGTTATTTTCAAAAGTTTTCAGAATTATTTATTTTATGTTCAACAGCGCAAGTTCAGTCGATCGCCCATTTCTGTACACAAATTTAGAATCTGCAACAACTGAAAAGTTTTCACAAAACTGGTTTAATCGAAAATGTATCAGTTTTTCCAAACCCTTTGAAAATATCGGAAGTACAGAAACCGGTCTATAATTGGATAAAAATTTTTTATCTCACATTTATAAAGTATTGACACTTTTGCTACTTGCATATTTTTAGGAAAAATACCCTGTGATAATGATAGATTAAACAAATGAGTTAAAAAGGTACAATTTGCGCAATCACATATTTAACGGGTATTATTTTGATGCCATAAATACCGAAACTTTTACTATTGTTAAGGTTACAAAACACAGAGCTGACCTCATGAACATGCGTAGGATAAAAGAACATACTTTGATTTATAAATCTCGATACATATACCAGTGCTTAATCATTCTACTGCGGTCATTATTGACTAAGTTAATAAAATTATCATTAAATTTGTTGGCTTGTTCAACTCCTCCGAGTTCTTTTCCGTTTATTTTTAATGTTTCAGTGCAAGAAGAGGCTGACGTTTTTCCTAAAATCATGTTTAGTTTCTTCCATATACTGGCACTGGTACTTAAGTTGCTGAACATGTTAAAGTAATAGGTAGATTTAGCTCACCTAATTAAGTTTGTTACCTCATTACGAAAGTTCTTAAAAAGTTGTAGTATTCCTGTATTTCTCGCAAAAACAAATTGTTAAAAAGTTTATTTCTCTTGTTTATTATTTTTTAGAATTTCGGCCGTCACCCAGGGTCTGCGAAAGCCTTTTGGGGCCCGATGTGTCTTATATTCAAAATTGTTCTTGTAAATGGTAGTGAATATCATGATAAAGCAGTCATATGCCTCATCAACATAGCCCGTAGAAAATACCGCATCCCAGTTCGAATGTTCCATTTGATACTTAACTCTTTCTAAGGTGGTAAATGGCATGTTTTGAAATGTAAATGAAGGAGCATCATTTATGCTTACCATGGGTGAATTCCGATGTGCAAAACTTTAAATCGGTAGATGATCACTGATTGAACAGCCCACAACACCACTTTGTAACAGTGAAGCATTAACATTTGTAAGAAACAGATCTATAAGTGTGCTAGAGTTTGAAGTCACACGAGTAGCGAAATTTATACTATTAGGAAATCCAAAATACTTGATCAACATACTAAACTCTTTTTTTAAATCGCTTTTCATATCAATGTTGAAATGTTAAGCCAAAATTATTTTCAGGCCGTTGTCTCCTACGAAACAAAAAAGGGACTCAATAAATGTAGTAAACTGAGCAATATTACCGCCTGGTGGGTGGTAAAGAACTGAAAACAAAAAGTTGCTATGTTTCAAAGTCAATATCTCATAGACTTCATTATTCACAGAAAATTGTTCGATGAGTTCGCACTGGATACTATTCTTTGCTTTGCTTGATCACATAAAAGGAGCAACAGACGTCTATAGGTTTGAGAAGTTGAGTATGCGTCAGAAACATATATTTTATTAAAATCAGCTTGAATATAAAACATTGGTATAAGGTTCTTCCAAATCACTTAGAGACGTGCCTATCGAGGATAAAACGATGGAAATGATTTGCAGAGCATATTTCAAATAATTTGGGGGTGCATTTACTTATGATGTATATCTTTAGGGTGAACGGCCCTTTATTTATATTGTCAAGTCTTCAGGCAGCAATAAATTATGTTTTATTGTCAACAATAAATTTCACTGTATGAAGTTCACATAACCGAATGAGACCGACACAAGAGAATGATACCCTTGAACACACCTTTTGTTGAGTTTTCGGAACGCGGTTTCTTGTTCGCTGTTCGGCAGTGTAAAACACCGGGTCGCGGGCTACGGCAAAAAGGACTGTGTGCTCACATTATAGATCTGAAGGCAAATACACGAAATGTGCAGAAAGAGAGATAATAAATGGTGTTCCTCTAAATATTCTCATACAGGACGCCTTACTGCAAAAATAAATGTATAACGATGCAGGTTTTAAACGTAAACACGTTTGACGGAACTTCGTCTGGTTGGGTCAAAAAGTTGAGAAATACAGACCTTTACCAATCAAGTCCTAAACATCTAGGAGCCCGACGTTTCAATAGGTCGACAGCAACTTAACCATTGGCGTACTGGGGGGGGATAAGAAATGTTTGCAACGTTGCTATACCCAAACGTTTGACGGTGATATCTCTATAGCCCTTGGTTAGCTCATCTCTCTAGCCAAACATGTTCGTAATATCAGGAGTTCCGGCTCCGTTTTTGGTCTGCACCAGTCAGTTATACATGGCATCCTCCCCCAATTTCAAGCTTGAGTACCGGAGTGTGATAAAATTCTTGTGCAAAGAAGGAAGCTCCGCCAAGGAAATTCACAGTAGAATGGTGAATGTATAGGCGATAAATGCCCTTCAACTCGATCGTTCAACGACTTTAAACGTGGTCGTGTGGACGTGCAACATGACCCTTGGTCAGGGCGGCCCAGCACTTTGAGCGATTTGGATCATTAAGCCCGAGCTGAGAGCATCATCATGAAGAATCGCCGAATTAAGGTGTCCGAAGTTGCTTCAGAATTGAACATTTCAAATGGCAGTGCTTTCACAATCATCCATGACGTTTTGGGTATGTCCAAGGTCTCGGCACGAGGGGTGCCACGAAACCTTTCTACGCAGGATCGACAGCACCGCTTGCATTCGTCAAGGGAAGCTTTTGAGCATCTATAAGAGCTGCCCCAGAAGATGTTTTCGCCCGCCTTGTGACTGGGGATAAGACGTGGCTTTACCAGTGGGACCACGAAACAAAACAGCAGTCTATGCAGTGGAGGCATTCGGGGTCTCCCCTTCCGAAAAATTCAAGACGCAACGTTCGGGGAAGGAAGTGATGGCGACAATTTTTTGGGACGCAGAAGGGATCCTACTAATTTATTATCTGAAAAACAGCAGGGCAATAACAGGCGAATACTATGCCAACGTTCTCCGCAAACTGCGCGAGGCCATCGCGGAAAAACGACGAGGATTGGTGACAAGAGGCGACCTCCTCTTGCATGACAACGACCCCGTTCACAAGTCTCGAATTGCCCAGGCTGTCATTCGAGATTGTGCAATCGAAGAGCTTGACCACCCACCCTAGTCCTGATCTGGCCCCTAGCGACTTTTTTCATTCCCGAATCTGAAAAAAAAACATCTAAAAGAAACAAGGTTCGATTACTTGAGTGCACTGTGAACTGCCAAAGAGCAATGATCTGAGAGCATTCCTAACCTGTTAACGGTTAAATTAGGGCACTGCTTCGCGATTTTTTGGGGAGATGACCCCCCAAAAAAGCGCAAAGCAGTGCCCTAATTCAACCGTTAAGAGGTTAGGAATCGGAATGCCAGACTGATCGAAAATCAGGCCCCACGTTCCGGCGTCAGTTTATGGGGGCTTCTCAACTCCGATTCCCTAAGACCCTGTCTCGGGATGAATATGACACAGCAATACTTCGCTCTCGGCAGAAGGGTCTATTGACTCACTTATTGCCTGGGGGGTTTCGGGATCGGGAAAGGGTCATCAACGAGGCCGGGGGAAGTCCGCTGCCACTGCAGCTGCTCCAAGTCCCAGCGGTGGTCGTCCACACCGCGTCATGGGGACGTGGTCGTCCAGGGTCGCCGTCTGGTCCATTGTCGAGTCCGCCACTCGACGTAGCGCCCACTGCCTCGCGCCAGCGTCCGTCACCCCGCCGATTCCATCGTCAGCGTCTTCCTCTCCTGTCACCGCTGCACGCTCCTTCGTGCCCACTCTTTGAGAGAGCCGCCGTCCGAGAGAGTCGCCATCCGAGAGAGACTCCTCTTTGTCCCGCTTCCCCTTTTCAAGCCTTTGTCCCTTTGTTCTGGGAAGCCAGTCCCGTGATGTCAGTTGATTTAGGGGAGCGGCGTAGCCGGATCTTGTGGTACGCGAGGCCATCGCCGTTTCCCCGAGGCATGACGCATCTCGCAGCCATGGCGCGTTAGGCGGGCGCGCGACGAAGTCCCAATGGCTGGAATCTGGGACCCGGAGGGTCAGCGCATAGGAGGGCAGCCAGATCTCCACAGCCTCTTGCGACGACCTACGACCGGATGCGCTGCTGCGGAGCGGGTCGTAAGCCGTGGCAAGAGGATTAAAAAACACTCTTGTCGCAGTCGATCGCAGTCAAACGCAAGTGTGTGAACATGCATTTAGAGGCATGGTAAAAACCCTAGACCGCCGATATAACTAAAAAAACACAATCGGGGACGTATTTGGGTCACGTGAATCCTTACTTACTTATTAAAAAACATCTGTTTTATCAGTCGAATTCCACGAGTAATCCCTCAAGAAGAACCGTCACGTTGGTTTGCCCCTTAACTTTAGTGGGAAAATTATTCGCAACTTTCAGCGATGGTGGTACCACGGTGTGAAAATAGCGCTTCATGGCTCCTCGGTGATCAGCTTCACAGTAAAGGTGCTTGCCTACACCTTCCTGACGTGACAAAAATAAAGTAAGGCTCTAATTCTGCTGGTATAAAGCCAAACTAGAATTACTTCCGCGTCGCAGACCCCACCTCGTACTGCTTTTCTACAAAGATAATCCAGGTGACAGCCATTTTGATAGGCGCCAGCGCGCCACCTATAGATCGTGAATGTTGCGAAGTGTCACGTGACGTCTTTCACACTACATTTAGCTGGAAAAATGATGTCCCGTTGACACGTCAAGTGACCCCAGGTCACGTGACGTCAATTTACCCTTCTGAATTTAGCGGGTGAATTGACGTGACGCGACTTCAAGTGACCTCAAGTCACGTTACGTCAAGTTCCCCACGATATTCGGCTGGTAAAATTGACGTCACTTCACCACGTCAAGTGACCTCTTCACGTAGAGTAAATTTTCCAGCTAAAGTTAGCGAGGAAATACACGTCACGTGACCCCATCACGTTACATCACGTCACGTGAGGTCAATGTGTGCGAAGTGATTTTACAACGTGTAGTTTGCGCTCAATAGAGTATCTGCTCCCCTTTCTTTTTCAACATGAGCAAGCTTTTGTAGTTTTCGCTTTTTTTTTCCCCGTCGAAGTCGTCATCACGCATAGGTAGAGGCTATTCTGACCATCAACAAGATGATTGCATCTTTTAACTCTAAATAACAGCTGGTGTGTGCAAAAGTCGGGTACCAGCCGGTATTTCTTAACGTCGCAGATCGCAACTCAAAACGCACTGAATGAAAACAACGCCAAACAAACTGAATTTAATTGGAAAATACTGACTCCGCGTCATAGCTCTTCAACTTTTAAAGATGTTCTTCTCAGGCCAGGTCATCATATATCGCCCCGTTTAGATCGCCTTCTTAAAATTAACCCCATATATATGCACGAACAAAACACGTTCGAAAATTCGCCCCTTTTTCTTTGCCTTTTCGGATTGGAACAGCCTTCCCAGGTAAATTGCATCCAACAATGATCTTAAGTATTTTGTTGCCGCCACAAACATGAGGCTGCTTGAATAGGTTAACCTAACTTGTCATTTTCGTCTTTTGTTTTATGCAGACGTTCATGTAGTACCTTTTCTCTCTCTCCCCCCCTCTCTCTCTCTCTCTGTCTGTATATATATATATATATATATATAGGGTGATTTTTTTAAGCTTAACAAATTTTTGTTTAAAAAAAGCCGTAAACCGTTACACTTATTCCGCGTGTGGAGGTGAGTTATGCGGCCTGGGGGACATTATGTGGGTTGCTAATCTTTGCGATAAGGCAAATAATTAATTAAAATTCGTTCATTAACTTTTAATCTGTGAAAATAGACTTATTGCTCCAATTAGAAACATGCTGAGCGTCATCCAAAATCACTAAATCAGTTATTTTCAGAAAGACTTTGAGCGCGTGAGAAGCGTAGTAGTGCACTAAAGGTACCACTCGTGGAGCAGGAACAAGACTAGCTGCTGCGGAACGCGGATGATTAGATTCTCATGACAAATGTCACGAATGACAAATGCTCTTGTCATTCGTGACATTTTGTCATTCGTGACGACTGACAAATGTCAGGAATGACATTTTTTGTCACGAAGGACATTTGTCACTCGTGACTATTTGCCGCGCACGCGCTTGCTAGGCGACGCGCATGGCAATATAACGACACTGGTGCAACGTTGAGGGACAATATGATGTATAGCCTGTATTGTTTATATTACGCACGAGCGATTACGGGAATGACAAATGTCACGAATGACCTTTTTTTGTCAAGAATGACAAATCAGACGAATGACATTTTTTGTCAAGAATGACAAAAGTCACGAATGACATTTGTCATTCGTGACCATTTCCCCCGCACGCGCTGGCTCGGTGACGCGCGTGGAAATATGGCGACACTGATGAAACGTTGGGGGACAGTATGGCGTCGTATAGCCTGTAATGTTTACGTTATGCAGTAGCGATTCCGGGACCACACAGGATGCTCACCCACGGCGAAACGTGCTGGTGCGGGGCTTTAGGCAGTGTTGTGCCAAATACTCAACAAAAGTATTTAACATAACATACTAAATATCCTTTTGAAAATGTATTTAGAGTAGCAGTTAAGCTATTTTTAGCACGAACTGTCTCGAGTAAAGTACAATTAATTTGAAAAAGTAATTGAATTACATTTGAAGATAATTCACCAGTTTTGCAAGCTAAGAAGTCAGAAAGGGGTAGACTATTTGTGATTACTTCTCTGAGAATCACATTTCGCTAGTCATCTTTATGAACTTCAAGAAGCGCCTTGGCTACTGCAATTGAAGTTTGCTCTGAAATAATTCGGGATATGTACTGTAATACGTGTCAAAATATTTTAAGAACAAACGGGACTCATGTATTGCAGACATGGCACCTGCCGCGCTTTAGTTTGATGGCAGGCTCGGCTCGAGTCATGACGCATTTCGCATTAAAATTGTAAGATGACCCCCGAAATTTGGGGACTTGACATGTAGTCCGGCATTGCATGTTCATCACAGGCTAACTCGATGTTGATCAGGCAGCCATACTTGTTTATGAGTACACGAGTGAAGGACACTCGTGCACGCTAGGGAGAAATATTGACTGAATGACAGGAGCCTCTGCCGATGATCAACGACCAAGAGCGAGTACGTTGTCCCCCCAGACAAAAGCACGAAGCAGCACCCGTACCTTCAAACTCTAAACAAATTATTATTAGGAAGGTCAATAGGGAAACACGGAAGAATGTCCACAAAACTGCTTATAAATCCCCTTGCCCTGCCCCATTCTCTAGCAGTTTAAACGATTCTTGACGCACTGAGGTCGAGATAATCAAGATTCCAGAATCAGATTCCAAAACAATGCGCGCATTAGGAAAGAGATGAAAGAAACACTTTTTGAACGAGCTTCAAAGCAAACATCAAGTCACAACAGGTACATAAGGAGCTTTGTGGAAGACGAATGTAGGTCACTGCAGCTCAATAAAGCCAGGAATCTTTGGTGGAGTGAGTGCCTGTGCTCGCATGAAAGCGTGCGCATTTTCATGCTGGGACCCCCTCAGCCGGCGATTTCTGAAAATGGTTCAATGAGATTGTACCCAGCGTCGGCGTCACAGTCCTCCGCTGACTTAACCACTCTAGCTCCCGACAGAAGGTGTAAAATCCGGATGACGTCACCAGCACTTCGCTACCTCCAAGTGTAACGTGCAATTCAAAAACAGCTTGGAAAAACAGAAGGAAAGGAGAGTAGAGAGGACAATAAGGGGACACATGGGGGTGGCCGTACTTGGGGCTAACCATTTCGTCTTCAGTTGGCATTTGGAGACTGCGTTTTGCTCGCGCCTTGTTTCCTGTTTCGTGTTTGTTCACTTGGCTCCAATTTCCTAATCGGTTCAGCTTTGCCCTGGAGTCTGACGACCTTTAGTTTCGTAGATTGTTCCGGAAAAAAAATGTTTTAACAAGATCGCGAAATATATTTGAGATACTCAGTACGAGATACTGAGAAATGTAATTGAGATAGAGTAGCGAATACTCCAGACTAAATGTATTTGCAAGTTACCAAAATACTACATATACTACAAATACAAAACACACAGCAAGTGTTCGCTACACGTGCTCAGAGTTGGGGTACGCCAGCACAAGCGGTCACATATTCGCGTCCCTGTCAGTTCGTATCTCGGGCATCCTATTATAACCGGAACCTCCTTACCTATACTTTGATTTGTAGTCCTCTCTTGCTAAGTGAAACGCTGTTCGACATAATAGAGTTTTAGTCTAAGGTGCATGAACGTGCATGCGGAGTGCGATGCCCCAAACTGCACAAGGAGCGCTATGTGCCAGGGCACCCTTTTCTACAATTCTCTAATCTTATGGTGAGTAGCGACCAAAGCTTGTTATCCCGTAATGGGGGGGGGGGGGGGGGGGGGGGGTGCACGGCCGTCGAGATTCGCGGTGCGCTAGGCAATTTCAGAGGTCAAGTTAAAGTTGGAGAAATATGTGCTTGGATACGGGGATCGTCGAGAAGAGTGTGTTTACAGGACCGATGGGTAGTTTGTAACATCGCGAACGATTGATTACTACTCGCTGCAAAACGAATCTGCGAAGGGCTGCCGGGGGCCAAAAATCACGTAGAATCCTGACACTTTGCATTATATAAATCCTCGTGGTTCCATCACATAGAAAGGAGCGAGCTGGTGACTGCCAAGTAGAAAGCAAAGGCCTGACTAGAGCCACTAAATGAGCTGCGCTTAGAGTATCGGCACTCCATTCCACGGCATTGTTGTGGGCGTCGCCATTTTGGCTCGTATGCAGAGCAGACGTAACTGCCGATCGTCATGATTCACAAGTGCGACTTCCCCAGCATTAGATTCGGTGTTAGGAAGGTCACGCAATATTGCTTTGCTCTGTAACGAACTGTTTAAACATTTGTGGAGGGCGGAAAAGCGTTTCCTGTGATTTCAAATAAAGCTTCAGACAACTGGCAACCATGATTTTAAGACACAATATGGCCAAGTGTCGTTACTCTGAAGCGTAGCTTATTTAGTGGCACTAGGCCTGACTAAATAGAAGCTTCTCTGTTTACTGCGCGAAGCGCCTCGAGGAAGGAGCAACGCTGCTTTCGTCAATAAATGGGAAGATCTGCGGAATTTTTCTGACGTGTAATATGATAATTGCACATTCGATCGTCTGCATGGTATCTCCCAGTCGGTTATTTTCTGAATGTTTGTTAATATGATCGATTCATATGTCGAGAAATAAGCAACTGTTTTTCCGTAGGGAATTTCTTCAGTAAGAACAGCCTCAAATAAACATCTCCATTTCGTTGCCAATCATTTATCTTTTTCAGAACTGTCGGTTCGAAAGCTCTCGTTATCTAACCGGCATTTTCATTACGCAAGCAGTCGTTCGACGAGGGCCTTCCTCAAAGTCGGACGTTGTGCTCGCTCCTGCCTCGCTCAAGTTCACCTCAATCTAAGACCGTCTGATCCGACATCTTCTGAGAATAAAGTTGGCTTAGCACGAAATCCCAAAATATGATTGAGCAACTTTTGCGACTTTGAAAAACTGCACTTAAACAATATCACTTCTCTGTGATGACACAGTCGTACGATCCTTGTACGGCATTATCCGGCGGCAGATATCGCGAATCAACTCGCGATAAAACCACTGATAAAGTGGTTTTATCACTCGTGCCGGCCATCCTTTATTTCGCTTTCCTTAAGGCCCTGTCACACTGAGGCAACAGTTGGACAACTCTATCCGTCAACACGAGGAAGTCGCGTTGCCGGCGACCTTGTCACATCGCGGCAACAACAACAGTCGGGCAACATGTTTCTGCCACCCGGCAACCGTGTTGTCCGATTTGTTGTCCGACAACCCTGTCACACCGCGCTGACGGTGGGGACAACACGGGCAACATTCCGCCATCTTGATTGTTTACCTTCGTTCGTGTGCGGCGCGGCGTCGCCGGAAATGTGACTCTGCAAAGTGCTAGTGCGTTCGAAGGGCCGTAAATTACGACGGGACGGCATCATCCAGTGCCTGTGATTAGAAAACTTGACCAGGGGAGTATTTTCCATCCTCTATTTTGTCTAAATGCTCTTCATTCGCCGACAAAGCAGATAGACCTAACCGAGGAAAGTGAGATTGCTGATATATGTTCGGGATTTACGCCACCCGGTGTGAAGTGTTTCCGTCCGGTTCTTTCTTTCATGCAACTCATATTTTTACTGTAGAATTGAGTAAGCACCGGCAGTACCCCAAAGCGTCTTTTGTAGCGTGGTGTTGAGCTAAACTGACAGCGTTTCAAAACTGCGACACCGACACGATCGGCCTTCATGCGGAATAAAACCTTTGAACGCTTTTACCTACCGCCTGCTATGTGATCGCTTCATTCCCCAAAACGTCCTGGGTATTTATGAAACAAGTCAGGTGTCTGGTAGCAGCTGTATCCAATTTCCAAGCATCAACAATCATGATCAGAGAGGTCGCTTTAATGCTTCGATTTTTTAATCTTTGGTTTTCTGGGTTATTTTTATTATACTTCATCAGCGGGTGAGTAGGCATGCCATTTTATTTTACTATCAGTAATGCGAGCTGGGCTCTCGGCAGTTATAATTTCAAAACCAGTCTGAACGTTCACGACCGCAGCTGTGACCATTTCGAAATCACTTTCCTTAACTACGCCGCAAAAACATTAATCGAAAATATTTTAGCTGCACGCCAGCCCTAATTATTGTTAAATAACGTTTTCCAAGCCTTTATTTGATTTAAGACGTTATTGATAAGGGACTAGCTCTACCATCGAAGCTATCTATGTTGTCGTGTTGCCGGCCCGAAATTCGCTCAGCGAGCTATCAGGGCAACACACGTTGTCCAACACAAGTTGCTGCTGTTTTTGTTGCCAAAAGCTGTCATACCAAGGCAACCTTCTAGTTGTCGTCCATGTTGTGCTGCTGTTGCCGCGATGTGACAGGTTTGTCGGACAACACGGGGAGCGAGCAACAAGTTGCCCGACTGTTGGACAACGTGTTGTGTTGCTGTTGCCGTCGTGTTACCTCAGTGTGACAGGGCCTTTAAGAACTGAGCAAAAACTGAATTGGAAGGAAACATTGGCGTCCGCTTTAGCGGTTCCGATTAAAGCCCCTTGAATCGTTTATGTTTACAAGTAGCCCTAAACGCCCTACTGCGCCCTTTGAAGCAAATAGCTGCGATGCGTGCGCTAAAATCAGCAGCCCTTGGAAGCGAATGGCATCGGAGCACTCACTCGTGAATTGTTCTTGCGCGTTTACTTAAGGGTGGTTGACGGTACTGGCGTAGGCAAGGGGCTACCCTCACTGGCACTACCCTCACTGAAATACATAGTTACGAGGGGCGTTCATAAAGTTCGTATTATTGTCACCAAGGAATAGAGATTCAGAAATCAAACTCGAGTAGGAGTTGAGACTTTCTCTACATATTCGCTACCAAAAGTTACCCACTTTTTCTAGCGATGCACCAGATGCCGGAGGCCATTGTTATATAACTCCTCGTTTTGAGGGTTCATGAATCGCTCCACTTCAGCCATCACTTGGTCGCCGTCCTTTCAATGCTTTCCTCTTATTTGGCCACACTGGAAGCGTCTCCGCCATTTAACCCAAGTGTCATAAACTGGGGCGTTGTCCCAGAACAACGCTCCAAGATTGGAATGAATATCCATGGCATTGCTTCCCTTCAAATGGAGAAAACGGATCACTGGATGTGCTTGGCACCGATGGGCGGTGCCATTTTTGTTTCGACTCCCTAGCGGCGTTCCGAGCTACTATAGCATGCACTATTCATACTGTGCGGAAACTAGAGGGACGCGCGCTCATGTTGATGCCTGTTTTGTTTCATTTTTTTCAATTCTTTGCGCCGATAATACGAACTTTATGAACGCCCCTCGTAAATCAAAGTAAAGTGGACATAATGAAACGCACACATGGTGATAATATAAAACAATGTCAGTGATGCGAGGAATATTAAATAATTTGTAAAAACAATTGCATTGTGAGCAAAGGTGGCGCTGCGCTCACTCAAACCTTGTGTACTGATCAGAATTACGTGCTTTTGACTAGGAATTACCACAAATAATAAGTAACTTTGACTAGTTACTTCGAAAAGCAATTTACAGGCTCTCTTGCTCATTGCATTTATGCCAAGCACCTACATATTAAGATGCAGCCGCCTGCGTTCACGGCAAAGAATGTACAGGATGTCCACCGCTTGAACTTCAATGTCGCGGTGAACGTTCAAAAGCACTAGGCCGAGCAGTCGCTCATTGGAAGTGAACGCTCTCAGGTATCGTCGTAGTAAAGAGAACGTTTGGGAATAGAGCCTCCGGACAGAGGGCGACCGCCTGTAGCGCAGACGTGACGGGCGTTTCATGTTTCTCCCTCTTTCATTGGACGCCTAAAAGTTCCCTATTTTTGGCGAAGTTTCCCTCACTTCGTGAAATTTCCCTCCATCGAGACGCCCGTCTCGATGGTTGCTCACGGTTGCAATGAAGTCCGTCTTGCTTTCTGCTTTGCATGTGGAGGTGGCATTCGAAACAATTCGTTTTTAGATCAATCCTTTCGTTGCACGGAACATGAGAAACTCCGAAGAGCCTTCATATTCTCACGACGCATAGGCGCAAAGGTATTCACGTCCGTCCCCACGTTCGGCGAGTACGTTTGCGTGTTTGTGTGTGATGTCATTTCTGAGAGTGACGGAACGACGAGTTCGGACTGACGACTTCTCATCACCCCGAGGATATGCCGCTGCCGCCTTTGGATCACAATGCAAGATAAAACGGCCTAGCAGAAATAAGACTCTCTTTCCTTTCGGCATCATCTTCTGTAGCAAGAATTTGCTAAACCCTTAATTGATAATAATTTTTTGTTTGGTGATTGTTACGAATTACCCTCGCCCTATATATGGGCCCCTAGTGTTTGTGCGAGGACGGTTGTACTAATTTTTCAGCGTCGAGTATAGCTTGCCGGTAACAGCCAGGCAGCACCGGTAGAGTGAGAGCCCAAGATTATACCCTATATCCTCGGTGTAACTTGGCAATGGGTGAACGATAAGCCCCCTAATGCGTGCCGACGGCTTCGATATTCGCTACGTATACGAGTGCAACGCACACATATTGGAGCATGACGCTGCGAAAAGCCTGATACTTCTTCGCAGTAAAAGCGCACTCCGGTGATACGTAGTCACGTTCCGATTGGCCCGCCAGGCCGCGGCTTCAGCCGTACTTGCATGTTATGCGATCACGGCTTCCGTGCCTACCCAGTATTTCTTGCTTCAGACACTAGGCTATAGCGGCGCCATCAGAGAAATAGCTCACGTATTAACAATGCAGCTGCAACTACAGGGCATAGCCAATGTTCCTAGCTCCAGTCGCTAGATAGCGCCAAACTAAACAGCGTTGCAGGTTGCCTATAGACCAGTGTCCGAAATTCTAGCCCCCAGTGATAAAAATGTGAAATAATAATCTCAAGCGCAGGCTTTTGTGAAGAGAGGAGCTGCGTATAAAACAAGGTTTTTCCTCTTTACAGCACCCTTGGCATTGATGTTGTTCTTGGAGCTCCGTGACTATGCCTTTACGACGTTCTTGCACTACGATATGTGCGAAGGTTTCTGAAAAAAAAAGGATTCTGGCAAAACGTGCTGCCCCCCCCCCCCCCCAGTCCCCCTTACCGTGTCATTGCTTCAGCATAAACAAACATGGCGGCGCCCATGGGACAGAGTAGACACTGGTCGATAGTGAAAAATTAAGTGACCATATTCCTCGGGCCCCAAAGGGAGACGCGTAATGGGGGGGAGGGGGGGGGGGGGGGGTAATAGGGTTGTGAGGTTTGAAAATTTTAAATTTTCGTAACAAATCATATCTTTTTAGTATTTCACATAGACCGCACACATTTTTTTTTTCTTGAAGATTTATTACACTTTGTTTGAATATTTCTTTAGTATTAATGTATTTATTTTTGCAGATAACAGGCCCATAGTATCAGCATCGTCTCTGCCAAGCGGATCTTGTACATTATTCAGAGAAAGCACCCTTTCACTGGTGCGATGTTTTCGTCTAGCCGCTTCCTTTATCTATGCGGGATTCGAGAAGCCGAAGCGGGACTAAACACCGTCCCACAAGCACGCATGAGGGACAGCGGGATCTGTCCAGCCTAAATCGGAGTTTTGTCTGGCCTTCACGCGTTGGTAATGCAGTGCTACCTCAAAAAGCGGGAGAGGGGGAGGGAGTTGTGTGCTGCGAAGAAGCTTTTAAAGTTGGTGGACCGCAACTGCGACCAGAGTAGAACAGTGAGCCACCACGCCCGTATTCCTGTAAATGAAGCCCGCTGCGTTTTCAAAAAATGACAATGCAGCTTTGCCCGTTTTATCTTAACAACGCCTCGCTAATCTTTGCCTGGGAATCCGTACCACCGAGCTCACCCTGCTTCGTCATTGAGGGGGGGGGGGAGGGGGGATTCATACTATTGGACCCCCCCCCCCCCCCAAAAAAAAAAAAAATAAATTACTGGCTGCGCCACTGGTTGACGGTACATGTAAAAAACGCAAAGCCTAAATGTTATCAAGCGTTTCTGAAGGGGCTTCAGTGCCGAATACTCCACTGCAACGTTACTAGAATAACTCTGTTGGGAAACTGCCATGGAGCCTAATCTGACAATGTGGCATCGATCCGTACTCGAGAATCGAGCTAAGGGGCGACCGCAACGCCGCCAGTTCTCCCGCAGTGGCCACTTGGGGAACTGCATGGGTGCTTGTAATGAATAGTTCGGCAGTATCACATTCGATAGCGTCCACTGTGATTGTTCTATTTTTGCTGTAATAGGCCATTTTGGTGTCGAAACACATACCGTGGAAGGGGTTTCAGGGATGCCGACCTCCGTCTCCCAAGCGGAAGTGCCGCGAATTTCTAACGAAGTTAGGATGCGCCAAGGTCTGGACGCGCTACCGGAAATCACCGGTGAGACATGGTTGTATAAAAACAATAACAATTGTGCCACAAAACCTTGTGGCACAATTGAAAAACATCACGCGCCTGTTTTTTTTTTTTTTTGTACTAATCTCCAACAAAAGTTCATACAAAAATGGTTTTCTCAGTTTGTTTTTACGGAAAAACATGCTTTCTAAAAGCTCAAGGTGACTATAGTAAACAAAAATATTGAGCCGCCATTTTGGTACTTTGAGCCAGTGAGTTTCGGTACTCTGGGAACATTCAGTGACTCTAGCAGTTGCCATATAAGGCAACTTTCCTGTTTCAAGTCGTCGCTAAAGGGTGGCGCTTTTATCGTATTTATCTCGGTCTCGGTGAACGTCAGCGGCCCATCTTTCAACGGTAAGTTTCCCAACTGAGTGTTCTGCAACGTAGCTCCTCTGGGGTCCTTTTCTTTGTTTCTACTTCTACAGTTGTTCTCGAGCGCCGTTCTAGCGTAAACAAACCCGACTAAATAAACCAACAAAAGGAGTGCAACGAAATTTTTCACAGAGATTTATTTAGGTGGAGCCTTTATCATACTGAAAGTTTGTAAGTGTAAATTTCTGGAGAAAAATGCAAGAAAAAAACAACAACTTATTCTCCTCTATGCGCGAGAAGAAAACAGAAGCAAACAGTCGGGCTGACGATGCTAATCAGATAACATACCACACCAACACTAAACTGTACCAACACCTTGACCACGCACGCCCGGATCAGATCAATCTGCTTAAGGGTGTTCAATTCAAAAAAATAAATAAATAAAAATGCAAACCGACAGAATTTGTTTTGGTTTGCCCTCACGCGTAAAAAGTAGTGTTTTTCTTTTTTTTCTTTTTCGCATTTTTTTTTTTTCCTGAACCCTACATTCCTGAAATTATGATAAATGCAAAACTAATAGAATTTTTTTTTTTCAAAACGCTTTTGTGCAGTTGTTTAGTTAACAAATTTATATTTTTTGTTCTCACCGGAATAGTGTTTATTGCCACCGCGGTAGTTTCCATGCAATGTTCATTGTTTGAAAAGGGAGGGAGTGGTGTTTCCACCTTGACTGCATTCTCATAGACCTTTGCTAAATTCCCCAATCACCAAGGAGCATGTACGAGCGTATTTACACATGCTGCACGTGCTGGCATCTGCAGACGTAGCTATTTTAAAGCGAGAGTCCAAAAAACGAAAGGCATCTTCCACGCGCGTTCGTGAACGCCGTATTTTTATTATTTACTTCAAATCCTCTATACGGCAAAGGCGAGTGCGTGTGGCGCATTGTCCTAAATT
Organism: Ixodes persulcatus; assembly: GCA_013358835.2. Taxonomy (NCBI): domain Eukaryota; kingdom Metazoa; phylum Arthropoda; class Arachnida; order Ixodida; family Ixodidae; genus Ixodes; species Ixodes persulcatus. The sequence continues at coordinate 772,167 of JABSTQ010009423.1, forward strand.
CCCAGCATTCTCGTTGTTGGGTAATTTATACTCTGCTTACCCTTAAAGGGGGACCGGCATAAATATTCTTCAGCCTGGCGGAAAGTCCTCCTCGCCCTCATTTTTAGGGGCGAAACTCCTTAGGGGCTAGCCATGTCCGTATGTCCGTCCGCCGTCGGGTGCTCGTGCTCCTGCTCGTGAGCTCACGAGCAGGAGCACGAGCACCGGACTGCTGGTCCCCCTTTAAGGCCGGTTCCCACAAGCAGTGAAACGCTGACGCAGAGCTGTTCACATGGCGTCAGCCACTTATCGTCTGCCATGACCAACAGTTTTGACGGTGCGATTCGAATTTGGAGAACAATGCCGTCAGCACGCGCTTAGCGCAAAGTCAGTGCTCCGCTCATAGCGCTCCGCTGTATGTTCGAACAGGCCTTTAAGCTGAGAGAAGCTCCCCCTTCAGCGCGAGCTTTCTGCCCTTGCTAACACAAGTGCGAACGCGCAGACACGCGCAACCAGCCAGCGCAGCCTTCAGCGCAGTTAGCGAGCTCGCGCTGAAGGCAGAGCTTCTGGTCTCAGCTTAAGGTCGGACTATTGGCGACGCGAGCAATCGAAAGTGTAGCTCTGGTCGGCCCACCACAATTGGCAAAATGCTGACTATGACGTCAGCAAAGGATGTCTCATCGACGGAAATAAGATTAATCTAAGAACTTCAATTTTGACGGTGTTGGTAGTGTTGCTTTGAGACCGCTATGATTTCAGGCTTCCACAATGCTCATTACAAACACCATCGAGCTTGTTTTCACAAGGTAATGACGTCACGAAAGGTAACCGAACGAGGGCGCCACCAAAACATCTCGCCCAGAGCTCGCCACTAATAGCAGTAGGTCTATTAGGCACGTCTTAAAGTCCGGAGCTGTGACTTTTTTCAGACGCATATCCTTATGAGCCCAGCTCTTGGAAGGTGCAAGATGCCATCAAGATCTCTTTTCATTGTCCACTGCAAGCTCGTTGTGCTTTTCAAAGCCCTCTATAAACGTAAACTTGCAGCCCTCGTGCTTCCGACCTGGCTATGAGGTAATCACATCGGACGACAGAAAGGCCCCTACGCACAGTTGCGTTTGAGAACGTTTGAGCGTGTTGGACTGCGTTTCGTCGAGAAACGTGTGGGACCCACGTGTTCCCCGTCGTCCTATCTAAGCCTAGCACACGCAGGTCATGGGGACCGCTATGGCAGCGGCTTCCCGGAAATGGGGCAAGGCCGCATTCCTCGAAGAGGGTGGTGTCTACCTCGCCCTTTTTGGTCAATGTGCCTCTGGCGCACCCTCGGGAATGATTGTGGACGCGGCCCATCTGCAAGATAAGCCACATCACCTACCCAGGTCGCGTCCATTTCGCGAAGGCTAGACAAGCCGGCCACGAACGGCGGCCGGGTCTCTCCGTGGGGGAGGCTCTGTCCTCGGAGCCTTTTTCTTTTGGCGCTTCCCCTTTCCCACGAATCTGCCTAATACGATAGCGGGTGCCCACTCCAGGTGAATCTGTCTAATACGACTGCGCCGACATTTTTCCGTTCTTTTCATCTACTAGTTTTGCCGGCGGGCACAGCGTGGTGGCATAAGAAGCCAATAAAACACGTCACTCTACGGACCCACTAACGAAAGCGAGTCACCTGCACATATGTGCTTCGTCTGAAGCGTGGGATCCAATTCAAGAAATAGCTGGGAACGCGACATAAGAAGCAGGGATGTTCGGGTTTCTCGCCGCCGCAACGCAGTCAAGCGCATTCAAACTCTCTCTCAAACGCAACTGTGCGTAGGGGCCTTAACGCTTCCATCTAGCTGTCCACCTGTCAATCATTGCACAATGCCGAGGAAGGTGAAAGTTGCGTGGGAGTTCATGCCTCTCCCGGGACGCTTTACGTCAACAGCGTATTCGTTACATGGGGAACCCAGGCTCAGCTGCTGGCAACCTTCCGCTTAACTTCGGACACACCGTTGGGTATAAAAATCGAACTAACTCTTGGAGCGCCAACAAGCTCTTTCGCCTCTGCGCACAGCAAAGGTAAGACACTCTTTGAGAGCTCTTCGAGCAATTTGCCTCTTCTCTGAGACAAAAAAATGCTTTGTATTTTGTGTAATATGTAAGTTACGAATGCCTTCGAATTGATCTCATTTATATATAAAAAAATATTACAAACGCGCCCTATGTGGGCTCGAGTATATTCAATGTCCCATTTATCAAAAATTATCTCGGTACGCACTCTTCATGAAAGCATGAGCATGTATCGCAGCTGGTTTATCTTTTATTCAAACGTTGTTTTTTTTTTATTTCCCCAAGATGGACCTAAATACCTCTTGTTAAATCAATCGAGACGTACCATTTTGTTAAGTACCATGACAGTGCTTCGGCAAGCTCAGACCAAAAATTCATTGGTATTTTTGTAACACGAAATTTTTGCCCTAATACATCCAGGGGAATGGACTTCGGGTGCTCTTGGGACTTCTAAGAGGAAATCTTTTTTTTTTTTTTTTCTAAATTTAAAAGGGGTTTTCACCCCTTTTAAATTTTAGAAGAGCATTGTTGGCCACTTGACTAACATCTGTGCTCTGTTGTTCTCCATTGTTCTCCGTAGTTTTATTTATTTCCTTTTATCTCCCAGAATTGAGTGGAAGGACGTAAACATTCAATATAATAGTTCGATCGCTTCTTCAGTGAATCTGCCTTTCCAATCCTTTATAAAAGATGTCAGTGGTTGTTAAACAAATTTCTAAAAAATAGGAGGCCTAAAAAATGCAGAGGTGATCCGATATGCATATGATGAACATAGAGCGCGTTTATTAAAGAGGCGGTAAACGTGAAATAATAAAGTTATGCTTATTCTACAATTTTATTTTACGTAGGAGCGAAACCACCCAATGAACGTTTCTTTCCATCCGTACACCTTATGGGTTTATTACTTCGTATTTCCTCTCTACATCCATACGCACGTTTTCGCCTGTTCTGTTTGATGCAACACTATTCAGTGCCTGAACCCTCTCAGGTCCTTTTCTAATCTTTGTTTTTATGGCATCATAAGTTCTTCTGTTCTGATTGTTGCAGTGAATATTGCTGCAACTGAAGCTCCGGTACCTGCTTTGAATCATGAAGGTCATTGCTGTCTCGCTTGCCTTTTTGCTGATCTCTGGTAGGTAATGGCTTCTCAAACATAATTGATACTAAAAAAAGAGAAGTGAAGAAAATTTGGATGCCTACGACGATAACTTCGTCATCCAATTATTTTTTTTCTCGAAGGTCTGATCAGCACATCGCTGGCTGAAAATGACGAAGGAGGAGAAAACGAGCTCGTTGGAGTCCGTAAGTATAGTTATAAAAATAAAACGGAAATAACTTTGCGATTGAGATTATGTGGGCTATGTTTTTGATACGAGTCTGTTGAAAGAATCAAGTTCTTTCGTCCTAACTTAGTTAAACGTAATTTATCGCTCGTAACGATATTCACCCCCGTGACGGTATTTCGGTGCCAAGAAACTAAATAAATTAATAATTAAATTATGATTTAGACATTTAATTTATATATTCACTAATTGACTTCCTTTACGACCATTACACAAGGGAGATACATGTTACAGTTAGAATAAGAATAAACAACAGAACCAACGGGTGTTCAAAGCTAAAAGTTCTGGTGGTATATTATTAATATTATTCGTAAGGGCCCTAACATTAGGTGAGAACAAGTTTTCTAATAGAGCTGTTTCAAAGAATTTCTGCGCCGACAGTTCAAATGACACCAGAGAATCATAAGCCATTCACGAAACAATTAATCTTTTTTGATTGACAGGTCGCAGTGGCCGCTTCTTCCCACTCCGGCATGATGCCGGCCAGCGTCACAGTAAGATTTCCGCGCGAAGGGACTGCGTATGCTATGGATCTATGCGAAAAGGATCTGCATCTGTGACTAGAAATAGGTTCCGAATCGAAGAAGATTAAGTAAAATAATAAAGCAAAAAAAGCAAAAAAAAAACTCCCGTAGTTTTTTTAATACGAAGAGTGCGCTGAACTCGACGGATCTAACGTCTATTCGGTGTACACGAAGAAGACAGCTGAATTCACGTTGGACAACCAGGGCAAGACAGTTGTTATTTTCTGGGTCATGTGGGGGTGATAAATAAAGTATGGAGTTAATATTTGTTGTTCTTTTTATGACTTGTTAGGCTCAAACCTTTATGCAAGCGAATGCATGTCTTCTTCGCTCTGGCATAAAGGCATGGAAACCGAGACCTTGATGTGAATATACTATTATACTATTCGCAGAGAGAAGTTTGGGTATTGCCGTCTGGTGGAATTGTTTCACAGACCTGCGTGAAGATGCTTCAACTTCCTCTGCTGGTGCAAGCACGTGCAATGCCAAGCTTCTATGCACTATAAAAATCAAGACATAACCGCTTAGGTAGCACTTGCACTGCCTATAAAGATGAAAACAGAGGAGCCCCTAGCGAGCTTCTCACCGCGAATGATCGCCGACAAGGCGAAATTGGCAGGGCGTATTTCTTTCGAGGGCCAGACCTCCGACACGCGCCCCTTGTGTTTCGCCATGCTGCGGGTGTACGAGGCTTACGGGACGCCTGAGATTTATCGAAGGTAGGAAGGTCGTGCTGAAGGCGGGGCGACTGAGACTCTTCCCTGCCTTTCTTTTGAGCGATGTCTTACTTCAAACCCATTTTATTTTGACGTAGAACTACGTCTTTCTCCGCGCTTGGAAGGACGTCTTAAATTGGGAGGTCGATGTCACGAAACACTTGGTCATGGAAGTGACGTCACACGGAGGCGCGACGCCTGCTGCCGAGAACCGCGCCGTGCGCATGCGCGTCTTTTCTTATCTGCTGGCTCGTTCGATTGCTCGCTTCAATGAGACGCGCTCCTCTCTGATTTAAACGGCCATAGACACCCCTCCGGCAGCCGTGATTCCAGAATCTTCGCTCATCACTCTGGACAGCGGCCGAGCGGCCGAGCTCGCGTGCTCTGCGGCACGAGCAGTTCACGCGACTCTCTCGCGCGACTCGGCAAAGCGTTAAAAACCCTGAAGATGGGGGCGCGGGGGGCTGCACATTTGCCTCTACCAGGAACATTCGCTTCTTGCGCACCCGACATCGTCATGTGGCAGGAGCCCGTGGGCGTTTCTTCAGCTGAGGCCGTAGTTCTGCGGAAATGTGTGCAGCATAGTAAACCTATGTACCGATCTTTTTTATTTCTTTTGTAGAGGTGTAGTGAAGACGACCAGAGCACTTCCAGCAAGCGTATGCTTTCTATCATAGGGTAAATGAACGGATGGATGATACGGCCATGAACTTGTATCGAGCAGAGACGCATATGTAGGGTTGGTCATTAATTGGTGAGAATAGGGTGAAAATAAGGGCACGTCATTGGCCGACATTGTTTCAATAACCTTGGGAGCGATGATTGACAGCTTTTATGACCAACCACCGTACTCCGTTCACCCTAAAGTTGAAACTAGAAGCTCCGTCTTTAGCACCAGCATTCTGCCCTAGCTAACACAAGTGTGAACGCGCGGGCAAGCGCAACTAAACCACTGCGGAAGCCAGCGAGCTCGCGCTGAAGGCATAGCTTCTGGTCTCAACTCAAGGGTTAACGGAGTATAGCCACAAATATTCCCCTAGCGGAGGTGATGAGCTTAACAGGTACCCTCCAATCACAATTTCTAGGCAATTATGTATTCAAGTATTCTATTTGAGCACGAGTTAAAATTTGCAACTCTTTCCTATTGAAAATGATTTTTTACCGGAATTTCATTTCCCGTAATAAACTTAATTTACATGATTATGAGGTTCTTTTCCCTCCCAGTAAAGCCGGAATTTACAAGAATTTCAACGGACCTTTCACCGGAATATAACCGTATTTTTTACCGGAATATCATTTCTAGTAAAAAATCTATTTTACAGGATTATTGGACTTTTTTTCACTTCCAGTAAAGCCGGAATTTACCGGAAGTCACCGGATTTGCCACAATTCACCAGAATTTACTGTGTTTTTGTTTTTTTCGGACGTTCACGGAAGGCATTTAGGAAGAAGCCTGTGAACCGTGGGTGGTGTATGTTTACCAGATGCTGGACGGTTCGGTAACAGTTAAAACGGTTAGTCCATAAAGGCCTGAACGTTCCATGTCTTTATTTCACAGGGTCGATGCCAGTGAAACAATTTGCACAGCTGCAGACAAAAGCAATCAGAGCAAACAGGAACAACCGACTTCTTTGTCGCAAAAAATATATTTCAAGGTCCTCACAATGCCGCTGGGTAAATTCCTAGATGTGCGGTAGTTCAACTAAAAAACGAGCAAAAGTACACAACACGGACACACACAAACACACTCTCAGTAGCACGCTTAGCGAAAACCACGAACGCGCACCAACATCCCCCGCCGTTGAGAATAAATCACGGGCACAGTCACGGTGTCGTCACTGATGCCGTCGCCGCGAGTGAACCACGCGGACACATACACACTGTCAGTAGCACGCTTACCGAAAACCACGAACGCGCGAAACGAACATCTGCCGCCGTTGAGAATACACGGGCACAGTCACGGCGTCTCCGGCGTCTTTTTCGCTCACTGGATGCTTCTAAAGCCGGACGGACAAGGAGGCGTAAGAAACAGGTCACTGAAAGATATTTTCTTTTTATCCTCACACCCAACTGCTTTGGAAGATAAAGGTCGTCGCACACATGTAACGGGAAGCCGACACTGAGCGTCCGTTCGTTGCTGCTCGTTGATGGACAAAGAAACCGGTTTTCATCAAAACAGACATCAAAAAGACACACATTTTCCCCACGAACGCAGCGCGAGGGAGAGGGTGGGTGGAGACTCGTCCTTGGCGCGTTCTGGGCAGACTTCTGCCCTTTACTTGAAAAATGTAATGGATTACTATTACAAATTACCGAGCCCCAAATGTAATGGATTACGGTTACAAATTACTTTCACTGAAAAGTAACGGATTACTTTACTCGTTACGTTAGATATTACTTTCACGTTACTTTTCCAGTACTCGTATCAAGAAAAATAATATAAACAATTTTGATGTTTTCAAAACTGTTGTGTAACACACTTTCCATTTCTCATACACCCGCATTATGGCAGTCCTTGTAAAAATAAAATATATTACTTGAGAGAAAGATTGTAGGTGCAGGGTTCACCTGTAAGCGGACATGGCTGCGAACACTGCAACCACAACCGCCACCCCGCTAGCTTACAGCGACAGGAAATGATCCCTGGAATTGTGCAGACAAAGCTAGTGGTGCGTATGCTCAGTAGCAGCATTTACCTCCGCTAAAAGATGCGGAGTTAAAGGAGCTGTGCAACAATTTCAGGGCTTTGCTTAAATAATTGTGGAAGTTGATGCCTGACACTTCTGCAGTGAACTACAGAAAACAGATTTTGCCTGGATACCCTAGTTTTTATTTAAAAAAATGAGAAAGATCCAGGTTTTTGCCGCCTCTCAACTCGTACATCGTCTTCCGGGTTACGTGCGCAGTGACGTCACCTGAGTAGGCGCGGAGTTCCGGTGCCGACGCCTAAAAAAGAGTGCGTCTGCTGCAGAGAAGTGTTGGTATTGATGTCGCTGGCCTGTAATAAGGCGGAGCCTCCTCAGGGGCGGGGCCTGTGGGGGTTCTGCGCTCGTTCTCGCACCCGCGGGCCGTCGCCGCCGTCGCCGCGCGAGGCAGCCGGGGCTCCGTACTCGTCGCCAGGCCTAAATTGTCATCGGGGGCTCCGTGGGTATATGAACGGAGCGGCGTCGTGCGCGCTCCCGCGGGCCGTCGCCGCGCGAGGCAGCCGGGGCTCCGTACTCGTCGCGGCGTGAGCTTCTCCGTACACGCGCATGTCTGCCTGTCGGGGTCCCTTCTACTAATCCTCCCACACCACTCACCCCCGAGAGGTTCTTCGCGCGGTAAACGATGGAACAGGAGCTTTTTAGCACGGACAAGAGGACTTTGTGGAGTCCGGTTAGGACACAGGAGAACAGAGAACCCGGTCGGCATTGCCGAGCGGCGGCGTTTGAAGTCGAGATCGACACGGCGGAAAACCAAACCAAGGCGCTCGTTCGGCTCCTCGTGCTAGCCGCTGACGCTGCTCGAGCTGACGGTTTTGTTGACCTCGGGTAGATGGCGCCACTAAAACACTGTATGTATAATAAACATTTTGTCAATGATACTACGTTTTTGAAGCATTTATGTTGTTGGGACGACAATATTTATGGAAAAAATACCCTTTATCGAGCAGGTATTTGCAGAATTTGCTATCTTTTTTACAACTTCCTAAGTGACGTCACGCCGCGTGTTTCCCATGACGGCCGCTCGCGGCTGCAGTTCGGGGGATATTCTAATTTTTACCTCGCGATTACGCGGCGAAAACGCAACATTTCGATGAAAGGAGGTGTGTTTCCTGTCATTTGTGACAAGGTGAACAGTATCAAAAGCAGAAGATGCCAATTCTTTCAACGTTAAAATCGTTGCACAGCTCCTTTGAGGAACCGATCTACGAAAGCTCCCATTGGAAACGGGCCTTTCAAGCGCTGTAAAAGTCAAAAACAATTAAACACGAAGAGGTTTCTCGGAAGAAAGATGCGATGGAAGGCGATAGAAAGAAGCTAAGTTTACTCGGCATTATCTTCTTGGTCTTTGTTTTTTACACAGTATTTCACGTCTTTCTACTGGATCTGGTGACCGGTCGGACGAAAAATCTTTTTTTTTTCTCGGTTATTATTCTCTTCACGATCGTTTCTATTTAAACTTGTTGAACTTTCTCTCTCTACGCCTCTGAATTGTCTGCTCATATTGCTCCAGTTTCTTTATTATGTTCATATCTTTTAAAAATAAGTAACGAGCAATTAAAGTAATCTGTTACCAATATTTTGTAACAAAATTACATTACAAATTACTGCCGCAAGAAAGTAACGTGGCAATTACAAAATTACTTGAAACAGTAACGGATTACAAGTAATCCGTTACATGTAACGAATTACTTCCCAAGTCTGGTTCTAGGCTCCATAATTACACGCCCAGTCCCCGGCTCGTCTTGGCTTCCCCCTCCCCTCGCGTCGGCTTCCAGTGAAGTTCGGTAAACGAGGAAACGAGTCACTCGTTTCCGGTAAAAATTTCCACCAAAGTTGAGTCGTCTGGTAAACGAAAGTGGCTGCGGGTGAAGTTCCGGCAAATATTCCAGCAAATACTGGCAAACTGCGCTGGTTTCGAATGAAAACGGTTGAAACTTGACCAGTTTTCACGAGATGTCACTGGAAGTTCACCGGATGTCACTGGAAGTTTTTGCCGAATTTTTCAATAGGGTTCATAACTGAAACGGCAAAAGACGTGACTTTGACGTCACAGCAACATTCAAAATTCACAATATCTCTCTTTGGGGTTCGGCAACGACCGAGTCTACGGCTAAATCCGTAAACACGGCTCAGAGCGAATTGTGACCCTAACCCGGAACGCGCACCCCATGTTCGCAGTTTCGCCTCAAGTTTCAAAAAAGTTTTTGTCGTCAATGTCACCTTTTCTGTCTCAGTCAACGCACTCAGACCCTTGAAACTCCCCATTTCCTCTAATCTCTTACAATTATCTATTTATGCGCTTTCAGCCTCATCCAGAAACCCCCCCAAAAAAAAAAAAAAAAAAAAAACCTGCGCCGCGGGGCGCATCTCCTTGAAGGTGGTCTCGGGTTCTTTTTTCTTCGCAGGATCATCACAGGGGAATATGCGGCGCTGGTGGCGGCGACGCTTTCTCCGCTCAACCCCGGCTGCCGCCAGCTCATCCCATGGACCAAACCCTCTCAATATACGGCTCTGGCATCGAGCGAAAGTTTTCGACACCTAGCCTATAAATGTTTACACCCATCTGCTTTACATTTTGCTATACAATTTGTCTCTGCCTAAATTATCCACCAACAAATATTTTTCTGTGTTGTGACGTTTCTGTGCCAACCTTTTAGCTTTCTGTGTGTGATTGTAATATTTCATTTCTCCCCTCTTTCATTCTCGCCATCAAAACCCAGTGCTCAGCCAGATCCCTTAACCTTTTAAGCCATAGTGCCACTGCTTATACAACATACAAAAGACAGTCTGCATTCATATTCGAAAGCGACTCACCACGAGATTCGTGCTTCGAATGCCGCACGACAGCGAGTTCAAGGAGAAACTTGGCACGTGGCACTCGAACTACGGATGTCGCTCTGAGTGATGTCTGCCTGGCTGTCCTTTGTATGATGCATAAGCATTGTGATTCTGGCTTCAGGGTGGACAGGACGGAGCCTCCCTGCACTTCAAGACCGCAAACAGCCCTTTCGTCGTCCACGTGTCCGCGCTTAAATAATACCCAGGAAAACGCATGTTCCGCCCCGACACCTATCTTTCAGTCTGCCCTCCTAGCCCTTCCACATTTCCTCATGTATTTTTGTAAACGCTTGCGGCTCAGCTCTTCCTCCCCCTCCCTTCAGAAGGAACCGGTAGACTCCCATCTGCGTCAGAATACCGTTACGGTTATTTTACTTTTTGTTGAAATAAAAAAAAATAAATCCGTTTACAACTCTCTGTAATGCCGGATTAGAGCGCAGCTCTTGGGGAGGAGGTTGGAAGGGCACTGAGGGATAGGATGGTAGGGTGCTGAGGGATAGGTGACACCCTGAGGTCACGTGACCTCGGCGGGGGGGGGTCACGTGACCTCAGGGGGCTACGTGACTTGGGGGTAACCCTCATGACCCTCGTGAGGGTATCCCTCATGACCATCGTGAGGGTAACCCTCGTGACCCTCGTGAAGGTAACTTTCATAACCCTAGTAACCCTTGTGAGGGTAACCTTCGTGACCCTCGTGAGGGTAACTCTCATAACCCTCGTGACCCTCGTGAGGGTAACCCTCGCGACCCTCGTGAGGGTAACCCTCGTAACCCTCATGAGAGTAACCCTCGTAACCCTCGTGAGGGTTACGAGGGTTACTCTCACGTGAGTGTAACTCTCATAACCCTAGTAACCGTTGTGAGGGTAACCCTCGTGACCCTCGTGAGGGTAACTCTCATAACCCTCGTGACCCTCGTGAGGGTAACCCTCGTGACCCTCATGAGGGTAACCCTCGTACCCTCGTGAGAGTAACCCTCGTAACCCTCGTGAGGGTTACGAGGGTTACGAGGGTTGTTACCCTCACGAGGATCACGAGGGTTACCCTCGTGAGAGTAACCCTCGTAACCCTAGTGAGAGTAACCCTCGTAACCCTCGTGAGGGTTACGAGGGTTACCCTCATGAGGGTTACGAGGGTTACGAGGGTTACCCTCACAAGGGTTACGAGGGTTACGCGCGGTTACGCCGACGGCGACGCCGCTCAAGCCGGAAACGGGCGCCTAAGAGCTGCGCTCTTAAAAGCGAAACAGAGCAAAAGACAGGGACAAGTGGTAGAAGGACACGAACACAGCGCTGACTTCCGACTGTCTTTCAAAATGTAAAGCCACCCCCGATGCGTGTATATGTGCCCTCAAACACACGGGTGGAAACCCTTGATGAGCTGACACTTGAAAGATAATTATGGTGTCATTTTCCCAGAACCATTAATCCTGCGCTGCTCATATTGTAAAAAAAAAACTTTTTTTATTTGCTGGGGGATGGCATGGGCACATAACAATTCGGAGTTTATCGGATAAATCCGAATTGACAAAAATATAACCGGCGGGTGTTTTTCGGAGTTTTTCGGATTTATCCGAAAACACAGAGCCCTAGGGATGGGGGAGAGGAGGCCCCAGCAAAATGGAAGACTTCGCGAAGGGGGGGAGAGGGGGGGGGGGACTTTAAGCTGGAAAGTTTTCAGGCATTCTAAGGATATTGTAGGTTCTGCACAGCCAGGTGCCTGGTTTAAATGATAGAAATTAATTAATAGGTCTCCACCTTTTCCGTGTGCTCTAGCATCAGCCCCGTCCCTTGGTCTTGTGTCAGTGGCAGCTCCATTCCTTGCTTCTCCAACCCCCGCAGCGGCACCCCCTCCAGATCAAGAGCCCATTCCTGCCCATGCAGCTGTCCCCCTTCTGGATCGCCCTGCTCCCACCCCTGCAGCAGCACATCCTCTGAACCAACACCATGCTCCACTAGCAGCCCTACCGGCCCTGGAAATCTTGGTAAATCGAGCCATCAAAGACTAACGAATTGAATTTGATATCAGTGTTTGTTTTCTCATAGAGAGCAGTATCGATATTGTTAGCGCGAACAAGCGATGGCGGATTTTTGCTGTTTTTCTTTTAGAGTCTGAAGGCTGTCATCCAAACTTTTTGTGTCGTGGAAAATGCTAATTTGGGACACTAGTATACACGTTAAAATATGGCCCCCAACTAGTTTCATTTTAAAGTAAAACTAAAAAGCGCTAATGTTGTGTTCGCACTAACAGTATTGTGCAGTGTACACATTGCGACACTGTTAGCGCAAACACGACATCGGCACATTTTCGCATTTTACTTCTAAATAGTATTAGCGAGCACGACATCTTATCGCTTACAATATAGAACTAAATGAGCTCTTTCCGTAGCAATAATAACTTGGATGACATCCCTTGGTTTCAAAAAGAAAAACTTGAAAAAACGGCGATCGCTTGTTCGCGCTCTGTACATAAAAAGAAAACATAGATTGCGTGTATTTCTATTGTGATGGACTTAATAAGTGGCTTTGTCATCTGAAACTTCTAACATATAACCAGCATTTACTCTCTTATAATAAAACAAAAACAAGCGTCTTCAGAACAGTCTTTAGTGCCACTTTACCCAAATGCGATCGAGGAACAGCATGCACGTCACCAACACACGCGGGAAGCCAGCACTTGCGATTAGCTGTCGAGCACCGTGTGTCGTTTGGCCAGGTTGTGTATGATTATACTTCTGAAATTTTTCAGATGCCGAGAGCTCTAAAATGAGTTATCACCAAAAGCAATCTGAAAAACCTCCTTTAGCGCGGGGAGTTGGTCGTGGGTCGGGATTACGACCAACGTGGAGTTGGTCGTAATCCCAAAATTTTAAGTTGAATGGACTTCGCCTTGAACAGGCTATAATTTTGCTTTATGACAAGTACTTGTGAATCCCTAATGAGTTTCTGTAAATTCTGCCTGAAATAAAGTTGTCAATTCCATCTCACCAATGCACACACTTTTATATTTCATGGACAGCACACCAGCCGAATGCAGCAGTCCAGGGTGCACTGCCACCTCTCTATGAAGTAAGGCAAATAAATGTAAGTGACTGGTTTACTTTTTTTTTTCTTTTACATTGTCCTTGTAACTGATTTTTTTTTAAGAATAAACTGGTACTCAAGGCTGAACTGCAATTTTGATCCATGGATTGTGTGTCGCATGACGCTGTGTCACCGATCCCTGCCACTCGTGCTTTGCCCACGGGCGGAGGTGATCGAAATTTGCGAACTGTTTTTTGCTGTAATAACAAACATCAAAAGTGTTTAGTCCGGAAACAACAGGAGTTGGATAAACATAGTCACCGATCACCACTCGGCTTTCTTGAGTAGAAGGCGTTGTGGCAGAGTAAAATGGTCAGTGTATCACCACGTTTTGTCCTGCTGTTTTTTTTTTTTTTTTTTTAGGGGGGGGGGGGAGAGAGTTTACAGTGTTGTAGGTATCTGGTTTCAAAGTTCAGTTTCAGAACTTGCGGAAAAACTAAATGCATCAGCTCCAGCACGATAGTGACATTGATGCATCGTTGCTTTCGTGCCGCTGCTGGGGCTGGGGTACTTAGAGCGTCTGCTGAGGAAATGCCTCGCAATGATCATCATAGGTACTGCTCAACGCTTTGCAGGAGCGTTCAAGTGAAGTCTGACGGCACTTGAACTGCTCGCTCTTTCGAGAAGTGCGGCGCGTTCAGCTTTCGCCGTCAGTGTTGTCGTTCTCTTTCGAATGGTGTTTATCATGTGCATTCTCTAATGCTTGAACACAACTTTGTTGTTCTGTTTTTAATCTACCGCCAACATCAAGAACTTGTATGATGGCGAGGCTACCTCGTTTCTGTAATAAGGGGCGAAAGACACCTTTTTGTGACGCTTACAAACAAAAGATGGAATCGGAATAGAAGAGAAAACACAACTTGCCCAAGGATTCCAGGAAAATATAAAAACCAGCCGGCTTCGTGCAACTGGCAGTCCCAATATTCAGCGTTTTTTAGATCAATTAGAGTTCGCAAAGTCGTTACTGGCGCGTGTTTTTCGGGTTTTATAGGATTTATCCGAAAACGCAATAAGCAAAGGTAAAATGCGTATTTACACAGAATGTGTCATAGGGCTAGGTCAAGCGAAAAATCTGGAATAGTTGCTTGCAACGTTTCCTTGCAATGCTGGACCGTTAAACCTTCGACTGTGATGCAGAGTCTCTCTCTCTCTCTCTCTCTCCCTTCCCAGAATCTTTCGTGTCGTCGTCCAGCACTCTCCTCCTCCCCTTTCTTTGCCGGAATCTTTCGTGTCGTAAACTGGCTTACATAATAAAGTGCAACCCACTTAGACGATAATGAGAAAACCCAAAATTTCAGTCGTCAGAACTGATTATCGTATCTGGACTAGAAACTGATCATTTCCAGTCTAGAAACTCTAGAAAATGATTGTTGATAGCGGTACATTGTTATATGTGGTACCATTGTAAGTGGTTTGCACTGTAATATTAAACTGGCTTACATGTGACATCTAGCCCCAATGCGATCTTAGTGCGCAGACATTGTGGACTTCAGCTTTGTCAGCATGACCAATACTTGGCCCTTTTCTTTTGCTTTTTTAAACTATTATCTCTAAAAATCAAGGCAACTAACTAATTGAATAAATAATAATTAAAGGGTGGTGATCAAACATGTTAAAATGTTTAATATATGCCCACTTCTAATATATATAATTTTTAAGATTACCAGAATACATTCTTTAATTTCAAGTGATGCTAAGCCAGTGAGCAATATATATACTTCTAGCTAGTAACTACTGATCCAATCTTCTTCCAGAAGCCTTGAGCTACTATGTCCACCAGCATTCGAACCCCGAGGCTGCCAACCTGCAAGAGGACCACGCTGTTCTTTTGCGGCAAATGAACAACACCATGAAAAACTTGCCCTCGGATCTGGACTGCACCAAACTGTGAATGTTTTTTTTTTCTTCTTTTTTTTTCGCTTTTAAAGGAATTTTTTACCTTTACAGTTTGATGTTGTGCCACACACTTCAAGTTTGTTATTGTCTAGTCAGAAGTTTTTAATCTTTACAGCGTGGTGCCTCGGGCATGTTTGACCAACAGGCGTTGCACCGCACCATGAATGTCTTTGTTGTTCATCCCAGCCAATCCACCGTTAAGAGAGCGTCACGTTTCCTTGAGCTCCGCCCAACCAGAATGCAACGTGACACCCTTCCGGCGCTGAATTGGCTGGGGTGACTGTCGCCTCCGCTGCGCTCGGACGAAAGGTGAAACAATGTATTATCTTTAGGGTTTTATGTTGCGCCCCACACTGAATGATTTTATTGTCTAGTCAGACTATTTTTAGTGTTATAGTATTGCAGGCATATTTTGAACATGCCCGAAAAATTTAATACGAATAAGGCATATCAAAGTATTGGTAAATTCAGGTTTGTAATCAATATTCGGAGACTCTAAATGGCGTTTTTTGCTCTTTGCCTTTTAGGATAAGGTAAAGCAGGTTATGTGCGAGGTGAAATTTTCAAAATAAACATGTTTTTATTAAATTTTCTACACTTTAGAGCATGACCTCTACAAAACAAAGTTATTGAGCCCTGGATTTATCAATCCTTAATATGTTATTTATACTAGTTAAAATTTTCAGGCACATCCTAAATATTACCGAAATCGTCAAGTTTTTGGCATGAATGACCCTATACAAAACCACTAAAGGATTGTTTGAAGTTTCAATGCAAATAAAATGGTTGTGACAGTTTATGGCCTGTGTTTTCAGTATGGTAAAACTGGATTTACTGAGCATATGATAAAATCAGCCATACTGATCACACAAGTACACTGGCTGTATTGGTTTCACTGGTGAAACCGGTACAACCGGTGTACCTGTGTGTCCAGTAAGGCTGGTTTTATCATATGCCCAGTAAATCCAGTGTTACCAGTGCATCCAGTCTACCCATGGTCGATAATCCAGTTTGATACTGGTCCAATATTCCCAGTAAAACTACCAGTATTCCCAGTATATTCGTTTAATAATCCAGTTTGATACCGCCCCAGTATTCCCAGTAAAACTACCCAGTTTGCCCGTCCAATAATCCGGTTTGATACTGGCCCAGTATGCCGAGTATGGAAATTTTTTTCAATAGGGCGTCGTCGGGGCCATCACCTAGTTTCACCCATACTTGTACGGAAGTCCGTTCTGAGTGGTTACAGCCCACCGCTCGCTCTTCTGGTTCGCGAATCTGAAGGACCCCTCAGGACGCCTCGCCCGGTGGAGTCTGCGATTAGAGGAGTTTGACATGACCGTTGTGTACAAGTGCGGCCGAAAGCACAGTGACGCCGATTGTCTGTCAAGGGCCCCCTCGATGCCACTCCTGCCTGCAATGAAGACTACGACGACGAGTGGTTCCTCGGCGCACTAGATGACAGTCACATGGCAGCACTCCAAAGAGATGATCTTGAACTGTGGACCCATCGAGCACATAGAGGGACAAGGAAGCGCTGTTCCCCGCGTTTTCATACGAACACTGCCAACCTTCTCCATCCCGTAAGGTGTGTTTTACAAGGAGAACTTCAGCGACAACACCACGTGGCTGTTGGTAATCCTTTTAGTCTTCGAGAAGAGATATTGCAAGCCTGCCTCGATGACCCGACGGCGGGACACCTTGGCTGCAGCAGGACTCTTGCCAGGATAGGCGAGACGTACTACTTGCCCAAGCTTTCAAAGAGAGTCCATCACTACACCCGATCTTGCTACAAGTGTCAACGACGGAAGAAACCACCGACGAGACCGACAAATCTTGTTCAGCCTGTTGCGCCGCCATCTGCCACATTCCAGCAAATCGGAAAGGATTTACTTGGACCGTTCCCACCATCGACGGAAGGAAAACGGTGGATAAACGTCACGACCGATTATCTCACACGGTACACCGAGACGAAAGCTCTTCCATCAGGTACGGCTGTTGAAGTCGCCCAGTTTTTCATAGAGTTTATTGTCCTCCGGCACGGCGCCCCCGAAGTCCTTATTACAGACCGTGAATCATCGTTCATGGCCCAGCTGACGCAAAAACTCCTTCGTCTCAGTAGCACCAGCCACCGTCAAACCACTGCGTATCATCCATAAACAAATGGACTAACGGAAAGACTAAATAAAACTATCGCCGACATGGTCTTCATAAACAGCTGAAGTGGAAAACGATTAGCACAAGTGACCCACGACCGGAGCGGAAAAATCGCGACACGCGGCGCTATTGTTCCCGAGCGCGCCAATAGCGACAATGCCAGTCACATTCCGTGTCTCAACGCAAGGGTGACCGGCAGAAAGCAGCCCATTCTAAAGCCTGCATTTCAAAAGATATTTTATCCCTCAGTTTTATTCCGGCCACCTCCCGTGGAGACATGGAACGTGACTGGCAATCTCGCTATTGGCACGCTCGGGAACAATAGCGCCGCGTGTCGCGATTTTGCCACTCCGGTCATTGGTCACTTGAGCTAATTTTTTTCCGCTGCAGCTGTATGTTGACGTAGAGCGCAAGACGTGAAACGAGGTGTTACCCTACGTCACGTTCGCTTACAAGACGGCGGTGCAAGAGACCACAGGAGTAATACCGTTTCAGCTGGTGCATGACCGAAAAGTCACGACCATGCTCGACGCGATGCTGTCCCACGAACCAGCTGACGATGGGAGCCAAGACGACCACATTGTTGCTCGACGAGCTGAAGAGGTTCACCAGCTCGCCCGACTCCGGATTCAAGATCAACATCGTGCCGACGCTACCCGGTACACCCTTCGTCGGATTGCGTTCACTTCAAGTCCGGAGACTGTGTATGGGTCTGGACCCCGATTCGACGACGCGGTCAAAGCGAGAAATTCCCGAAGCGCTACTTCGGAACCTACAAAATGCTTCGTCGACTCGGGGATTTGAACTACGAGGTAATATCCGACGGAACACGGACTTCATCACGCCGCCCTCCACGACCGGATGTCGTCCACCTCGTGCACCTCAAGCCGTACGGCGATCGATAGGACTGAACTCCGTTTTTGTACTGCGCTCAATAGGACTGTGTTTTAAAAACCTTCGTAGTTTGCTTCTATTTTTGTTTGTTTCGCTGCTTTATTTCCTGGCACGTTTCATCGGGATGATGCGCCTTTCAAACGGGTAGTAATGCCACGCGCGTCGCCGAGGGAGCGCGTGCCTGGCCGAATGGATACCGCGCTTGGTGTTTGCGCGAAGGTCCCGCGTTCGATTGCTGGGAATGGACGCTTCTCTTGTTTGTTCTTTCAGTTTAGCGTTCTCGTAAGTTTGAGAACCTTGTCGTCTGATCTGGTTACGAATGTTCTACGTGCCTAATGTTCCAGAAGTCCACGCGTGTACATAAGGGGCTCCGCGTGGCAGCTAAGACAATGCACGCTGTTTTCTTTACCTCACGGTTTGCTCAGGCGAGAGCAGAGCAATTCGGCGGCGTCACGAATCTCTATCAACCCTGTCTCGGCGCTTGAAAGTACTTTTGCGCCCGTGCCCTTCCGTACCGGTGGCAACGAAAACCACTCACTCGCTAGCGTTTCTCAACTTCGTTCGGCGCCGGTCGGTACCGCAGGTGAGTGGTCGGCATTCATGGTCTACCCTGGAGCCACAAAGTACGTGCGCAGAGCCGAGAGTCGATCGCGACTTTCGTAAAGCGACAAAAGCTCCGGTAACACTTCGACATTTCGTGAGCTTCACAGAAAGCCCCTTCAACCAAGCCTGAGCGTTCAATGCGTCCAACGGTTGTGGCGGCATGGGACCACCAAAGCAGGCCGGAAGCCAGGGGTCTGGAGGCTGGATATCCGAAAGAGACGCGGCGGCATGGTGTCTACGTCACTCTCATTTCCCACATGAGGTAACAAGGTAGCGAAGCCAAACGTGTGACAACACTGACTGACGTTACGTTAGATTACACGAAACCGAAATGACGCCAGCAACATGGCACAGCTAGGGGCTTTCAGCGGGGAGCTTGTGCCGTCAAACGATTTTAAATTTTCATATCTGATTTCTGCCCTTCGAAGTTTACTTTGATCTCTAAATACCAAACCGCTCAACGCTGCAAGTACTGAACTCGTGTATGCGTGCCTTTCGAAACTATTGAAAGTGCGTTGGTTTCGTTCGGAACCCACCAGCAAAGAGAGCGACGTGCACCCGTGAGCGAAATGAAGGTGAACAGCCCTCTTCTTGTTTTTAACGCTCCTGCAAGTTTTGGAACAAGCTCCGTTCCAGAAGGCGGCTAGAACTCAAAGTTTAGACTCTTGACCACGTACAATTTGAGACGCTGAGAGTTAATATAGCTTTAGGGAGCCGTAAAACAGGCAAGAAACCAGGTAAGGTGTTCACCTTCATATTGCCGGCGGGTGTACAGAGCGTGACACTAGCCTCGTTTACATGAAAGCGACTTCAGCGCATCGACTCCAATCCGACGCGGCAACGTTTACATGAATGCGCACTAGAAGGTGGCGCCACGCCGTGTCAAAGCTCGAAGTTATGCAGTTCCGGCACCAGCCGCACCACGTTTTCCGGTGCATCGCACGTGGAAGCCTTTCGACGCGTTCAGTGAACGTAAAGATCGTGCTCTCTGTGTTCGGCGCTGTGGAAGAAGTTACGAGACGGAAGCAACATCAAAACCCAAGCGTTTAGGGCTCCAGGCCGTGCCGCCGGGTGGCCGGGTCACTCTGGACCAGAGGCGACGTGTGTGCGCACGCTTTGAGGAAGCCTCCGCGCTTCGCCGCGCCAGACCTCGCCGATCCCGACCGGACCCCGAGTCCGAAAGGCTCCTGCGCAGCCAGGAACGGCACCGAGGTAGGAGCTGCTCGTTCTGCGCTACCATGCAGTGCTCTACTGTGCTCGAAGCTCTCGGTGTCGTTCGTGCGTGCGCCGAAGCCTTTGGGACCCCTTCGGACGCGCAAGTTGTACTTCGCAAGGCTTGGACGGGGGCCGCCCTCGCTGAGCAGCTCCGCTATATTCCGCTTACTTATGATGGCAATAAAAGCTCGCGTTTGTTCTCGGGAAAATATTGCGGGCGACCATACGCATACAGGACTGCTCCGGGTCGCCGACGAGGTTGGCCGCCGCCATGTTCTCAGCTGTTCACGCAGCGAGCGCCTTCCCATAATCCTCCCCGTTCCAAAATGCGATGCGACCTCCGTTTACATGAGCTGAATGAATGCGCACTCGCCATCTCGATCCACCTCTGTCTAGCGACTTGAATGCGATGCGCTTTCTTTGCGCATTATGCCGTTTACATGACCGCATTGAATGCGACAACTGGATTCGATGCGACTGAGTCGCATTCATGTAAACGCGGCTACTGTTAGCGCGAACAAGCGATTGCCGGTTTTTCCAGTTTTTCTTTTCAAAACCAAGGGATGCAATCCAAGTTATTATTCCTACGGAAAGAGCTCATTTAGTTATATAAAGTAAGCGATAAACGTTTTTGCTCGCTAATACTATATAGAAGTAAAATGCGAAAATGCGCCGATGTCGTGTTCGCGCTAACAGTGTCGCGATGTGTACAGTCGACGAAGCACGAAGCCACGGAGCTGGGGCGCGCTGGTAGTCGCGCAATCGTCAAAAGGCACCCTGGTCGGGTTCGCGTTTCGCCGCGCATGCTCGGCTACGTCGCAGGCTCTCACCGCAGCTCCTTCCGAAGTGTGGGACCCCGCGAGCTGTCGCGCGCGCGGGTTGACGTTGGAGATTTACCTTAAAAAACGAGGCTGAAACATTTCGCTTAATGGTACATATGCGCGTATTTTTCACGTCGTTGTTTTACAGTGCGGACGGTAACCCGAAGCAACTGAATGACGCTACAATGTGGCTGATGAATGTTAAGACCGTGTCGCCGGTTTCCGAACAGACGCTCACAATTCATGGTTTGGTTCATGATCGCGTGCATCCT
The DNA here is from genome assembly GCA_013358835.2 of Ixodes persulcatus. NCBI lineage: Eukaryota > Metazoa > Arthropoda > Arachnida > Ixodida > Ixodidae > Ixodes > Ixodes persulcatus. The sequence continues at coordinate 793,260 of JABSTQ010009423.1, forward strand.
CTTGGTTACTGCCTCGTGACGAGACGAACCCAAGTGGCGTACGAGGTCGTCCCTAAAGAAGTGCTTGATTCCGCTACAGAACTTGGACTTGCAATGAATTCGAAGATTGCAAGCACAGATTTTGTATTGGCAGCAATCAACGCAGCTCAGTCACTTCTCCCGTCATCTAACGTGCATGATTGCACGTTCCACCTGTGCCAATCAATATGAAGGAGAGTACAGAAGTTATGACTGATATGGGCCTGCGGAGGTGATATGGATGGTTTCGTGATCAAGGTGAGGTAGCTTGCCGCTCTTTCGCGCCTGCCAATTGCAGTGCAAGAGGCGTACGCGTGCCGGAAACCACCCTTCTCGCAGGGCACAACTACGCTGGGAAATAAATTCAAAAACCGAGACAAGGTAGACGATCTAGTATTTTTCCGAGTTACTGCACGCAGTCTATCAGTTTGAGCTGCATTAAACAAAAAATTCCTATCCTATATGACAAAACAAGAAAATGTTTTTTGTTTTTGTTTTTTCAAGTGAATTAGGAGGGTTGGTATTGAACGTCATATTTTATCATATTTAATCTTTGGTGCAGTATGGTTCCGCCAATTGAACGTTCGCTTTTTTCATCTTTCGGCTTATTCTTTTTTTTTTCTTCTAATTTTTCTGTGTTTTAATTTTTGACGTTTCCTTATATCGGCATTATAATTTTCGGCACTCTGAATACCTCCTGTTTTCTGCACGCCCAACCTCACAAGCTCCGCATGCCGAGCCGCGCCGGTCCGAACACTACCCCGTATTCTAGTATACCGTACTTCGATCCCGCTTCACTGCATAGAAAAATATCTGCGTTATGCTGCTACCCAGTGACTAATAGTGACAGTCTGTTGAGCCTGCTTATAAAAAAAACGAATACAATGCCATGCCTACAGTATGCTCAGGCCCAATGACTTGTAGTGGAGATGAATGGTGATTTGCGGAGACCAGTGACTCGTAGTGCAAGTGAATGGTGTTGTGTTCTGTTCTTAGGTCAATTTCTTATTTCACTTATATGACTTTTTATAGCTTGCTGCTTCTTCTGTGTTGTAATCCTTGTTGCAAACATTGTGTGTGTAAATTCTGACAAAATATTCAATTCTCATAAACACGTAGTGGTCGAGCGGACCAGGAGGAACATTAGGCCGAGGGATGAGGAAGATGAAATACTAAATAGTAGTTGATAATCCGCTTTGTGAGTGTGTTTCTCTCTTTATATTTGTTTAGTGTTCAAGCTGTTTCTCCACTGTCTGTGACAATGCCAAATTCTCCATAGCACCATTTATTTTCTTCTTCTGTGACTAAGTACCAGACTTGTGCCTATCTCAAATACTCTACTCAAGATACTGTATTTCAAATACTTTTTGAAGTATCTTGGTATCGTGCAAATACTTCTGATCGAGAGTATTTGATACTCTATTTTAATTACAATTACGAGTATCTTGTACTCAGTATCTCAAATACATTTTTGACATTCCGCCATTTTCCGAGTTTTTCGTTATGAAGTGGCGTGGGCGTGGCACGAGCAAACGTGAACATTCTTTCCAGCAACCAAATCCTGTTTCTAGCTCCGATTAGCTTCGCTGACTTTGATTGAGCTCGTGAAAACATCGTTTTTTTGCCGATTGTGGCTCATACTTCAGCCCAAAGTTCGTACAATGAAGGGTTTTCCCTCGCCTTCCCAGAGGCGCCTTTCGTTTCCTGGTGTTTCCCTTAAAAAAAAAATCCTCAAACAAAAGGGGTGGTTTTACGGAAGTGAAGATGCCACCCTGCGGCGCAACGCAGACCGGGAAACCACCTACGACAACAATGCAGACTTGAGTGTCAAGGAAATAACAAATAGAAGAAAATGAGAAGTGGGCACACACTCATCCACACACAAAAAAAAGACGTTTTTGTTTTGCTTTTTGTATATTATTTGACCCCGCTAGGGAAAAACGTCGAGGTTTTCTTTTGTTCCTTTTCTTTTTGTGGTCAGTCCGTCACCTATTGACCTATTGACCTATTGCTCTCGCGAACACTGTCTGTAAGCGAACTTTGATAAGCGAAGAACAGTACAGGAAACGAGCTTGAACTGGATGACCTCTCAAAATGCCAACAAAGTGTCCCCCAACGTTGAGTGCCTTTCTGAACGTAACCTACTTGAAGAAGGTGCGACCACTGCAGTGGCTATTATGTAGGTTCTCTTTTTTATCCATTCACTGATATGCATATCCCAAGTTCGTGTATAGTGAACTTTCCATATAGGGAATATGGATTGTAGTAAAACGATGCTTCTAAGGTGCGCCGCAGGATGTCACTATTGGCGAGGCGCTCTTACCCGTTTGTCACCCCCACACCGCGGTGTTTACCCAACACAAGGCCTGTGCACATGCCCACCGGCCTTGTGGGCATGTTCATGTCATCGTTTTTAATAGAGCGCGGGGCAGTGTTATGTAAAAATACCAACAATTAGTGAAGTGACGTTAAGTGCCGGATCTCTCCCGAAAGCAGTCCTCAGAGGATGCGAACTTGACCTACTTGGGCTTTTGTGCTGAGCTGGGCACCGTGCATGCTGCCTTGTTCATGCAGGCCGGAGTGGTAACAAAAGAGGCCCTCCTCCACCTCACCGGAGAACACAAACTCCAGCCGAACGCTGACGCCGCGCTCGGTTAAGTCAGCCGAGCGCTGAGTCATTGTATTTGTTGCCCCCATTTACGTAGTTCTAAAGTTAACCGCTTGGGGCGCCACGGTCTCATCTCCTCCCCAATAGCTAAAGCGACCTCTTTCTTAGTGTCCTACAATTTTTTTTTTAACATCTATCAGTGATATTACCACGAGCATTGCCCAGCGATCGCGTGGCCGAACGGTTACCACGCTTGGCTCTCGCGCGGAGGCTACGGGTTCAATACCAGAGAGCGGACTCCTCTTTTATGTATTCTTTCAACTTGACATTCTCGTAAATTCGAGAACCTTGGCGTCTAATTGAGCTAAGAATGTTCTATCGCGCCGAACTTTCTACGCCGAATGTTCCAGAAACTCACGCGGGTACAAAAGGTGCTCCGAGTGGCGGTCCGGAGTCAGTCTCGCCCCAGCGCTCGATCCTGCTGTTTCGCCGACATCGACGACGTTTGCGACGCTAGCCTTTCTCTATTTTGTTTAGGGCACAAGTTCGCACCATTAAACGTTTAGTTTCTTCAGTTATTCACCGCCTCATCATTTGTCCTTCGTGACAATATCCTGCTCCTTATAGTTGGACTGCATAAAATAGCCCTACGATACTTTTTTTTCTTTATCTGTTTTGTGTTGTTGCGTGCTAATCAACCATTCTGGTAACCCAGATTTGCTCAGCTGTATAATTGTCGTTGTCCCTGACGTCGATACAAATTATGCAATGCGGAAGTATCTTCAAAAGTAATTGAATTGCATTTCTAAGTATTTGTACTCTACTCAAGATACTTTACAGTGAAACTAACTTGAATGGTATCTTAAATACTTTATGAAGCAGCTATTTAGTAGCTTAACTTAAATACTTTTATCGAGTATTTTGTTCAACACTGCAATGTACGAACTTGCTCAACTCAAACCGGTAATATTATTGTATCCCGTTTTATCGTATTTATATTTTAAGCGATTATCCTTCCAAGGACACTTCGAGTCGCTCAGAAGATGATCGCAGTTATTAGATCGTCCTGGGAGTCTGCAAAAGGAATACATGCAGTTTTTGAGAAATACTAACGCGATAACAACTGCACGGATTTTTTTATTATTTTTTTTTATTTTGAAGAGATTGTCACGTCATTGGGAAATTAATCCAGAGAAATATTTACCAACAATTGTTTTAATATGTATAAACAAATTGTTAAATTGGTTGAAATCGGCTGTTTTGGCACTTTTGCGTTGAAGACAATTTACAAGGTTTTGTTAATTTCAAGTAAAACTTCTCCCGTTTCGTGTCTTCTAAATTTGGTACGGAACCGAATGATATTAAAATGATTGATATAAGTCAATCCTTTCCCTAACTACAGCTAAACAAAGAACCAAGAAATCTGTATTTGCTTTCTTCATTTTTTTTTATGTTTCTGCTTCCCCATAAATGACGCTCACTGTCCACAAAGAGGATGAAGATGTCGTAATGTAGTTCGGCAGCTCGACCTTGTTCTCAATATTCCTCCGCGCGCTTACGCGCCGTTTCCGTCTGCGCGCCTGACGCACGTCCGTGAAGTGTTATCTCGTTTCCCCTAAAATTGCCCCTCCTCTCCCAGGCGGCACTCCGCCAGGGAGAGAGGGCATTTTGACAGTTTTTGGACCGAAATCCCGTCGCATGACCCGAAGGATGGTGTTCTACGTCTCCGGCGCTTACGGGAGACCACCTCAACGGGGAAAACCAGTCCCAAAATAAGAAAATTTCGATTGCTCTTCCGGATTCTCAAATGTTGGGGCGCCATAGGCCCCACCACGGGAGGAGTAATTGACCGCACCCCCTGTCCCAACGACGAAGCCAACGAAGCTCTTTGGAGGACCTTGCAGCAGAAAGACGCGCCTTATTGGCTGTTTAATGCTCTTCAACGACGGGCATACAAAACATTCCGCCGAATTTTTTATTAATGAACATCTTAAAATAACACCCCGGTTATTAGTTCTAACTAGGGAGTAGCAGATCTACGTTTTAATGCGGTAATCGCGTAAATGGGTAAAAACCTCAAATCACAACGTGACGAAAAAAACTAAAAGAGAAGTAAGCTCAGTTTTGATTTTTTGGCGAACGTATATACCGTTTTATCGTGGTTAGCGCCATTTTGAGAGCGAGAGAGAATAGTAGAAAGGGCTACCGGTGCTTTCCCCTTCCTGGTGCGGTCAGAAAGAGTGAAAGTCTCGGATGAGAGGCTTCGCCGGTATTGGGTGCATGCATGCCCGAACTTCGTTCGCGCTTTTTTGTGGTTTTTTAAACTCCAAACTTACTTAGAGCCACGGAACTTGGATGGCGACAGTTCCCCGGTCATGGTGGCACCATTGCTCGGTTATAGGGCGCACGAATAACAAACAGAAAGCGTTATTAATACTGTCCGAGAACCTACGTAGCTTGCACAGAAACCGCAAGCGCGGCTGCAATGTCTCAAGCTCCATCGCTTTCCCCATGACCCCGATCTCCGGCGGCAGTGGGCTGGCGTCCGTAAACCGAAAAGACTTTTCCCCAACGCAATCCTCTAGACTATGCTCTGAACCTTTTGTGAATGAAGCGCGCACCAAACTCAACGCTGTATACCGTCGATGAACATGGGTACGCTCGCAATGTGCGTGCAAGTTTTCTCGTGATAATTTCTGCTTCAGCTTGTAACCTTTTGTTACTTGTGGAAGAACGAGAAAGAAGGACGGAAGGGCGAGGCTCGTGGCAGGCGAGGACACGAAGCAGTTTGAAGGCTGGAGACGAACGCAACGGAAGAGCCGGTGCACAGCAAGCCCAAGAAAGACTGGACCACACAACAGCCTCCGCCCTCCTCCTGGAACTCACCCTTGAGTATTCATTAAACCTTTGGTTAATAGTGGCGCTTCCCCGTGTGACTTCCTCGGAGCGAATGAAACTCGGCCTGAGCGGGTGACATTGACTACCTATCCACATAGCTGCCGCTTCCAACGGGGGTCCGATACAATATGCCGTTTTTTTTCTGTTCGATCCCATGGGGAGTCCCACGAATCGCGATTTCTAGATTGAGGTTTCATTTGTTTTTCTTTCGAATTTTTGTTACCCCGCTGGACACCAGTGTTTAACGTTCTGCCGCCATGTCCAGGTCGCGTAATAAGGCCGCCCCTCCCGAGGCCTCAACCCGGTCAGTGGCGGACATTGACTCGGACGCGGGAGAAGGCACGAGTGGGCAGCAGAGCGTTGAGGCAGCGCTGGAGCCCCAATTCCAGTTGTGAACACGAGAAACGTCAGTGAATATTTCACCCCATGACGGCGATGTTCGCACGTTTTTAGACATTGTTTTTCTAGACATTTTCTAGACTGTTGAATCACGCGCCTACGCCGTGCCCCGCCCGCGGTTGAGCGTGCCGACGCCGACCTATTCGGGTCTACTCCGTCAGAGCATCGGTACACGATTTCCTGCGGGACCTAGACGAAAACATTGCCGCGCTGTGCGCGTTGGATGAAACGTCCCTGATTTAGATAGTCCCAATCGCGTTGACGGGTGATGCAGCGCGTTGGAGACGAAGCAGGGGCCGCTCCTTTCGATGGGAGATTTCAGCGGCACGGTTCAGGGAAGATTTTCTGCCATCCCGACTATGAGATGCGGATCAGAGATGAGCTAGCCCACCCTACTCAACATCCGGACGAGAGCCTCGTAGAATGCATTCCCGCTCTCCAGGAGCTCTACTCCAGAGCCGAACCTACAGCGTCACACGCGCGGGGAAAAGTATACCTAGGGCGATCCGCCAGTGTCACCCTAGATTTAAGCCTATACTTGCGCGGACGTGATTTCGCTGTTCTGGAAACACTTGCCAGAGAGGCGCGCACCGTTTCAGGCGAGCTTGCTCGCCGAGTTGCAGTATCGCCCCCCTCCACGAGCAGAGGAATCTCTGGAGCTTGGTTGCGCCTGGACAGGACGAGGCGCGGAAGCTAGCGACGACTCACGTACGCCGTGCGTGGCCGTTACAGGACATAGGAGTAGCGAAACTGCTGTGCCCCGCGCCTTAAATCCCTTCGCTTTTGAGCAGAGGCGCAGAGCAGCCAACGCGGGCTTTTCCGGGCGCATTCCAGTAGGGGAAGCGGCGCAGCCGACCACCGCGGAGTCGCGATTCATTACGAGGGTCGCGGGAACCACAATGACCCTCGGCGCGGCACTGCATCGCGTGGTGGTAGCGGCGGACGCTCAGCACACAATGGCAGGTGACAGGTCAGGTGCTATAAATGCAGTCAGCTTGGGCATATGAAGCGTCAGTGCACATGGACGGCAGCTCCCTCCAATGGGTCTCAGGGAAACAGCGGAGGCCGGCGCCACTTATTGAATTTCCCGACTCACGGTTGCCGGCCCCTGCCGAGGCCCCTCATCAGTCTGCCAACGAGGCTGGACTTGCGGTCAGCGACCGGCTGGTGTTTGCTTGTCGGCATGTCGGACACTGGGTTTGGCATCTGAGAAGGGGCCGTACGTGCGCGTCGAAATCGGTGGTAACATTTATTACGCACTGATCCACACCGGTTCAACCCTTTTCCTTATCGGCGACGATCTACGAAGACTGTCGTCGAAGAGCACTCCACGTGCTGGAAGTTCCCACCGTGCTGCGTTTAGCAGCTGGATCGGCTAATGCGCAAAGAGCAGTACACCTTCACCTTAGCCTCGACGGCAGACGAAGAAGACAGCGTTTTCTCTATCTGCAAGACATGCAAATTCCTGTAATCTTGGAACAGGACTTTGTCTGCCGGGAGGGGATTATCGTAGACGTAAAGAATAAAGGGTACCACTGTAATCCGTCGACTCCTCTTATCCCCTTTGCCGTCCCACCGAGTTTCGGTCAGGTCATAGAACGCTCACTCGCCGGATCACGAGGAGCAAACATAGCTGCGCCAGTCGTATCGGGAAAAGCTAAAGCCTTACAACGTGCTGGTAGAACAGCGCCGAAAGCTAGAAGCCGCCTTGCATCGACACGCAGCTATGTTCGCAAAGAGGTCGAGATTTAATAACATTTTACGAGATAGAACTGGCACGGGAGCTGCTGTTGTAATCGCAGACCTCTGAGTGCGCACAAGCGAGCTCTTTTAGATAAGGCTCTCGATGAGATGATAGGCACAGGGGTCGTGCGGCGGTCACAGAGCCCCTGAGTTTTTCCGGTTGTCTTGGCGCAAAAAAAGACGGCACTGCTCGCCTCTGCGTTTGACTACCGCCGACTTAATGAGATGACGCATAGGGATTCAGATCCCTTTCCATCTGTTGAGTCCATCATGTACTCGTTGGATAGCGCGAGAATTTTCAATACCTTGGATTGTAGCAGAGGCTTTTTGCAGGTCCAGGTAGCACCAGACATATCCAGAAGACGGCATTCACCTGTCACAGTGGTCTGTATGAGTTTATCCAACTTTCGTTCGGATTGCCTAACTCGCCATCGAGTTTCCAACAGTCGATGGACATCGTGCTGGGGGGCGCGAAGTTTAACTTTGACATAGCATACAGGGATGATGTCTTCGCATTTTCAAAGTCGTTCGAGGAGCATTTGGCATATCTTGAGATTATCTTTAACAGGATGAGCAAGGCGGGGTTAACGATTAATCCAAAGAAGGTACAGCTCGCGCCCTCAAGAGTCAACCTCCTGGGTTTCATCGTAGATGATGGTACATTGAGGCCGAACGAGGATAAGTTGGAGGTCATCCTCGATTATCTAGCGCTGCGCGACGCGAAGAGCCTTCAAAGGTTCCTTGGAACGGTCGGTTTTTATCGGCAGTTTATTCCAAGGTGCGCTGGACTCACACGGCCACTAAACCAGCTGCTCCACAAAGTCTCGAGATTGGCCTGGGGCCAAGAACAAGAGGTAGCTTTTTCTTTCCTCACGAAGACGATAGCAGCCACAGTTAGTCTGTGCCTGCCAGACCTCAACCGTCCGTTCAGTGTACAGACAGACGTGAGCGACTACTGCGTCGGTGCGGTTTTATTGCAAGAACACGACGGACAGCTGCGCCCGGTGGCATTTGCCTGCCGAATCCTTACACTGCCAGAACGCAATTACAGCGTTACAGAAAAAGAGAGGCTAGCCGTCATGTTTGCTCTAAATAAGTTCGACCTGTATTTAGACGGGACCACTTTTGTTATATAGATAGACCACGCCACTCTAACCTGGATTCAAAGGTTGAAAGATCCGGCGGGGATGCTAGCTCGGTGGGCACTCATCCTGCAGCTATACTCCTATACTGTTGAGTACCGAAAGGGCTCGACCAACAAAGCTCCAGACGCACTTTCTCGGGCGCCCCATGATAGTGGTTGGAAGGAGGGGACGCAACCAGGGGATTGCGAGAGACGAGTTTCCCGCGCAGCCGCTCATACGTGAGACAGCGGGGAGGGATTGATGCAACCTGAGCTCGTCACAGTGTTAGGAGGCCGCACGAAGGAACAAAAGATCGTGGCTTGGGGTGAAGTGGTGAGCGAATAAGAACTTGTCGAGGTCCGAAAAGCAGATGGTTTTTGTCAGCGGGTGTTGGGGAAAATTACGGAAATTGCAAGCAGCACCGGGCACGCTGGCGGTCAAGTTAATGATCATATTGATTCATACCTGCTGGGCCAAGACGGCGTATTGCTCCACTACATCCCAACAATCGATGAGGAGAAGGGTGTAGTGTTTTGAGGATACCTCCGAGCAGTAGAAAGTTCGAGCATATTTAATGGCGTAAGGGAAAAGAAGAACTCTGTTTAAAACGTAAGGGTACAGACGTGCAGCGTTAGCAGCCGGATCGCCGATGGAATGCAAGCCGCGAGCAATCTGGCCACGTTTGCGTGCGCGCTCGCTGGTGTTGTCGTCAACAGTCCAACAATACAACACTCCTTCACCTTAGTTGAAAACTACATCTCATAATCTTCATGCCAGTTCGGGCGCTCCGCGTTCTCGGTTGATAGCGAGGCTGAGGCTGGCATGGTGGTACTGCTTAAATTACACTAGTTTGCGCACTGGCACACACGTCCGCTTCCGTAGCTGCGGAGTCACCTGCCAGCTCTGACACTGGATCAGGGGGTACAAACACGGAAGCATCAGCTCGTAGTCGTCCGTGTCAGGAACAGTAGACGCACACTCTCTCGGGTGGTCCAGGTGTTCTCGCCAAATAAACGTACCACCAAGTGTTTTAACTCTCACCAAGTAGGACACTGATCCTGCTCGAGAGATGACGACTCCCTGCAGCCAATACTCTCCTCGGCAAAATTATTCCCGTACACCGTCTCCCTAATCTGGAACTAGCGTTCTCGCTTACCGCCAGCTGACAGCTGCCGGAATTGGGCTTTTTGGACGTTCAGCTCAGTGGATGGCTTCAGACGATCCAGGCGTGTCGTCAGTCGACGTCCAAGTAGCAGCTCAGCTGGGCTCTGGAGCGTGGTCGCATGTGGCGTGTTTCTGAACGTGAGCAGGAAACTGACCAGCCTAAGATTTAGGGGTTGACCCCTCGCATCTTTTTCCAAAGCGTCTTTGAGCGTGCGTACAAAACGTTCCGCTAACCCATTGCTCGGCGGATTATAGCCTACCGAGTTCACATGTCGCACGCCGTTTTTCTTTAAAAAGGTTTCAAACTGGTCAGCAATAAATTGAGGACCATTGTTGGTCACAATCACAATCTGGTGGCCCAAAACGGCTTAACAGATCCCTCAACTTGCCAATAATGGTCTCTGCTGTTGTAGTGCCCATTACGAAAACTTCGGCCATTTTGATTGGAAGTCGACGCAGATCAAGAAGTACAGACCTTGGAATGGTACCGCAAAGTCGAGATGCAACCGCTGCCAAGAGCGAGTGGGCCATGACCAAGGGTGAAGCGGTGCTGGTCCTGGAGCACCCCTTTGTTGGTGGCAGGCATCACACAGTTTCACGCGACGTTCAATGTTTGCATTGATTTCTGGCCACCAGGCGTAACTACGTGCAACTTCCTTCATCCTGGCGATCCCTGGATGTCCGTCGTCCAGCTCTACTATCACACGGTTGCACAAGGACTGAGGTACTATGACCCTCATCCCCCACAGCACACATCCTTGATGGTGCACCAACTCATGTCTCCGCGTGAAGAACATTTGTAGTCGATCTTCCACGTGCTGCGGCGCCCATCGACGACGTGTCGTGCAACTTGGCGCATTGCCTCGTCTTTTGCGGTAGCTCTCGTCACTTCCTCGCTGTTTACTGAAAACGAGGAGAGACGAAGACCGTAGAAATTTGATGCGTCACCGTCCTCATAACTTCTCTTTTCACGGTTTTTAGGCACTGTCTGCTTCCGTGTTCGCTTCGCCGGACTTGTACAGCAATTTGTACTGATAGGCTGATAGTGTCATCGCTTATCTCTGGCGCCTTGCCGCTGCCATACTCGGAATTCCAACCTTGGGACCAAAGATGGTTTGTAACGGCTGGGGACACGTAAACAATAGGAAAGGTCGTCCGTACAAATAGTAGTGAAATTTCTTCACACTGAATATGATAGTCAGGGCTTCTTTCTCGAATTAACTGTAATTTTTTCCGTTGGCTGTGATGCGAAAGCAATGGAGCGCCTAACCCCGTTCTTGTAGACTCTGGACAAGCCAACCCCAAGATTGCCTGCACCTACTTAGTAGACGTGGCAATTCCCCTGCCACTGATTTCATGTCCCAGGAAACTTAGTTCGGCCTTGAAAAATTCGCATTTTTCCTTCTTGACTCTGACACCTCTTTCTCGGAGTCGACGCAACACCTGCTCCAAGCTTTGGAGATGCTCCTCGGGTCTTGTTCCTGTTATCAAGATGTCCAGATAACATATCACACCATCAAGACCCTTGAGCATATTGTCCATTACTTTCTGAAAAATGGCAGGTGATGATGCGACCTCAAACGCCAGACGTTTGAATGTGTAGAGTCATTTTCGCTTCTTGGTAGGCGTGACTTAAGTCTATGTTTGAAAATACCGTTGCTCCGGCCACCACTCCGAGTATTTCTTCTGCCTTTGGTAGCGGATACCGTTCCACTTCCAAGCACGGATTTACGGTCGTCTTGTAGACGCCACACAAGCGAATGATTTCGTCCTTCTTCATTACAGGCACTACGGGTGTCGCGTAGTCGCTGTGCGAGACTGGCTTGTAAATTCCAAGCGCTTTCAGCTTCTCCAGGTCCTTCTCCACGGCTGGCTTCAATGGAAACGGCATGTTCCGTGCCTTCAGAAATTTTAACGAAGCAACGGTAAAGACAGTGTGCTTGCCCTCTTGTTCTATGAGAAAGTGCCAGCACGTTGGCGGGGCGGTGCAATTTTAGTTCCCGTTAACAGATCAAGTAAGGGCCCAAAGTAGTCTCATGAACAAATAAAAGCTAAATATGTCCCTGGCGGAACTGCAAGATCACAAAAAGCAGAGAACACAAAGTATTCCCTATGAAACACTTTGACCCCCACCATACATTGGCCCTCATTTTTTCTGGGTTTACTATATGCCCCCCCCCCCCTTCACACTCAAATGAGTTTGAGTCCCCTGTGTACGGGTTTCTAAATTGAACTGAAAATTTGGGCGCAGGAAAAGCTTAAAAAGCAACAAGAGGAACCTGTTGGTTGTGTACGCATTTGACCGAGGCGACGTCAAGGCTCACAAAGACGCTATAGTTTTGAAACACGACACACTCGTAAGTAAAGTTTAGGGATATCCTGCATGACCAGGATTTACAGGTTGGTCGTCTATAATTATAATGCAATTAAATGCAAAGGTGGAAGCGAGCTGGACAAGAATTAAGAAAATAATCCCTGGAGAAGGGCAACAAGAGGGACAAAGGACAAACAGAAATCTCCGAACACAGCTAGGTGACTGGTGCGCGACCGAAAAAATCCGCCTGGTTCGGGTATCGAACCCGGGACCTCTCCATTACAGGTGGAGTGCTCTACCAACTGAGCTAACCAGGGGTTAGATGTCAGTAGAGCAAACGGGTCTTATCAGTTGCCACCAGTTTAACACCAACAAGGGTGAAACTTGCAATTTTAAAGTTATAATTATAATGCAATGAAATGCAGAGGTGCAAGCGAGCTAGACAAGAATGAAGAAAATAATCCCTGGACCTTGACCTTTATATAAATGTGTCAAACACTGACATTTTATCGACCGACGCTCGCGTACCTTCCACGATTTCCGCAACTTGTTTCTGCGCCTCATTAAAACGGGATGCTGAAACGAAATTGAGATTTCGCAAACTAAGGCCGCCGAGTCCTTGAACGCGTCGCTACGAACTACAAAACATCACCCATACATTGATATCTCAAACGAATGGCCGTTTTTTTGGAAAAGAAGGGCACAATCAAGCTAGGACTGTGGCGTCACGATTCTCTTCGAACAGTTGAGAATGAGGTGAAGCGGCCGTGCTTCTCTCCTCCTTTCTTTGGTTCACTTGCTCGATGGGACGAAGCGAAGAGGAGAAATATAGAGAATCGTGACGTCACATGTCTCGTCCGGCTTGCATTCAGCGTGTAGCACTGACTAAAATGAAATTCCAAATAGACTCAAAGTTGCTCGCGGCAAATTACGATTTAGAAATGGCGATACTGTACGCAATTGGGGGTAAAAATAGAAACTACAAAGTAACGTTGTCAAGGAGGGACCTACGTTTTATTTTATCGTTTTGGAAAATAATGCGGCAGCTATCCAGCAACTCTAAAACCTATGCCCAAACCAGTAATACTTACAACCTCCCACACGCAGAACGCGTGTGATCAGCCGGAAAACAGCAAAGCCTTCGAGTACTGGCCTTATACAGACGCAACTCTGTTGGGTGGCAACTTTTTACAGCTGGATAATTTTTCTTTCAGAAAAGTCGCACTTGATGCAAAAAAGGATGCCTTTACACTTTCGCAGACGGAATTCCAGAAACCCTACCTCTGAGCAGCAACAAGCGCAACCCGCACCAACGCACAGCGCAGAGGCCGATCACGGACCCCGCGCGATACGCGGCAGACGTGCGCGCGCCCGGCCATCGACGCAAGTACGAAGCAGACGGCAGAAGGGAGCGGAAGAGCGGCGTGCATGCTTTCGCATTCACAACTCATAAGAAGTGCCTAAGCGTACCTCGAGCCATTTTGTTTTGCTGTCCTTTCCGCGCGGGTTTGGTCGCAGAAAAGTACGATCGGAGTGAGTTTTCTTAACAGATTAATCCGACTAATAATATTAGAAGAAAAAAAGTATTTATGCATACAACATTTAAGGTTTGAAATCTGTATATAAATGAGGTTGAAAGTTAGAATAACGAAGAAACCAGGTTGGAACAAGGTTAGAATTTATGAATAAACCAGAATTATTTTTAGATCTCATTATCTCTTTCCACAACAAGTTACATTACAAAGTGCCAGCTACATAACGAGGTGTGATGGTTGGTGCTACATGTGCAAAAACTAGGCGGTTACTAGAAAACTACTTACCTGTTGAATCAGTACTCACAAATATCACAAAGATTATAAAAAAATGGCAAAACTCAGCACACGTTTTCTACTTTTCCAACCCCAGCGCGTGGCTATGATTAACGGTGGCGGCATAGAATGGGCATTAGGCCACGTGACCGCTTGTTCTGGCTTTGAGTTGAGGGCATGAACGATGCCCATATTGCTCGAATTTGTTTGGTGACTGCCATCGCCTAGAAAGAAAAACCTAAGGGAAGTTTACTCAGATATAAACGTTAGGAAGCGATTTCAAGTAGTATTTAGCAAAAGTAAAACAAAAACCGTTTCTTGGCTCCTTTATTCAAAAAAAAGCTAGTTGGACAAGCTCCAATCAATCGGAGCAATTACTAGAATAAAAACACTATATTCTTGGAAATGTTTTCGAGTTGCGTCTCGCGAGGCAGCTCGCGAGTTGCAGCTCTGTAGGGGCAGCGAATTTGATTTTTTTTTTTTTCTTGCAATGTGAAATTGGCGGGCATCATTTGGGTTACTGTCTATTGAATTTTGTGCCAGTAATCATGCCACTTGACATCAAGTATGACATCTCTGCCATCTCTCTAACTCAACATCCTGATGAATTTATGCCAGCCGGCAGAGACACGTACTCTATGAATAAGGTTGTAGACCTGGTCAACAAGTTTATAGGAACGCGAAGTAATCATTTTCAACCTTTCAGCAAAGCTTACGAGGCTCTGTGGAGATGCTCAATGTGCACGACACTTCTTGACATTTTCCCCAATCGTGCATTCCTTTGCGTTTTGTTCCAAAAGAGCCGAAAATCCACAATCGCATCTGCTTCATTTTTACCCAGTGGAACCTGAATTTCCTAATCATTCAATGTACCGATACGGAAACCTCCCAAGTAGTATCAAAAAACAAGCAATATTTGTATTTCATAAGGTGGTGAAATATACACATTGCCGTCATTGTCGTTACCACCACCACCATCGTCATCGTAGTCAGTATTATCATCAGCATTAGGGGGCCCAAGGCCCAAAATTTCTTACCCCCCCCCCCCCCCCAACACTCCTCCGTGTTCCCGTTGTTGCTCAGCTCCGCCAAGCCACGTACTTGGCTAAGGGCAAGCACGTGGCTCTGTTTTTGTTACGGCTGGGTACCCGCCAAATCACAGCAGAACCTTCGCCCACGAAATTCCAGGAAAAAAAAATTTGAAGTAAAGCAAGGCGTCAGTAAACCGCGGACGACGCGGTAGCTCCGAGAAAATTGGGAGAAAAATAAGCTGGCGCCTGCGGCCTGCATAGCACAGTCAGGGAGATCTCTCTTCCGCTGCTTGGACGTTTTCCTGCGATCCTCTTATACTACACTCGTGGGCCGGCCGTGCGGGGGAAAGCTCAGTGCACTGTTCATTTTGCTTCTATTTTGAGCAATGACGTTTCCCAAAGAACACAAAGATTCCCCTAATTTTTTTTTCCTGGCGGGTGTGTTTTTTTTTTGTTTTTTTTTGTTTTTTGCGGTTCGAGCAATTACGAGTGTCGGGTAATTGCTTCCGTGGGGAGACAAAAAAAAAAAAATGAAAGCCGTTAACAACTCCCTGTAACGCCGAATTAGAGCGCAGCTCTTGAGGAGGAGGGGAAGGCACGGGGGGGGGGGGGGGGGTCACGTGACCTCGGGGGGTCACGTGACCTTGAGGGGGGGGGCGGCGGAGAAAATTTTCCGCTGGATTTAGCGGGGAAAATTTCCCCCTAAATTTAGCGGGGAAAATTTTCCGCTAGATTTAGCGGGGAAAATTTTCCGCTAAATTTAGCGGGGAAAATTTTCGCTAAATTTAGCGGGGAAAATTATCCACTAGATTTAGCGGGGAAAATTTTCCGCTAGATTTAGTGGGAATATTTTTCCGCTAAACTTAGCAGGGAAAATTTTCCGCTAGATTTAGCGGGGAAAATTTTCCGCTAAATTTAGCGGGAAAAAATTTTCCGCTAGATTTAGCGGAGAAAATTTTTCCGCTAAATTTAGCAGAGAAAAATTTTCCGCTAAATTTAGCGGGGAAATTTACCCATCATGCACCGCGCGGTTACGCCGACGGTGACGGCGACGCCGACACCGACGGCGACGGCGACGCCGACGCCGCTCAAGCCGGAAACGGGCGCCTAAGAGCTGCGCTCTAAAACGCAAGGCAGGGAGGTTGTCTGCGCAAGAAAGCCCTTCTTGAACGAGGGAACGCCTACAGATGTAGCAAGTTGGGGGAATAAAGTATCCCAACTCCCAAGGCAAGAGGCCTTAGCAGGCAACACAGGTTGTCAAGGGAGAGATCGCCCCCGCAGGGGGCGCCTACACCTTAGGTGCTAGGTGCTTGGTGAGTATCGCCACCACGGACCCCAGCCACGTGGCCCACCATACCCGCACGCAGGGGGCACCTACTTTATAGTAGGTGCTTGGTGAGTGGCGTCACTACGAACCCCGAGCCATGTGGGTTCGCCCACCCACGCCTGGCTGTGCGTGGCTTAACCCATGTCCTGGGAAAAGGGGACCCTGGGGGTTGAGCTGAGCCCGGGGTATGTTTGGACCCTTCGGGGCCCCCCGGGCGAGGCAATACACCGCTTCGGCCCCTGCTTCTCGTAGACGGGTGTCCTGGCTTGGCCCGACCAGGATGATTCAGTCAGTCGCCTCTTCTACCCTCTTCTTCCTCCTTTCACTTTCCCTCCCACCTCTTTCTCTTTTATTCTACACTCTCTTCCTTCGTTTTTCACCTTCTTAGGCGGCAAGGGCCAACCTTGAGTGGAAACAGGTCCTGTCCCTGCAACCACACTAGGGTATAGTGCCCGGGCAGCACTGGTAGAGTAATTGTATCAGCCAAGCCTTTCTTGCTATGGCACATTACCTACCCCTTTGTTGGGCTCCGTGGTGGGCGGTGCACCCGGGCACTGAATCTTTCTCCCATCTTTATGAGTTCTAGGACTAAACCTCCCTCTGATCGGGCCCTGAAAAGGGTCCGCACCGAAGTCCTTAGAAAAGACACAACCCCATCTCCTCCTATGTTCCCCAAATTTTTGGTTATACACTCCGAAGATGACACTCCACTCTCCAAGATGTCCCCCTTTCTTGTTGCGAAAGTGCTAGAAAGTGCGGTCTGAAAGAACTTCAAGGCCAAAAAGATGCCATCAGGCGACCTACTTGTGGAAGTTGAATCCAGACAGCAGAGTACTGAACTCCTCGCTTTGAATTCTGTGTCTGATCACAAAGTGACCATTTCACCCCATCGTACACTCAATACGATTCAGGGCGTTATCTCTGAGGATGACCTGATCGAGAATTCCGACACTGAAATACTGTAAACGAATTAATTTCGCGGGCTCAAATTTTCGGGAATCGGGCCAAAGCTGAAAATTTGAAATTATTCGCGGGTTCTAATTTTCGCGAATTGAGTGTAGCTTCCGTAGCGTTCACATATTGCCCGAATTGTTCGCGGGACGTATTTTTCGCGTTTGTAGGCGATTCGTGAAATTCGCGAAAATTAGGTCCTCGCGAAAATTTAGTCGTTTACAGTACTTGAAGGGCTCTCTGACCAAGGAGTTGTAGCTGCAAGGCGCATCTCCCTGCGTCGGGATGGTCAAGAGCGGAAAGCAAAACACATAGTTCTAACCTTTGATTCCACCACACTCCCCGATGTTGTTAGGGCTGGCTATCTTCACTGCAGGGTTAGGCCCTATGTGCCTAATCCTCGGAGATGTTTCAAATGCCAGAGGTTTGGCCATGGCTCCCAGCATTGCCGTGGATAAGCCACATGTGCGAAATGTGCCAAATCTGACCACCCTGCAGAGTCCTGCACCAACGACCCACACTGTGCAAACTGCGGTGATCCCCATCCTGCATACTCTCGATCCTGCAGAACGTGGAAAGAAGAAAAGGAAGTACTTACTCTTAAAGTGAAAGAAAATCTCTCGTACCCAGAGGCACGCCGTCGCTTCGCATTCTCGCCCAAGGGCAGCTATTCGCAGGTGGTGCAGCGGGGACCTGCACCACTGATGGTAGCAGTGGCGACGCAAACGTCCTTTCTGGACTATGGGAAGCCACGGAAGTCCCCCACGCCCCAGCTGAAGATTCAGCTGCCGGGGCACGTAATCTCGGCTGGGCGGTCTACAGACCCTCCAAGCCAGAGTGCGAACCCTCGCGCTCCAACAGGGCAACAGCCTGTGTCTTCTGAGGCTGTTTCCCAAACCCAGGATGGGCCGGTGGCTGCCGCAACCGCCTCTCCTCCGCGATCTCCTTCCAGGGAGAAGGGTCGACACCGTCGCCAACACTCCCTGGAGAGAGCATCTTCGAAGGAGCGGCATGGCTCTCGTGATGCTCCGGCAGCGGCTGGGGGGCAGGAACGGGTGAACTCGGGTGACGCCCCGCCCAGCACCTCCTCTGCCCCTTTGGCGGGGTCTGGTCGTGGAAGGGGCATGGCGCCCCATTCTCTGAGCCTGCTCAAAGCTGCAGCAAAGGCCTCGCTCCAGGAAGCAGAGGCTATGGATGAGGGTACAGAAGTCTCCACTCATGCGTCTGAGCAAGACGACATGGAGTGGCAGACTTCGAAAACTAAACATAAAAACAAAACACCTGTAATCCCTCCAAAGTGACGTTGTACATTCTTTTTGCCCTGCGCGGCAGAGTTGAGGTCTTTACTTTTACTTATACCTTAGTACTTTTACTGATTTACTAATCGTTTAACTTTGTTTTAGAATAATAGCTAAATTTACTTTTATTCAGTGGAATTGCCGCGGCCTTCTACATAATATTAACGATGTTAACGTTTTTATGGACGACCTCCGTCCTATAGCTCTCTCTTTACAAGAGACGCACCTCAATGATCATCATGTGTCAGTTTTACGTCGTCACAAAGTTTTTGGAAAGGATCGTTCCACATCAAACTCATCTGGTGGAGTAGCGGTGATCGTCCAAAGTGGAGTAGCTTGTTCTCAGATTCCTCTTTCTACACCCCTCGAGGCTGTAGCTGTACGTCTCCTCTTGGACCGCTTTATCACCATTGTTTCCATCTATATTCCACCAAATGTTCCACTGCATATTCATGATCTTCACGATTTAGTTACTCAGCTCCCTCACCCCCTTTTTACTTTTAGGAGATTTTAATGCCCACCATTCCCCGCAGGGGGCACCTGTGAAAGCAGGTGTTTGGTGAGTGGCGTCACCACGGACCCCGAGCCATGCGGGTTCGCCCGCCCACGTCTGGCTGTGCGTGGCATTCCCGTGTCCGGGGAAAAGGGCATCCTGGTGGTTGAGCAGAGCCCGGGGTAGGTTTGGACCCTTCGGGGCCCCCCGGGTGAGGCAATACACCACTTCGGCCCCCGCTTCTCGTAGACGGGAGTCCTGGTAAGGCCCGGCCAGGATGATTCAGCCTAGTCGCCTTTTCTTCTACTATCCCCTCCGATCTTTCACTTTTACCTTTCCTGTTTCTCTTACTTCTCTCTCATTTCTCTTACTCCCTTTTCACCCCTCTTTGGCGGCAAGGGCTAACCTTGGGTGGCGATGGACCTCTGTCTTGACCCACACTTGGGTATAGTTTCCCGGCAGCACTGTTAGTGTAACGTCTCCAGCCAAGCCCTTCTTGTTATGGTGCGTTACCTAACCCCTTGTTGGGCTCGGTGGTGGGCGGTGCACCGCGGATTCTGAACACTCTTTGCCCTCTGTAGTAAATGCTCGTCGCCAAATATGTTGTAAATATAAAATGCGGTCACCCGTGAAAATAAAGAAGAGAGCAGTGCCTGCGTGGGCCTGCGGAAGAGACGAGGTTCTTACATGCCGAGGTGGTGACCGGCGGAGCCGGGGGCGGGAGCCCCGGAAGAAAGGAGAGGTCCGTTGTGGTCGGTGGTTGAAGGCGCACTCATTTATTTAACGGTAAACAACGTGGGGTTGAAGCGCCACGGGGACGCAACCCTGGTAACATGGGCGCAATGGTGAAACAGTGGCGCCATCTAGTTAGTGTGTATAAAACATGAAAAATATAAATACTACACTTTCCTTTCCTTAAAAAAAAATAAACCCATATTCTTCCCTTTCTTAGAAAAAATTGAATAATCTCTCTTCTCAAAAAAACAATGAGAGAAGGAAAAACTGATGCTTAACTGCAGGGCAGTTGGATATGAAATTCACTGAAAGGAAATACAATGACATCTGACAACTCTATGCCAAGAGACTGGAAATATGAAATGAATGAAAAGGAAAAGGCACGTCGCAATTAACCTTTGCGGAAAGCACACAATGAGAAAGGCTGCGCTGAGGCAGTATGCTGGATAAAGAAAAAGTTCACTGAATGTTCACACATATCTTGAACCCAGTCCAAAGGAGTTAATAAAATAGTCCTTCAGGACATCTGGCAGCCGCCGACGACACCCTTGCGCAGAGGCGTCTGGTGGCTCCGATCTGGGGAACGGCTTGGGCTGCGTTGTGACTGGTGGTGTCAAAGACACACTCACAGGTGGCGGCGCCAGCACTGTTGAACTGTCGTTGGTGGTGCTGGATGGCCAGCTGTTGTCTGGAGACGTCCCAGGAGACGTGTTCTCCTCGGGCACAGGCTCCAAGACCTCTACAGGAACTGTAGGCGGAGCTGCAGGCAGGGCTGCAGCGGAAGGGGCGGCGGCTGACGGGGCCGCGGCAGGAACTGCAGGCGGGGCTGCAGCAGGAAATGGGGCCCCGGGGGCAAGGTACCTCCCCGGGGCCGGGACTGTGGCGCCGAAGGGTGGCGCATCTTTCGACACCTCCGATGGCCGGACTGGAACACGGTGGGAGGGTTGCTAGGCCCCCCACGGTCGAGTCGTAGCCACCGGGGTCGACTCTCGCAGACTCGGTCGAGATGTCCTTGTTTCTGGCAGGAGAAGCAGCGACGGTGGGCGGCCGGACAAAACTTCCTTGGGTGGCAGGGGCCACCACAAAAACGGCACCGCTCCGGAAAGTCATCGGGCGGCGCGACGGTGCAGATCGTTGCTGGGAGCTCGTAGTCCGGGAAGGTGACGCCTCGCACGGAAGTCCCTGTCGGACCAGGCTCTGCTTGTCGACGGTAGTAGTAGTCGTTGCGGACGGAGGCTCGCCGTCCCGCAGGAAAGGCCAGCTGCTGCTGGTAATCAGTGTTGCGGAATGGGCACCCCCACTCCATTCCCATTCCATTCCGCGGAATTAGAGTTTTCGATAATTCCATTCCTTTCAACTCCTAGGAATGAGGACACGGGGCCCATTCCCACTCCTGGAATGGCTGAATCGTTCCATTCCATTCCTCTCATTCCTAAAAGTTAAAAGTGTCACTTGACAGCTGCATTACGTTGCAGGGTAGGGCAAAAATATTCAAAAATGTATTTGAAAATACAAATACTGGGATAGATGAAAATAGTTGCTAAGATACTGACACTCAAGTCTCAAATATATCTGTAAAAATGTATCGCGATACGTATCGGAAACACATTTTAAAAATAGGCAAAAGGTCTTTGGAAATACAAATACAAGAATACATTTTTGGTAGAGCAGAAATATAAATACTGATAATGCAATACATTTTTTAAATTTCTTTGAGACGCCAACTGAGACGAGGCTTTAAGTTTGAAGTGGAAGTTTTTTTTTGGGGGGTCGACATTACTTTCCCGCAGGCTTGGCACTTCGCCTTGAAGGTAGTGGTTCCGGACGAAGAGTCTTCAATGGGTTTAAAGAAACGTTCCATCAAGCATTGACCGCGGTCCCTTCCCTGACTTCCTGTCTGACTGACCAGTGATGCGAAAAAACTTCGACCTCTAAATAAATTCAATCAAAACATCATCACTTCCCTGTCCAATAAGGGCGCCCCTGTCAGTCCTGATCACATGACGTCACGGTGAGATGAACTAGTATTCTTGAATGTGTAGTTGTTGCCTTGAACATGAAACTTTACCCACGCTGCTGTATGAAAAGACAATACATACTTTCGTTGTAGGTGACCTCGTTGAAGACTATGCAGGCAGTTGCATTTGGAATTCTCGAGAAAAGTGGACCACCTGAAGCATTCTGAAGCACATGTCTTAACTTCTGTTACGGTTGAAAAATCGATACGGTGGCATCCCTGTTGTGACAAAGTTTTGCCTAGCATCATCCAAACAGAGACCTCGTGGATTGTGACCTGAGATGGCCGGCACAGGTGCGAGCTCTCCGAGAAACAGCGCGCTCGAGACGAGACGCAGGTGTACGAAGTCTGGGTCCGCACAGCGAAGCCACGTCTGGCCTCCTTCCTGGGTATCGGATCACCAGAGCAGCGGGGTCACGTTCACGTCGACTGATGACGTACCCTTGAGCCGTGCAATAGTACAGGCGCAGACGCATTCGAATATGTGTTGAACTTCACTGGTGAAAGGCGCCACCGCCGCCCTCCTCCCTCCCCCCTCTGCTTTTCGCTTTGACGCTTGTTTTTTGTATTGCATTTTTTGGCGCATAAGTCTGTTAGGGCCATACGCGGGTTCGCAGTTTACCGCTCATTTTATTTCTGAACAGCTGACTCGCTGACTAGCTCGGTGTAGCTGAACGTAAAAAAAAAAAAATATATATATATATAAAGAACCTGGCCCATTCCATTCCCATTCCATTCCGGGCAAAAGGCATCTAATTCCATTCCCATTCCATTCCCCTCAAGGTTGCTGCCATTCCATTCCCATTCCATTCCGGGGTCGCGAAAATGCGGAATGATTCCGGAATCATTCCAACTCCGGAGTGGCAACTCCGCAACACTGCTGGTAATGGTCGCCCCTTGGACGACTTCGGCACACGTTGGCGAAGTGGCCCGCACGACCACACGAGAAGCACGAAGCTCCGGATGCCGGACAATCTTGCCGCGCGTGGCTCTTGCGGCCACAAAAGAAACAAAAATCGCACGACGAGCGCGCGCGAGCTCCTCGATGAGGGAGCGAACGACGGCGGATGAATGGGGGAGGAGGTCTCAACTCGCGACCCGACGGGGAAGGAGGAGAAGGAGGGGGAGAAGGACGCTCGCGTCTCGGGGGAGACGGGGGAGGAGGATGCTGAGTCCTCAGTGAAGATGATGCCTCGCCATTTTGGGCATGCTGATCGCTCAACGGTTGAAGAGAACGGCCATCTTGGACACGCTCTACCACGTGCGACGCGTTTGGATCGTGCTCTGACAAACGCCGAAAAAGATCGCAATCTCGAGATGTCCGCTCGAACTGCTGCGCTAGTTGGACAGCACGATCGAGGCTAGGTGCGGTAGCTCCGTCGGACTCTCGGATTAAACGATCCTGCACTTCTGTGCTGTGGATCCCCGAAATAAACATCTCCGCGACGCGGCTCTCCAAAGCCTCGCCGTAATCGCAAAAAGAAGCTAGGCGTCTGAGCGCCCCAAGATACTTGTGATGTTATAGGTTCAGGTCAAACCGCCGAAGGAGGAATTCAGTCAAACCGTGAGCTTTGATCAAGATATATATATTTAAAAAAAGAAAAATAATAAACGTTCTAGTTATATACAAATGTACAAGTCGGAAGCGGTCTCACTTTCGGTCCGTCCTCATGTGGCTGGGGGGCTTGGTGCTGTCTGGTTGCCAGCAGTGCTTGGTTGCTGCTGAGCGATGTTCCGCGTGTTTCTTGATGATGGTCTGGGATGCCCTGCTCCGGGACACCGCCGAAGTCGTTGGTCGTTCGCAGTGATGTTCCTTGGTGCTGGTTTGGGATGCTATGCTCCGGGACACCGCCGAAGTCGTTGCTCGTTCCCACCAGCGGCTACTTCGGGTCGCTGCCGAATGCCTCGTTCACGCGGGATGTTGATGCTCAGGTAGCACACCGCCAAGCTGGTATTTCGCCCGTCAGGAGCACCCTCGGGACGTCGCCGGGTATGCTTCCACCTCGACGGGTTGCGGCCGAACAAGACCCCTTCGTCTTCTTCTCCTTCGCCCCCTCCTCTTCCGATCTGCTTCCTCGACGTTTTCTTCTTCTCCTCCATTTCTCTTTTGTAGCACGACATTTACCCCCTCCTCCAGAATTTAGTCGTACTAAATTTCCACACCACGTTGATGCATCATCCTTTTTTTTTTTTACGTCCGTGTGTTGGTTCACCAGTTTGCGAATCACTTTCACACCCTGAACGTTTTATAACTGGCCCGCACCCAGTTCACGATTTCAGGTACACCAGCACATCAGCTACATTTCAGCTGCCGAAACTAAACCACTTCCATCCGTTACTGTATCACGGTATACTTCCATCATGCGTATAAATATCATCATATAAAAAAAATATTTTTTTTTCACGCTTCCTTTTTGGTGTTGTTCAAACTCTGCTCAAGTAGTCCGCCCCGATATTGTCTTTGCCTTTTATATACTTTATTCTAAATGTAAACTCTTGCAGAGATAAACTCCACCTCATTACCCTCGCGTTGTTGAGTTTCGTCTTATTCAAATATTCTAGCGGTTGATGGTCCGTCTCAACCACGAATTCCTTTCCGTACAGGTAAATAGCATATTTACCAATTGCCCACACGAGTGCGAGGCATTCACGTTCTATAGCCGCGAAGTTCTTTTCGCTCGCGCTAAGTTTTCTACTGCCATATAACACTGGGTGCAGCATGCCCTCGTGCTCTTGCAACAGCACTGCTCCCAAAGCTTCGTCTGATGCATCCGTACGCAGGACGAATTGCTTAGACACATCGGGCGCTAACAAAATGGGTGGTTCTGCCAGCCTTCTTTTAAGCTCTTTGAAGCTTGTGTCATGTTCAGAGCACCATTGTACTGTGTTACTTTGTCCCTTCCTTGTGAGGTTAGTAAGTGGGGCTGCTATCTCTGCATAACGGGGTATGAACTCTCGATAATATCCTGTAAGACCTAGAAAGGCTCGCACCTGTTTTTTTGTCGTTGGCGCCGATGCTTGTTGAATCTTTTCTATTATTTCCCTCTTCGGTGCGATTTGGCCCATACCAAGCTTGTGACCTAAAAATGTTATAGCGTCAAATCCAACCTCGCATTTGTTTGGCTTAACCGTGAGATGATTCCTCTTGAGACATTCAAAGATTTGCCGTAATGTTTGGCAGTGCTCTTCCCACGAGTCAGTGGCCACCAAAATGTCGTCAATGTAGTGATGTACATTGGGCACCCCCTCCAGGACGGACCTCATCAACTTGGTAAACACTGCAGCAGCCGTCTTCAGCCCGAAAGGCATAAACCGGAATTGATAAAGGCCAGTTCTTGTAGAGAAGGCGGTTTTCTCCTTGGCTGATTCTTCCATCGGTATCTGCCAATACCCCTTCGCTAGATCAAATTTAGAAAAATATTTCTTTTGCCCGACTCTTGCAAACACTACGTCCGACCTTGGTATAGGTTCAGCGTCAGCCACTAAGACTGCGTTCAATCGCCGAAAGTCAACACACAGCCTATTAGAGCCATCAGGTTTTTTTACCATTATTATGGGTGCGTTGTAGGCGGACGTGGATCGTTCGATGATGCCTAATCTTAGCATCTCTTCCACTTCTTCTTCCACTTCATCCTGAATGGCAAAAGGCAACGGATACTGCCTTACAAACACCGGCTCTTCTGTCATCAATCGAAGTTTGCATTGCAATGCATTTGTTCTGCCCGGTACGTCAGAGAATATATCTTCAAACTCTCCGATCGCGTCAGTTAGATCTTTCTTTTGCTTTTGGCTTAATTTAGGATTGATGATCACATCCTGCGCTCCCTGTTGCCTTTTTAGACTGGGCGTCGTAATCTCCCCTAGATCTTCAACCTCATCCTGAACCACCATCACCCCACAACTTTCATTCCTTTTTCCGCGACATACGTATTTTTGCAACATGTTTATGTGAAACATTTTTCTCTTGTCTCCAACCAGCAGTTCGTAATTTACATCGCCTTTTCGCCTCACAACTTCGTACGGCCCTTTCCACTGCATGGTTAGTTTATTGTGATCACTGGGTAGTAGTATGAGCACTCTGTCCCCTGGCTCGAACCTTCGATCCTGGCTCTTCCGGTCGTAGAACCTTTTCTGTTTTGCTTGCGCCTCTGCCATGATCTCATGCGCCACTTCACACGTTTTCTTCAGTTTGTCCTTGAGTTCGATCACGTATCCGTATGATGTTTTTAACTCCTGGTTTAAGCTTTTGTTGGACCACAGCTCCTTAAGGATGGTCAAAGGACCTCTCACATTTCGCCCGTACAACATCTCAAATGGTGCGAATCCTAGCGACGCTTGTGGTACTCCTCTATAGGCAAAGAGGAGTGCTGGGATATACCTATCCCAGTCCGTGGGTCGTTCTTGGGTCATTCTCTTCATCATTTGCTTTATGGTACCATTAAATCTCTCTACGAGCCCATTACACATTGGGTGATATGGCGTAGTTAACAACTGCCGAAAGGATAATAGACGTCCTATCTCTTTCATAAGATTGGAAGTGAAGTTCGTACCTCGATCACTCAGAATCTCCTTAGGTACTCCGTACCGGGAGAACATCTCGACTAGGGCTTCTGCCACCTGCGGGGTATCAATGGTTTTCAATGCCACGGCGTCCGGGTACCTCGTGGCTACATCAACCATTGTCAAGATATATCGGTTTCCCTTGCTGGATTTCGGGGTTATTGGTCCGATGATATCTATCGCTACCCGGTGGAACGGTTCTTCAATTATGGGCATACTCATCATTGGGGCCTTTTTCACGGTGCCTTTTGGTATAGTGCGTTGGCACACATCACAAGACCGTATGTAGCGTTTAACGTCACCTTGCATACCAGGCCAAAAGAATTCTTCCGCTACCCTAGCGACCGTGCTCTTTACCCCCTGATGGCCCGACATTATTCCATCGTGAGCCAATTCCATTACAGTCTTTCTAAATACCGTCGGTACAATGAGTTGGTGTTTCACGTCCCCGTCGCTGAATTCGACTCGACGGAACAACAAATCATCCTTCACGATGTATTCCGTTGTTACGTCACATCTCCATTTTCGCACTCGTTTATTCAGACTTCTAAAACACCTCTGCAGACTCTCATCCGACTTTTGCTCCCCTGTCAATTGAAGAGCTGTGACTTCTAGCAGCTCTATAACCGGCGCCTTGAGCTGGGGCAATTGTTTCTCTTCACTTTTGCCCGTTCTTCTTGCTCCTGCTGCAAATGACACCTCATTATGAATCTGCTCTACATTCAACGACTCCCCTTCTCCGGGTTCTTGCAATAGTCGGTCGTTCTCAGCATGCGAAGTAACGCTGTTCATTGAATTCGACGGCGTTTCGCCATACACTTCATCTCCTTGGTGACGTATTTTCTTTGTAATTGTGCCCCACCCTGAATCCGGGCAGTCAACTTTTCTAGCCCCTGGGATATTACCCAGTATGAGGTCATACAGCGGTTCTTCTACGCATTTGGCACGTACTTCCCCCGTGTAATAAGGTGTATCTATGTTGATTATCGCTTCAGGCATAACCCTCATGGTGCCGTCAACCAGGATAACCCCCGTGGACGTCCCTGTGAACTCTTCACTTTGTACCAGTCTCTTTCTTACTAGTACTGTGTTGGTTCCACTATCCCTAAGCACTGATATCTTAATATTATGTAACCTCCCTTCGACCACCGGCATCATCATGTCGATACTGTGTACTAAATCAGCGTCAGTAACATGTTCAGATCTTGTATCTGTTATCACTCTCTGCTGTTCTTTGTTGTCCCTCGTTAATGCCTTCTGTCTTTTATCCAGGACACACGCTGCTTTGTTCTGGGGGTGATTGGCGCACTGCCCAGCTTTGTGTCCTGTTTTGCCGCACTCCCAGCATCGTACTCCTGCCTGATTTTGTCTATATCCGCTTCTGCAATCACTTGCCTTATGCCCAACCTTACTGCACAGAAAGCATCTAGGCGATGGTCTTCGGGCTCCTCCCGTTTGTCCAGTACCCTTACTGTTCTCGCCGTCTGGTCTCAGTGTCGTACCACCCCCGTCTTTCATAGCACCCAGATTGCATTTTCCTTGAGCTTCCAGGTACTGGTCAGCTAGCTCTGCCATTTCTTGCGCTGCATTCACGTTACGTTCTTTTAGAAAAATGGCCAACTTAGGGTGACAGCAACTAAGGAACTGTTCGGCAATTACCCTATCCCTCACTGCCTCGAACGTCTTCTCTGTCTGTGCCATTTCGAGCCACCTATCAAAATAATTACTCAATCTGGTACAGAATTGTCGTCCAGTTTCTGCCTCCTCCGGCTTGCTTCGTCTGAACTTTTCTCTAAAACCGTCTGCAGTTAGTCTGAATCGTTGGAGCAAGGTGATCTTAACCTTCTCGTAGTCTAGGGAGTCAGCTGCTGTCATCCTCCCGAATGCGGTTAAAGCTTCACCCACGAGACAAAGACTAAGGGACGTCGCCCATTCCTCCTTCGCCCATCCTTGTCCTACCGCAATCCTCTCAAATCTATGCAAGTAGGCATCTAAGTCATCGCGCTTCTCGTCAAAGGGCGGCATCAATTTCTTCAAGCAAGCTCGTCCTCTTGATTGACCTTCGCCCCCTCCGTCTGTTGTCGCCCCACTGGCACGTTCTGTTTCCGCGAGTTTGATCTTAAGCTCTATCATAGCGATCTCATGTGCCGCTTTCAGTCTGGCGTCCTCCCTCTCCCTCTCAGCCTTCTGCTGTTCCCTCTCAGCCTTCTGCTGTTCCCTCTCATGTTCGAGTCTGGAATCTTCTCTAGCGTGTACTCTCTCCTCTCTCTCACGCTTTCGTTCCTCCTCCAGAAGATGTAACGCTTCCTCTTTTGTTAGTCCGAGGGAGCTTCCTAAAGCCATTATCTTTTCAAACTCCATTTCAGACTTAATGGGAAATGTTCACCGGTACAACTGGCTTTCCTCACTCAGCGGTTCGAATCCTGGCAGGCTCGCCAAATTGTGATGTTATAGGTTCAGGTCAAACCGCCGAAGGAGGAATTCAGTCAAACCGTGAGCTTTGATCAAGATATATATATTTAAAAAAAGAAAAATAATAAACGTTCTAGTTATATACAAATGTACAAGTCGGAAGCGGTCTCACTTTCGGTCCGTCCTCATGTGGCTGGGGGGCTTGGTGCTGTCTGGTTGCCAGCAGTGCTTGGTTGCTGCTGAGCGATGTTCCGCGTGTTTCTTGATGATGGTCTGGGATGCCCTGCTCCGGGACACCGCCGAAGTCGTTGGTCGTTCGCAGTGATGTTCCTTGGTGCTGTTGATGCTCAGGTAGCACACCGCCAAGCTGGTATTTCGCCCGTCAGGAGCACCCTCGGGACGTCGCCGGGTATGCTTCCACCTCGACGGGTTGCGGCCGAACAAGACCCCTTCGTCTTCTTCTCCTTCGCCCCCTCCTCTTCCGATCTGCTTCCTCGACGTTTTCTTCTTCTCCTCCATTTCTCTTTTGTAGCACGACAATACTCGAGAACGGTCTCTCCTGGACCTTGTACTCGGTTGATGAACTTCCTACGCTCAACAATGATGTTTCGAGCGGAAGCAAAATGTGAATCCAAAGCGGACAATAAAACTTGAAATTCGTCCTGAGTCGCACTAGCGGGTGGACCTGCTAGGTTGAACGCATCAACGACGCGATTGCCTTCATCTCCGAGAAATGAACATAAAATTGCCCTTTTTCGTTTCGGCGGAAAATCCTCGGCGTCGATCGCCTCGAGGTAGGTGAGGAAGCCTCGCTTCCATGTTTGCCACGGCGTCGTCGGTTCGCCGGGCGTGTTGAGAAAATTGGCGGGAACTCTGCACGACGCCATTCCGAACGTCAAAGATGACGCGAAGAGCGAAAAAAAAATACACGTCCAGTCCGTCGGACGGGGAGTACGACCAACCAACCGCTCGGACCCTCTCTAAACGATGCTCAAAAGCAGAGCCGCGACGAAAAGCGGCGAAACAAAGCCTCAAAGGCGAAGGTTCAAAATGCAGAGAAAAAAAAATTATCCCGTCCTCGTTCGCCAAAAATGTAGTAAATGCTCGTCGCCAAATATGTTGTAAATAGAAAATGCGGTCACCCGTGAAAATAAAGAAGAGCAGTGCCTGCGTGGGCCTGCGGAAGAGACGAGGTTCTTACATGCCGAGGTGGTGACCGGCGGAGCCGGGGGCGGGAGCCCCGGAAGAAAGGAGAGGTCCGCGGGAGCCCCGGAAGAAAGGAGAGGCGCACTCATTTATTTAACGGTAAACAACGTGGGGTTGAAGCGCCACGGGGACGCAACCCTGGTAACACGGGCGCAATGGTGAAACAGTGGCGCCATCTAGTTAGTGTGTATAAAACATGAAAAATTTAAATACTACACCCTCCTATGGCGCCCCTCTCTTCCAAACCCCGTTCAGGGCAGGCCTTTAAAAGGCGTTGCCTTTTTGAACCCAAGACCATCGACAAAGATTCTGAAGGAGAAACATTTACAAAGTTTTTCGTTGTTCATTCGCTTGATGAACAAAAACATGTTGCAAAGCTGTCGCCTTTTGTTGTTGCGAAGGTACTAGAAAACCTTGTCGGGTTCTCCTACAAGGCTAAAAAGCAGCACTCCGGAGACCTCCTAGTGGAGGTAACCACCAAAAAACAAAGTGAAGCGATCCTGAAGCTGACTAGTTTTCTTGATGTAAAAGTGTCGGTTAGCCCTCACCGCACGCTCAACACCATCCGTGGGGTCCTCTCCGAGGACGACTTCTTACACACTAGTGAGGAAGAACTTCTCGAGGGACTCCAAGGTGTTGGCGTTGTTGCCGTTAAGCGCATCATATTCCGTAAAAAGGGTGAGGAAATTCCTTCCAAACACGTAATCCTTACTTTTGAAAGAAACACACTACCAGAAACCATCAAGGCAGGATACCTTAACTGCCGCATCCGCCCTTACGTCCCCAACCCCCAGCGGTGCTTCCGTTGCCAGCGTTTTGGCCACGGATCACGCAGCTGTCGAGGGAAGGAGACGTGTGCAAAGTGCGGCAGCCATGACCATCTAGCCGACATCTGTGAAGGGGCAGCTTTCTGCGTCAACTGCAAGGGTCCTCACCCTGCATACTCTCGTTCTTGCCCCTCGTGGCGACAGGAAAAAGAAATTCTCACCTTAAGAGCAAAAGAAAACATATCTTACCCAGAGGCAAAGCAAAGATTCTCCTTTCTTTCGAAAGGCACATACTCCGACGCGGTGCGCAGGGGCCCTCCACCGCGAGCGGAATCGAAGGCCACCCAGGTCTCGCCTGAAGCCCTGGCAGTGGCCCTTCGGGCCCCAACCCCCCCGCAGGGGCAGCAGCTTCCCCCACCCTCTGGAGGGAGCACATCAGCAGCCCCCAAGTCTCACGACAGGCAGGCAATGCCAATGCCCGTCCTGACTTCGACGCTTTCCCCCGGCGGGAAGGAGCGACACTCTCGCCCCAACTCACTGGAGAGGACCTCCTCCACCAAGGAGCGGCACAACGCTCGTGCTGCTCTGGTATCTAAGGGGCAGGAACGGGTGGACCTGGGTGAGAACTCACCCAGTACCTCGTCCGCCTCTTCAGCTGGGTCTGGTCGGGGCCGGGGTTTACCACCTCGTACCTCCAGCCTTCCCAGGTCTACAGGGAGCGCCCCACCTTTAGAGGTAGAGGCGATGGAGCAGTGCACAGAGTTGTCCACTCCTGCATCCGATCAGGACGACATGGAGTGGCAGCTTTCGAAGACCAAACACAAAGGCAAAAAACCTGTAATTGCACCTAAATGATGTGCCTGATGTGGCTGCCTGTTTGAGATCGAATCTACTCGTTTCTTCCTTTACCCTCCTTTTTATCTAAGATTTTAATATATTTAGAAAATGAGAAAATTTGTTTTTATGCAGTGGAATTGCCGCGGCCTTTTACGGAATATTGACGATGTTAACTTTTTTATGGACGACCTCCGTCCTATTGCTCTCTCTTTACAAGAGACACACCTTAACAATCATCATATGTCTGTTTTACGTCGTCACCAAGTTTTTAGAAAGGATCGTTACACATCAAACTCATCTGGTGGTGTAGCGGTGATCGTCCAAAGTGGAGTTGCTTGTTCCCAGATTCCTCTCTCCACACCCCTTGAGGCTGTAGCTGTACGTCTCCTCTTGGACCGCTTTATCACCGTTGTTTCCATCTATATTCCACCAAATGTTCCACTGCTTATTCATGATCTTCATGATTTAGTTACTCAGCTCCCTCACCCCTTTTTACTTCTAGGAGATTTTAATGCCCACCATCCCTTGTGGGGTAGCACACGCCAGGACTCGCGTGGTGGGGTCATTGAACGGTTTTTACTGTCATCTAGCCTCTGTCTTTTGAACAGCAGAGAGCCTACCTTTTTTAGCGCAGCTCATAAATCATTTACATTCATCGATTTTTCCATTTCATCCCCATCCTTGGTGTCTTGTTTCACATGGAGCGTTTTAAATAATCCTTTTGGAAGCGACCACTTCCCGGTTGCTCTGGAGAGCGTGGAATCTATTCCCAGTCTCATGAAACGGACTCCGCGTTGGAAGCTAGAAAAGGCGGACTGGGCCCTTTTTAGCCAAAAATCTGAGCTTGTCCCCTCTATGTTCTCTTCGTTAACTCATGACGATGCCACAGCCTACATCAAAGAGCATATAATTAGTGCTGCGCTTTGCTCTATCCCTCAAACTTCTTCGAACATCCCCAAGAAATGTAAGCCATGGTGGAATGAGGATTGTTCCACCACAAAGAATAACCAAGATAAGGCTTGGGGTGTCTTTCGTAGATACCCGACATCTGTGAACTTGATTGAATTCAAGAGGCGCAGAGCTTGTGCCCGTTGGACACGGAAGCAAGCTAAAGGAAAATCTTGGAGAGGTTACTTGTCTTCCATCAGCAGCTACGTTCCAGCAAAGGAAGTGTGGGACAAACTCCACAAGGTCGAGGGGAAATACCGCTGTTTTACAATCCCCCTTTTTCCTTCTTCTGGAGCCTCATTGTTAGACCATGCTAATGTGTTGGGCAATCACTTCGCGTCTGTTTCAAACTCTGCCCATTACTCTCCAGCATTCCTGAAGCGTAAGGCAAGCATGGAAAAGACGAGGCTCTGCTTCACAGGAGGAGCGTCTGCACCTTACAATCAGCCATTTACAATGGTTGAGCTCGAAGTGGCCCTGAACTCCCGCAAGAATTCAGCCCCCGGTCCTGATGGAATTCACTACGACATGATCCGCCACTTATCTAGAGAGTCACTCAGTGCCCTTCTCGCTTACTTCAATGGCCTGTGGAGTGATGCATACTTTCCTGTTGAATGGAAGCGGGCTGAAGTTATACCGCTGTTGAAACCTGGCAAGGACCCTTCCCTCCCTGCAAGTTACCGACCAATAGCATTGTCAAGTTGTATGGGGAAAACCTTTGAAAGATTAATTAACAGGCGTCTTATTTATTTTCTTGAGCAGCATAATATATTGGATATCAATCAGTGTGGCTGCCGGCCTGAACGGTCTACAACAGACCAGTTAGTGCGGCTGGAGACCTTTGTGCGCGAGGCATTCGTCAACAGGCAGCATTGTGTATCTGTTTTCTTTGATTTGGATAAGGCCTATGATACCGCTTGGAAGTATGGCATCTTGCGCGACGTTTCTATGTACGGGATACGCGGTAGAATGCTTCAGTGCATAAAGAGTTTTTTGTGTAAACGCACTTTTCGAGTTCGGTTGGGAACAACTTTATCAGACTGGTTCGTTCAGGTGAATGATGTTCCTCAGGGTGGAGTCCTGAGCGTGACACTCTTTGCAATAAAAATTAACTCTCTTGGTAAAATCATTCCTCCTTCAGTATCTTATTCGCTATATGTCGATGACTTTCAGATATCTGTAGCGTCTTGTAATATGTCTAGCTGTGAGCGGCAGCTACAACTGGCCATAAATAAAATGACTAGATGGGCTGATAAAAATGGTTTTAGGTTCTCTCCGGAGAGAACTGTTTGCGTTCCTTTCTCTTTAAGGCGTGGCCTCTGTTTAGATCCTACACTCTTTTTAAATGGAAACAACATTGCTCTCAAAACGGAGCACAAATTTCTAGGAGTTATTTTCGACCGTAAACTTACTTTTGTTTCGCATCTCAAACAGCTCAAGCAAAAAACTATGCAGGCATCGAACATACTCAAAGTTCTTTCGCACAAGTCGTGGGGCTCGGATAAGAAATGCCTCCTTCGTCTATATTCTTCTCTCATTCGATCCCGCCTTGATTATGGCTCAATTGTATACGCCTCTGCGAGACCGTCTGCTTTAAAAATGCTTGATCCAGTACATCACCTTGGGCTGCGTTTGGCATCTGGTGCTTTTCGCACCTCCCTTGTGCTTAGCTTGTATGTTGACTGTCATGAAATGTCGCTTGAAAAAAGGCGACAGCTGCTTAGCCTCACCTATGCTTACAAAATTTTGTCAAACCCCAGCTCCCCCACTTAGTTGTATTCAAAACTCTAGGTTTTCTCGCCTCTTTAACCATAAGCCAACTGTTGTGCGGCCTTTGAGTCTTCGTGTCGAGAGTCTTCACTCCTCCCTCAATTTGACTCATGATTTTAACCTCTTGGATAGTTCATACCGTACTGCCCCATGGAATGTCAAATCCATTTTTTGTGACTGGTGCTTCACAAAATTCAGGAAGCAAAGAGTCTCACCTTTAATTTTACAGCAGGAATTCTTTGCATTGGAGGAAAAATACAAAGATTATAATCATTTTTACACTGATGGTACAAAGTCAACAATGTTTGTTGGTGCGGCTGTATACTCTTCTCGTTTTTCCAAAGTCGCTCGTCTAAACACTCTTGCCAGTATTTTTACTGCCGAGCTATATGGGGTCATGATGGCGCTTGATTATATAGTTCAGAGTAAAATAAAGAAAGCCATCATCTTTGTAGATTCCCAGAGTGTTGTTAGGGCTGTATGTTCTGTTTTATCAACAAAGAATCTGCTGACCCTGACTGTGCTTGGTAAGGTGCAGAAGGGCCTACAGGATGGGCATGATATTAGGTTTTGTTGGATTCCTAGCCATGTGGGCATTGCTGGCAACGAGGCTGCAGATAAACTGGCCGTCTCTTCGCAAAATCTTCCGGTGTCTCATGTACGCATCCCCCACCAAGACTTAAAAATGCCTACAAGACTTGCAGTCTTGCAATCGTGGCAGTCTGAGTGGGATTCAGAGGTTAACAATAAGCTTCACACCATCAAGCCAGACCTTGGTACTTGGGAAACATCTTACAACAAAAATAGATTCCACGAGGTCCTCCTATGCCGCCTGAGAATTG
Organism: Ixodes persulcatus; assembly: GCA_013358835.2. Taxonomy (NCBI): domain Eukaryota; kingdom Metazoa; phylum Arthropoda; class Arachnida; order Ixodida; family Ixodidae; genus Ixodes; species Ixodes persulcatus. Next base: position 828,530 of record JABSTQ010009423.1, read on the forward strand.
GCCACACCTACCTTACACATAGCTACCTGCTTACTGGTGGAGAACCTCCATCCTGTGAGCGCTGCGGTGAACCTTTGACTGTCCTTCATATTTTATTTCTTTGTCGTGGTCTGCGGCAGCAGCACGAATTCTTTTTTCCTGACCTTTTCAAATATCGCATTCCATTTCACCCTGCCTTGCTACTTGGTGAGCAACCACTGATTTCATTCAAACGTCTTTTTGATTTTCTTGAAAATATAGGATTTTTAAACAAATTATAGAACTATTTTCCCATAGTTTAATTCAACTCACCCTTTTTTATTGACCCACCTTGTTTGGCGCAGTATGGCCATTGTTGCTCTTGCGCCATTAAACCCGTAAACAACAACAACAATGCCCACCATTCCTTGTGGGGTGGCACACGCCAGGACTCGCGTGGTGGGGTCATTGAACGGTTTTTACTGTCATCTAGGCTCTGTCTTTTGAACAGCAGAGAACCATACCTTTTTTAGCGCAGGTCACAACTCATTTACGTCCATTGATCTTTCCATTTCATCTCCATCCTTGGTGTCTTGTTTCACATGGAGCGTTTTAAATAATCCCTTTGGCAGCGACCACTTTCCGATTACTCTGGAGAGCGTAACATCGATTCCCAGTCTCATGAAACGGACTCCACGTTGGAAGCTGGAAAAAGCAGACTGGGCTCTTTTTAGCCAAAAATCCGAGCTTTTTACGTCTATTTTCTCTTCGTTAACTCATGACGAAGCCACAGCCTACATCACAGAGCATATAATTGGTGCTGCTCTTTGCTCCATCCCTCAAACGTCTTCGAACATCCCCAAGAAATGTAAGCCATGGTGGAATAAGGATTGTTCCACCACGAAGAATAACCAAGATAAGGCTTGGGGTGTCTTTCGTAGATACCCGACGTCTGTTAACTTGACTGAATTCAAGAGGCGCAGAGCTTGTGCCCGCTGGACTCGGAAGCAGGCTAAAGGAAAGTCTTGGAGAGGTTACTTGTCCTCCATCAGCAGCTATGTTTCAGTAAAGGAAGTGTGGGACCGACTTCACAGGGTCGAGGGGAACTACTGCTGTTTTACGATCCCCCTTTTTCCTTCTGGAGCCTCATTGCTAGACCGGGCTAACGTCTTGGGCACTCACTTCGCTGCTGTTTCAAACTCCACACATTACTCTCCAGCATTCCTGAAGCGTAAGGCAAGCATGGAGAAGACGAGGCTCTGCTTCACAGGAGGAACGTCTGCACCTTACAATCAGCCATTTACAATGGTTGAGCTTGAAGTGGCTCTGAACTCCTGCAAGAATACAGCCCCCGGTCCTGATGGAATTCACAATGACATGATCTGGCACTTATCTAGAGAGTCACTCAGTGCTCTTCTCAGTTACTTCAATGGCCTGTGGAGCGATGCCTACTTCCCTGTCGAATGGAAGCGGGCTGAAGTTATACCGCTGTTGAAACCTGGCAAGGACCCTTCCCTCCCTGGAAGTTACAGACCAATAGCATTGTCAAGTTGTCTGGGGAAAACCTTTGAAAGATTAATTAACAGGCGTCTCATTTATTTTCTCGTGCAGCATAATATCCTGGATATCAATCAGTGTGGCTGTCGGCCTGAACGCTCTACAACAGATCAGTTAGTGCGGCTGGAGGCCTTTGTGCGTGAAGCATTCGTCAACAGGCAGCATTTTGTATCTGTTTTCTTTGATTTGGACAAGGCCTATGATACCACTTGGAGGTATGGCATCTTGCGCGACCTTTCTATGTACGGAATACGCGGTAGAATGCTTCAGTGCATAAAGAGCTTTTTGTGTAAACGTATACTTTTCGAGTTCGATTGGGAACAACTTTATCAGACTGGTTCGGTCAAGAGAATGGTGTTACTCAAGGTGGAGTCCTAAGCGTCACACTCTTTGCAATAAAAATTAACTCTCTTAGTAAAGTCATTCCTCCTTCAGTATCTTACTCGCTATATGTCGATGACATTCAAATATCTGTAGCGTCATGTAATATGTCTAGCTGTGAGCGACAGCTACAACTGGCCATAAATAAAATGACTACATGGGATGATGAGAATGGTTTTAGGTTCTCTCCGGAGAAAAATGTTTGTGTTCTCTTTTCTTTAAGGCGTGGCCTCTGTTTGGATCCTACTCTTCTTTTAAATGGAAACAACATTGCTGTGAAAACAGAGCATAAATTTCTAGGAGTTACGTTCGACCGTAAACTTACTTTTGTTCCGCATCTCAAACAGCTCAAGCAAAAAACTCTGCAAGCATCAAACATACTCAAAGTACTTTCGCACAAGTCGGGGGGCTCGGATAAGAAATTTCTAATTCGTCTATATTCTTCTCTCATTTGATCCCGCCTTGACTATGGTTCAATTGTCTACGCCTCCGCGAGACCGTCTGCCTTAAAAATGCTCGATCCAGTACATCACCTTGGGCTCCGTTTGGCATCTGGTGCTTTTCGCACCTACCCTGTGCTTAGCTTGTATGTTGACTGTCATGAAATGTCGCTTGAAAAAAGGCGACAGCTGCTTAGCCTCACCTATGCTTACAAATTGTGTCGAACTCCAGCTCCCCCACTTATAGTTGTATTCAAAACTCTAGGTTTTCTCGCCTCTTTAACCATAAGCCAACTGTTGTGCGGCCTTTGAGTCTTCGTGTCGAGAGTCTTCGCTCCTCCCTCAATCTGACTCATGATTTTAAGCTCTTGGATAATTCATACCATACTGCCCCATGGAAAATGTCAAACCCATTTTTTGTGACTGGTGCTTCACAAAATTCAGGAAGCAAAGAGTCTCACCTTTAATTTTACTGCAGGAATTCTTTGCATTGGAGGAACAATACAAAGATTATACTTAATCATTTTTACACTGATGGTGCAAAGTCGTCAATGTATGTTGGTGCGGCTGTATACTCTTCTCGTTTTTCCAAAGTCGCTCGTCTAAACACTCTTGCCAGTATTTTTACTGCCGAGCTTTATGGGGTCATGATGGCGCTTGATTATATAGTTCAGAGTAAAATAAAGAAAGCCATCATCTTTGTAGATTCCCAGAGTGTTGTTAGGGTTCTATGTTCTGTTTTATCAACAAAGAATCGGCTGACCCTGACTGTGCGTGGTAAGGTGCAGCAGGGCCTACAGGATGGGCATGACATTAGGTTTTGCTGGATTCCTAGCCATGTGGGCATTGCAGGCAACGAGGCTGCAGATAAACTGGCCGTCTCTTCGCAAAATCTTCCCGTGTCACATGTCGAAATGCCTACAAGACTTGCAGTCTTGCAATCGTGGCAGTCCGAGTGGGATTCAGAGGTTAGCAATAAGCTTCACACCATCAAGCCAGACCTTGGTACTTGGGAAACATCTTACAATAAAAATAGATTCCATGAGGTCCTTCTATGCCGCCTGAGAATTGGCCACACCTACATTACACATGGCTACCTGCTTACTGGTGGAGAACCTCGATCCTGTGAGCGCTGCGGTGAACCTTTGACTGTTCTTCATATTTTATTTCTTTGTCCTGGTCTTCGGCAGCAGCACAAATTCTTTTTCCTGATCTTTTCAAATATTGCATTCCATTTCACCCTGCCTTGCTACTTGGTGAGCGACCACTGATTTCATTCAAACGTTTTTGATTTTCTCGAAAATATTGGATTTTTAAACAAATTATAGAACTATTCCCACATAGTTTAATTCAACTCACCCTTTTTTAATTGACTCACCTTGTTTGGCGCAGTATGGCCATTGTTGCTCTTGCGCCATTAAAACCGTAAACAACAACAAAAACAACAACAAGGGAGAGATCGCACTGCAGTCTATGTTGAAGTGCCGCTATAACGGTGGTCGTCGGAGACATCAAAGATTCGCGGCATTCTCGCCTGTATATTTGTGTCTGATTATAATGCAATTAAATTAAAAGGTTCAAGCTAGCTGGTCAAGAATGACGAAACTAATCTCTAGAGAAGGGGAACAAGAGGGACAAAGGACAAACACAAATCTTTGAAGATTTGTGTCTGTCCTTTGTCCCTCTTGTTCCCCTTCTCCAGAGATTATTTTCGTCATTCTGTGTCTGGTTTTCGAAACACCATTTAGTGCTTGGCGAGCCAGCCTGTTATGTTCAGGCGGATCCCTATTTTACACCCAGACTGTTTATCTTTTTTTTTTTCAAAGACGACTATAAAAACAGGGAACATGCTGAAATAAAAAAGGGCATCGCCAGTCAGTGAAGGTTTAGCACCGAAGGACAAATGCGTCCACCGGTGGTAAACTTTTTTTTAATTATCGAGAGTGCATTGTTATAACTTTTCACAGAAACGGAGCTGCGCCAAAAACTTTCATGGGAATGCTTCCACGACTAAAATACACCTTCGTGTAAAATGTGAGCTTTCTACAGGCAGGCGCCCGATTTTCCAGTGCATTTTACATCGACACAGGCGACCTAGGCCACCGTATAGCTACTTCTATTGGATCATATTGTGTCGACATCCCATTGCTTCGTGACAGGAATTTTAGATGAATGTATGGACACAAGGTATAGATAGTGATACTAAACCTTTTATAAACAGTAAAATCTTAGTAATGGTTGTTTTTTTTTCATTTAAATTTTTTGCACTCCCCTCCTTTATTTTGGCAGCTAGCCCCTGCCCCCCCCCCCCCCCCCATGTAATATACACTTCGGGGGTCGCTGACCACGCAGATATTTTGGCGGCAGCCGGCATACTAGGCCCGAAAACTAAATTGCTGGCAATAACCCCCACCAGACATGTAACCAGGCAGGGTTGGTCGGTGTGAAATTTTCACTTTTACTGGGACCTCCTCTCCCACCAGTGACGTTTTGTCATGGGCAAGCAGCCCCGCCCCCCTCCCCCCGCCCCCGAAATAAAATCCTGGCTACATGCCTGTCAGTATAATTCTGCGAATAATATTGTGTCGGCAGCCGGTATAGCAGCCTATAATAAGGACTTGCAGGCAAAACCCCCTTTTACGTGGCAATACTGTGCCCTGATTTAGGTGCGGTTTAGTAAGTATAGTTTGTGGTAATGCTATTCCAGTTGCATTTGCGGATTATGCAGATGTAAAGAATGTCTCGAAACAGGCACTTTCTTGGTCTGATCGTCGTGGTGGACGAACGTTAAAATGCCACTGTTACTTTTTTTTTGTAAGGATATTTGGAAGAATAACAACTTTTTTCACACTGTTACTTCATTTCACATATGCGAAACACAATGTTCAGCAACCTTGATTTCTTTCGAAATAGGACGAAATACGCATATCATGCAGGCAAGAAGGTCTACATTGGAAACAATGGGATAAATTTACATTGCACAGTTGGTGCTGGAGACCATGGGCTCTTTAGACTTGCGAGCCGGCAGCCAAAGATTCCATAATTGTAGCCACCGCCAGCCATAACATGGCACTGCTGGAAGGTTTCCATACAGAAACCTACGAGTAGCATGCGATTTTTCATCGCTTGAGAAAATAGCGAGTCACGTGCCATACGCGCGGACTCAGCAAATGGCACCGGCCAGGAGGTCTTTATTGTAAAAGTCTATAGAAAGACTCATTTCAAAGCAAATAGTGTGGGCCAGCTCGTGCCTGTACCTTTTGCTGCCCTGTCAGCTGGAGGTTGTATGGAGTACAGTATTACTGCAAGGGTTCGCGAAATACTCGCAAACGCAGGTTGGAGATCATTTATGCATGATAATTATATTTGAACTTTTTCATCAAATTTTACTTGTGTATTAGCATCACTCAGATTCGTCCTTTTTTTTTTAATAGCGTATCTTAGCAGGATGTAGTTGCAGTAGGATTTATATTGGGGCCAAGCTGTAGCCAATCGTAAAAACTTTTGGTTAGTCACTTCTCTTATGCAGACAATCCATGCAATATTTCCAGGTTCCTCGCATAGCCTGGATCCCTGGGACACGCTGGTGTCAGTTATAGTATGCACAAGGCAACACTGTCTTCCCTCCTCCGGGAGACGTTGCCTGCGATCTCGGAGACGCTGGCACCCTTGTTTTTGAAGCCGCCAACAGCTGCCAAGTGGGAAGAGATCTGCAGAGAGTTTGAGGTTAACTGGGATTTCTCGAACGCTATTGGAGCTATTCACAGGAAACATTTTGAAATAAGATGTCCCTCCAACTAGGGAACGATATGTTTTCGTTACAAGAAGTTTTACTCTATGATACTTCTGGCCTTTGTTGATGCTCGCTGCCGATTCACTTTGGTGGACATTGGTGCCACTGGGCATCAGTTGGACGGCGGTGTTTCTATGGATTCAAACATTGGGAAGGCGTTAGCTGCGAATTCTTTTCAAGTCCCCAATGTCGAGCGCCCAGTACCACATCTGTGCATCCTCGGGGATGAGGCATTTCCGTTGAAGCCCTACCTGATACGTCATTTTCCGTGAGGAGGACTGGACAGGCGACGGAAGGTTTGTAACTACCGACTCTCTCGCGGAAGGTGTACTGTGGATAATGCCTTTCGTTTCCTAGTCTCCCGGTGGCGCACAATCCTGGGCCCGATGCATGGCAGCATGGAACGCTGTGAGGGTATGATTAAGGCAGCAGTCTGTTTTCATACCTTTTTGATGGAAGATGAGGCGTAATGCCTGCTGGCTAGATGGACTGTGGACAGAGAAAGGAGGGGCGAGAAAGTGGATGGCGCGTGGCGAGCGGACATCACGGCTATTGGTGCCAACGGGGTTTCACGGCCCAACTCCAGCAGTCTCTCTGCACTCGGCATACAGGACTTAACAGGCCAGCTCGTCACAGCCAACTCATCATACAAAAACTGGTCATAGGCGAACTGGTCAAAGAGGGAATCTTGTTCTAGGTGAACCCGTAATAGGGAAAGTTGTCCGACTGACCTTCTCCTTCTTGAAAATATTGGTCACATACCTTTTTGTTTTGGCTGGGGGAGTGGTTTTAACCTAAAAAGTGGTCGCATCGACATTGTCATTTGAAAATTAACCTCTCTTTTTGTTTGTTTGCAGGCACCGTTTGTGATCGGCTTTTCGGTCTTATCTTTAGTTTCGACTTCCCTTTGTTATTAATGCGGAGTGTTGGGTGAATTGGTGCTGAAACTTTTGAGAACATGGTAGCAGTTCTAGACACGGATAAGAGCGAAACACAAGACAACACAACGCAAATTATGTTGTCTTGTTCTTGCCTCTCATCAGTATATGAAAGCGCTACTTCGTTATTAGACCCTTTTTGGACGCTTTCCTAGGTTGGAAGTTACTGCACAGTGGCAAAACCAGATATGCTGGTTGACCAGTCTGTCAATCAGCATATCTTGAGGGGGTTGGAAGACCACAACGGTGCTCGACCGCTTTTGACGGTCGAAATCATCGCACGAAGTGTTTGACTTTCTTTAACTTACACTTCATATCAATTGTCAACTTCCATATTTACCTTATCTTCCGAATAAACACAGGTTTCAACGTTCTCTTAATTTTAATGAAATGCTTATTTCTGGTCGTTTCATTCTTGAACATCATTGTTGCGTACATTGTACAAGCGTAACGTTGAAGCTCCTCCCCCCCCCCCCTCCCCCATCGCAATTTTATCTCATGTTTTCTGGTCCCGAGAGCGTCATGTGTGGTCTCTAAATTAACCTAAATGGCCAGACCTCGAAGCTTTAGCACAAGCCCGAGACATATTGCTTGTCTTAACGCAAGCTTGTTGTATTTTTGTACTTGAGCCTTTCTGTTAGCGTTTCGAGGTATGTGGACGAGCCAGTACTGGGAATCTCGACGCTGCGAAGCTCGGGGATCTTGCTTGTGTACGAATCAACAAGCTGTAGCAAGCAATAAGTATGCATACATCGAGCTCGCGCCTTTACATTTGTGTTGTTGATCAGGAAGTTTGTTTGTTTCGTGCGTCCAAAAACGAAATATAACTTTTTGCGATTGCTGTTTTTCTTGATACGCCTGTGTATGCGAGATAAAACTCGGAGTCGCGATTGAAAAGCTCCATTTGAACAAACTTCTCATCCCTTCTCTGTACTGTCCCGCAGCACTGCACGAAGTGAAGTCCCCACCCGCTTGCATTCCACTGATATTCAACATCACGTATGCGCATAAAGTTATCCTGCAATCATATAGGCTCATTCGCACATACAAACCGTTTTTAAAAAGCAAAAGTCGAGCACTTGTGTGAAGAATGTCGCACCGTTCGCCGGAAGTGCGCCGGACGGGCAGGAGCCCCTATGCGGTGCGCCAAACGAACGAAATTATTCAAAGCGCATTTGACGGTTGCTGATGGCCATAATATTTGTTATGTGTTTGCTTTCTTCCTGACTGAGTATGCCGAGATAATTTCAGACACACCGTTCAGGCACAGATCTTGGGCGTCAGTAAAAGCTCGTCCAAAAAGGCTTAGCGAGGAGTAGGGGACGCTTGTTAGCTAGGGCCTCCGTCGTAGCTGGCCGATCTCAGCGTTTGCGAAATCTTAATCTTCTATCAGCATACAATTTGAGTGTGAGCTATGTGATGACAGGAGGAAAACATCATAGTAACTTTTGTGCACTAGTGAGGTCGAATTTATTGAGTTTCCTTAAAAGTTCATGTGCCAACGCTGGGCTCAACTTTGATACTCCTCTACTCCTGTGAGGATGCGGCTTGCTTTTCGCCCAACGAAGTAACAAGAAGTGGACGTTTGGCAAACAAAATACGTGTAGGGCTCAAGGTGACCAAATTTCAGTTGTAGTTCACTGGTACTAGACGGGATTACTGACATTGAGCTCAAAGATGCACTGCCACTCGCTGCTCATAGGTTTTTGCCACATAAATACCCTCAACGCGATGTGCACTGGGGTACCTGTTGCCAATTGCCGCTCATTGGTTTTTGTTTCATCAATACCATCAGCCCGATGTGGATTCCCTAAAGGATTACCATTTGGTGCACATAGGTTTTTGCTTCATAAATGCATATTGCTCAATGTGCCTGGACCTACAGTTGCACATTGGTTCAATGTGAATTTTGGCCTCATTTCACTTCGCCCATTTCCAGCAGGGTGACCAAGCCACGTCTTACTACGTTTGCATAATCACGCACAATATCCGGTGTTTCGGGAACCAAGGAAAGTAACCCGGTCTTCGTTTTGTATCGCACGAGAATGAGTGCATTGTACATTCGTATAAAGTCAGATAATCGAAAACGCAAGCAGCGCGTTCGGTCGCGGCGTGATAGCATGAGATGAAGCTGCTCAGTCGAAACCGAAACTGAGTGGCCAACTAGTTCCCAGAGTGCACTGCGTGGTATTTTGTCGCGATGGGGCGCGTCGGTTTTGGAAGAAGTCTATTAGGCCGAAAATCCCCAGTGCATAAACTGCTTGTTTACTTACTCTACCGTCCACTGAAACAGATTATTCAGTGTTGGTATTTTTTTTGTTGTTGTAAATAAAGTAAGCAAACACAAGCACTGCAAGCAAGAAGTGAACAAAAAAACTGGGATGCCTCAGATCGTGGCTTCGCTTCGCTCCATTGGGAGAGGGGAATTTATCTGCCGTTTGGCCTGGCTGATGACGTCGGCTCGCACCATGGGACAGTTAAAGGACACATGCAAAGAAAAAAAAACATTTTTTTTAAACAGCGTAGATGAAAAAAGGATATCATAAAACGATTTTACAACGAAGAAAAAATTTTTAGAGCTATATTTACTGCGGGCGCCGCAGAAAAGTGGCCCTTATTTATCACGTGACGGGCCCATATTTGTCACGTGGTGCTTGCGCTCTTTCGGAAACTTCCTATGGCCTCTAAAAGTAACTTATTCATCTTTGTTTGAAGTATAACAAAAAACTAAGGTTAATAAGTAACTTTTAGAGCCCAAAGGAAACTCCTGAAAAAGCGCAAGCAGACGTGATAGACCTGCGCGCCGGTCAGATGACGGCGGCGGCGCCCCGAAGCACACGAACTTGTGCGGCGGCGACGACGGCGGCGTGGAAAAACGCGTTGAAGCGGCGTCGTACAACGCTCAGCATGCGGCGGCGGCGTGGCTTTGCGGCGCCGGCGAAGCAGGGCGGCGGCGCGCGGGCCTACCACGTGACCAGCGGCGGCTCCGGCGGGCGCCAACTACAAATTCGTATAGCGCCGTAAATATCGCTCTAAAATTTTTTTGTCTTCGTTGTAAAATCGTTTTATGATATCCTTTTTCCATCTAAGCTGTTTAAAAAAAAAAATGTTTTTTTTCTTTGCATGTGTCCTTTAATGTTTTCGCATTAAAACGTGTAGCGCCATCTATTGGCCTCTGTCCAACAAGTGGCAGCGATGACGGTCGACGCGATGGCTCTGTCCGTGACCTTTCCCCGTTTCTCTCTATCGGCCCTTTTGCTCTCCTATACTTCGTCTCACCCTAGCATGGACTAACCGCGAAGGCTGTGCTAGCGCGAGCGACCAGCCTTGACTGCCTTGACTAGAGCACTTGCTGCACGAGCGCTCGTGCAGCCGCCGCGGCTTCATTGAAAGCGACTAGCTCGTGCTTTTAGCACGCGCGGCTAACAATAGTCCATACTAAGGTGAGACGAAGTATAGGCAGTGCCGCCATGACCGGCCTTTCCCACTCCGTCGGCCTCGGCATGTCTCTGGGTCCTTTCACCGTCGTCGGCACTATCACCCCCTTCGGCGGTGTTGTTGATCAGGTAATTACTGAGATGAAAAGGGCTTACAGGGTTTGCAGGCACTTGAAACATTTTATTTCCTTTAGTTAGCTCGGAAAGTCAGGAGAAATGCAGAAAGGCCGAAGCCTGTACCCGAAGGCCTGGAAGCATACAAATGATCACGCAGTTGAAAAAGCTATTCGGAGCGCAAGTTCGCACAGGGGTTGCGGCAGATTGATACTTTAGACACATGTTGCGGATAAAAAAACAGGACGCGGGATGGCCAAAAAAACATGCTTTTCGTGTAAGGCTCGTCAAATTATGAGGCGCTGGAGAAATTCAGCCTTCTGCGTTAAGTTCTTATTTCGAACTCTTTTTGTTCGCCTTCCGCCCATTGAAAAGCATGCGGGAAGGGCATTAGAACGCACCTGGTATCGCTGCGCCACAGCGTTCTTCCGCACGTCTGCATTCCTCGCCGTCACCATGGCAACGAACGCCGAATGAATGGAAGCACGCACGGTACCGCCGCGTGAAGCCAGCAACAGCTACGCCATTTTACGAACGCCGTCTGCTAGCCAAAGCCGAACGCGGTATGTCAGATCAACCGCCTCCGCCGGTGCTCGATCGCCGTCGAGTTGACCAGCTTTTTGCGGAGTGATTTGTAGACGCGGACGCCAAAAGGCTATTTTAAATTCTAGAACCCGGGCGATAAGGTAAGAAAAGTAGTTTCACGTTCGACTTGTTACGATCACCCGACACTCCTGGTGACATATTCCATTCGTTTTAACTGTTCTGTTTGGACAGACACACACGCGCTGTTTTGTTTGAAGGCGTGGGCGAGTAATAAAATCGAAAGGATAGTAACAGTGGTTTCATGCTATGGCTGACGTTTAATCGTGTTACGAACAGATGCTTTATTGGATGCGGAAAAGAAAAATCTGCCTCTCCTACTTCGAAATTGAAGTGAAAACGAATCTTAGTTTCGGTTCCATATGAAAAGACACAAACTCTAAAGATGTTACTTTTTTTTCGTATTTTTTAGTTCGTTCGTGGGTTTTGCTGGAGTTTGTCAGATCTTGAGGAGGAGAAGAGGGTACGGAGGGGAGGGTATGCCTATCCTCCCCTTCCCTCCTCCTCTCCTGCTCTCATCCCATTTAGCAGAATATTTTCGCTAAATTTCCCGCTAAATTTAGCGAAAATTTTCACGCTAAATTTTGTGGAAACATATTCCGGCTACATTTTGCGGGTAAATTTAGCGAAGTTTTCCTCAATTTAGTGGGGAAACTGAATTTGTGTTGAAGTCACGTGACGTCGATTTCCCCGCTAACTTTAGCTGCTAAACTTAACTTGCTAAATTTAGCAAGGAATTTTCTCGCAAAATTTAGCGGAAAAATTTCCTCGCTAAATTTAGCGAAAAAATTTCCCCGCCAAATTTAGCGGGAAAATCGTACCGCTAACTTTAGCGGGGAAACGTGTCATTATGCAACGCCGGCGCCGATGCCGACGGCCAGGCCGCTTAAAGGGGCCCTCCAACAGTATTTGAGCGTCTACTTTTTTTGCGGTTTCTCCACGCTAGTGGTCCCGGAAACCCAGTAGACAACGAAAGAGTTTAAAAATATTAGCGCATCATATTTTAATTTGACAACTCGGAAACACCTCCTCCGACGGTGGCGCCGCGAGGTGCCGAATGCGCGCGCATAACGGCGCTCCCTTTCACTCTACGTCACATTCACTGGGTTTCGTGATTGGCGAGAGCCGTCCCAGAAATTTTGAAGCGGAATAAAGTATATCACACGTTAACCGTCATTATTTCTCTAAAAAGTCGTTTTTATAGAGCTAATAAAGTTGCAAAGTAAAGTTCTAAAAGGGCGAAAACAACGCCTCGTCGTTCATGCGCGCCTCCCAGCGGCGGAGTACCTCCTACTCGCCGAGGTGGCTCCGGTGGCGGAGTTGCGGGAGACGACCCTTCCGCGGCTGTCGAAGCGGACTGAGGCAGAGACGCGTCGCGGCGCTTGCGTGGTGTGTCCTCGTACGGCGCGACGCCCAGCTCCGCACTCCTTTTTAAGAATTCGGCGCTCAAAATCCGATAAGCCCGGTAAATTCATCGATGATGGCAACCCGATTCCAAAGTTACGATGGTTGCAGCGAGGCCTAATGGCCGACCGGGCCGAAGGGGCTATGGTGTACTAGACCCCGACGGGCTATCAACCAAACTCGCGTCCAATTGGCCAACCGCTTTGCTCCAATCGCTAAACTGTTTCATTTTACGTCATGAAGCGCAATGTTTTGCTTATTTAAAGTTGTTTTCTGCAATATTTAATTTGCTAATAACTCACAAAATATTGCGAATTTCTGTAATATTTTTTTCCCTCGGTGTTCCTGCTTTCATGGAGCTCCGTTTCAGCGCGGAGTTCAAACCAGTCAAAAAATTGTTGGTGGGCCCCTTTAAAGGGGCCCTGCAATGACCTTTTTACTGGTTTTAAATTTACACCGAACCTGAGCGCACTGAACGCAGTACCTTAATAAAACTTTTCTTATCTCAAATTTCGCTTTATTTTAAAAGTTATAGGCAAATTAGAATTACAAAAACAAGCAAAAAATAACCTCCTTCATGACGTCGTAGGTCCTAGCTTGAGTGGCCGTGAACTAGAGGTAGGGGTAGTGGGCTCATCGAGCGTTCACGGCTGCCGCATTCCGTGTCGACGGCTCGAGAGGGCGCCACTAAAGCATGTGTTGGATAGGATGTATGAAGCGGGCGGCCAGGGCGGCTCGCATTGCATTGGCTGCGCGATTAAAGACTAATTCGGCATAACACTTCATTGGCCATAAACGAAAGCAAACACGGGGTAAAGATCAGTTCAGAACGGGAGCCACTTCGCGCTGCCATACCGCCAAATGGCCAAATCGCCGACCAAGCCCGCGCCGAAGGCCTTCGGAACGCTCGGAACCAGTCGGATCCTCGAGCCGGTATACGATCGCAGCGCCGCCGCGTACATCCGGGATTCCTCTACGCTTGCCGTTGGTCGGGGCCTCATCCCACTAGCCCTTTCTAGTATGCGCCGTTTTTTCCGCCGCTTGGTGGCGGGCATGTCGACGGGTCATTTCTTGTTTCCGTACTTTATAAACTGCATTTGTCTCTTCTCTGATCTAAAATACTGAACAAAAACTACTTTCATACATAATTGAAACGGTTCGCGACACTTATATTTTGTATCTCGACTAAAAGAAAAGCTTTTAGCGTCTCTGACCAGTAGTAAGCCCAGGACCAAAGACGTCACATTTCGCGCGCTTTCGGCAACGCGGGTCGCCCTCGTAGGCGGAGGAGGTTTCCGCGTCGTCCGGTTAAAATATGACGCACTGATATTTAGTTACTCTCTCCGTGACCGCTGGCTTTCCCGAACCCCAAGAGACGTGGAAACCGCAAAAAAGGCAGACGCTTAAATAAGATTGCAGGGCCCCTTTAACCCGGAAACGGGCGCCTAAGAGCTGCGCTCTAAAAAAACGAAAACATAACGCTATTATTTTTATTAATTAGACAGTTTTAGTATAGCGTTGCTGGCTCTTACGTACGCAATACGCAATAGTATAGCGTACGCTAAAAATGACCTGCTCGGACCGAATTTAGTTGTGCGTTACGTTTTCGGGTGAACACCGCGCATGATCTTGGTTAAATTTGCTAGAGCCGTAGAATTCCGCGTGCTTATAGCGCAACCATGCTCCTGGAAAGAAATATTGAAAATGAAAACGTGTCCAATCATTTTATTTCAAATTAAACGAAGCCGCAGCTGCCTCGTCAAGCGCGCTTTTCTGCGGGGTACAGAGGCTACGAGTACGAGTGCGTAGCCAAATTCGATTACGGAGCCTCCGTCAGTCGTCCCGTGGGAACGGCAGCTTTTATCAATGCTATCGCGAAATTAAATTCATGACCTACTGATGTCCAGTGCATAGCGAGAACTTCGGCGATTTCTTTTAGAGTCGTTCGTCCGTCGGCGAAGAACTGTGCGAGTAGGCTTAGCGTTGAGCAGATCGCAGCGTTGACGCACATTCCGAGCGGCGAACATTTTCACTGTGCACTCCTTCAGCTGCACGGCGATCTGATTCGACCGCCGTAGGTCCCGGAAAGAATTGCCGAGCTGAACACCACGCAATTTCACGTAACACAGAACTTCGAAAACACCACGTCGCCCTAGCTGCGCCAGTCGAGGTAACCGCCATCTTGAAACTCGCTCTCGTTGGGTCCGAGATCTCTCGAGAGCGTCCCGCAGAGCCCGCTAGCCCGCCACGCAAAATCCCCAGCGTTGCGTGCGTACGCAATACGCTAGCTCTTCTATTGCGCTCTGCGCACGCGCACTCCCGACCCGCAATTTTATTGCGTACGCAAGGCTTTAGCGTACGATCCACTAAAACTGTCTAATATTTTATGCGTTACCAAGTTGGTCTGTATCAGTGGCATGTGTTATGAAAACCTGGGTTCAGACTAAAACAATAAGTTATGCTTGGCGAATATTAAATAATCTTTCAATCAATCCAACTTTAGAAGAACTCAAGTGTGATTCGTTCGATCAAGTTCCTTCACTGTCCGGAAGAGTCGGATCTGTGCAGGGGTTTCCCCAGGAATTGAAATCAGGGGGGGTGTCTAAATTTTTGGGGGGCGGTTAAAGGGGGGGGGGGGGGGGGGGGGGGGGCATTGCGAATATAGGAGTCGTTGTGAATTAAGGGGGTGCCTTCGGAAAAACGAGGGGGGGTCTAAACCCCCCCTAGGGGGGGTCTGGGGAAATCCCTGGATCTGTGCGTCTGCGATCCTAGTGCTGCGAGCGCTGCGAGTGAAATCGATGCGGTGTCGCGCTCGACGGCCGCGGTGCCGTGGCTCGTTGCACCTTTTATTTCGCGGAGAAGGACGCGGAAAAGCTACCCTCTATTCACGGCCTCGCGCGTTTTTAAAGGTATCCAGCCGCCCAGCTGCGACCGCTCCATCGAGTCAGCCGCAACTACCGCGGCACTGCTCGTACCGTTGCGGCACGATTGCTTCCTCACTTGTATGGAGCTTGGCGAGTGGGGAATTTCATCGCTCGTCGACGGAGTCTGTCATCTCCGGGTTTTGCCGCAGCCGCATCGCTTACTCGTCGGGCCGCAGCTGTGCCCGCAGGTGCTCGACGAGCGCAACGTCGCCAATGTCACCGTCGTCCTGAGACAAGTGGTCCACTACTTGCACAGCCTGCTCGGCACGGTGCTCGACACGCTCGGCGATAACATGAACGATTTCGCCAAGTTGGGCAACGCGCGGCCGCCGCTGGTCCCCAAGTCGTCGCCTATCACCCAGGACTACTCCATCTCCGACCAGGTGCTCGGCCTCGGCATCAACGGAAAAGTGGTCGAGTGCTACCACAGGACGACCGGGTCCAAGTTCGCCCTCAAAGTGAGTACGCGGACCCCGGTTATTTTGGTGCGTGTCACTGGATAGCTCACCCACCCCGACGACAACAAAAAGAGGAGGAAAAAAAATAAGAGAAACGGAATCGGCGACCTCGGCCAAAGTTTCTGCCCAACCGCATAGACGTTCGTTGTTTTGCGCGGGCCGATGCGGCGTTTTCGTCCCGTGTGATCGTTCGGCAGCGTCGGCCGGGCGTTGCTCGACGCCTCGGGGTCGTCTCGTACCCGCGACCGCTGATTACGGCCACAGACAGGAGAGGAAACTGCACCGACGCGAGCGATAATGGTCGCCCCGAAGAGGCCCGCCGCGGAAAATAGTCCTTGAGGAAGGAAGGCTGCGGGCGACGGTGCGTCGTCGTCGCAGGAAGCTCCTTTTGGAGGACGGGTCCCCGCATGGAGCTCGCGCCCCTCGGCCATGAATCACGGGCAAGGGGTCCGCAAAGGTGCGCGAGATCACTGAACTCGCGTCGCGTAGACACCCAAAAACCGGTAACTGCACGCTGCCGAGGGACGGCGGAATAGTGATTGCGTCGCGTTGCAGATTATGTTGTTTTCCTTTCACGGTTCCACGGTGATGTATTGCCGCGTGCATTGCGATAGTCCCTGCAACATGCGTGGGGGGTCGTCAACGTGGAAGTGGCGTGCTCGTCGGCGTGGGAGGAAACAAAAAAACGTACGGCGACTCGTCAGGCGTGAGCGTTCACCTTGCATTGTCGAGCGCCGGTTTGTTGTCGCGTTTCTCAAGGGCGCTCGTTGGGCATTCGGCGTGTCGAATAACTAATCCCGGCCGATCGGGAGGACGCCAAAGCCGGAAGAACCCTGGCAGTGGCGTCCGGGAGAGCTTCGTGCGATAGCGCATCTCTTGGAAAAGACCCAGAGCCCGAGTTTGTTGGTTCAGGGACTCCGAGAGGCTCATGTCACTGCCCATAGTCTCACCTATCAGCTCAACAATCACCCTAAGATAAATAAAGTTTTTCCTCGGCCCTCCACCTATCACGATTTCGTTTGAATATTTTCCGCACAATGTGACATTCCTACGATGCTCACATCATAAGAGACTCGCTCTATTTCATTTTATGCATGTTTCGAGTGTCGGAATAAGTCTTTTTAGAGCCCACCTATGTTGTCGCTTTGCTTCTGAATGCTGTTGGATGGTCGGGGATTGAGGTAACACAGCGATGTATGCAGTTGCATTGTTTGTGAAAGTCAATGTCTGGCAAACCATAGCGAAACTATGGGTTGACTCGTGCTGGTGCTAAGGGGCACACCAGGTAACACTTCCCACCTGTACTCTTGCAAGTCTTTTGCCACCTTTGTTGTGCGTGTTGTTGTGATCGGTCCATCCCTGGGCAGGTCCAGTCGGTTTCTGCGCGTTTTTCTGCGCAACTCTCACAGGAAGTCATTGTGATAGGCTACTGTAACACTTGTTCCACATAGTACTGTGTCTGACGAAATGGCGCTAAGGTGATCACGTGCGAAGATAATTGTTGGCTTCACCTTTTATTCTGCCCGTAGAAACCCGCGAGGAAGATCAACCTCCCGACTTGCTGGATTCTGGTTTGAACTCCAGTTTGTAGTCCTTACCCTACGTCTCAGCAATAGCAGCAATCACTTTTAGAAATGCGTCGCCTCCAGGAGCAAATCTAGGCTTCGGGAATTTTGCGTTGTTCACTCGATTCTGTTGCGCAGCTGTAAAATCATGAGGCAACCACATGACCAAATTTTTTTTCTTCCTACGAGGTATTCATGAAAGTATAAAATACTTATATTCTGTGAAATTGCAGTAGGTTCTGCAGTTTCCTTTCATGTTGTTCGAAGGTCTTCGTTGCAGTTTGTGGCAACCTTCACTCTTCAGTCATTGGTTGCCGTCTTTGGCCTCTCTGGCTTCATCTCATTGTTTATGCTTCCACCTCACAAAATCGAGTAGCTCAATGGAAAATTGTATGGCTGTCTACTGCTTGATCACCATATGCAAAGCACTGTGAGTGTCTGCTGGAGTAAAGTGGTAATTTGAGCTAGTTGGTACATCACTAATAATGTCTGCTGGAGTTTTGCCACATAACATGTGAAGTCTTAATTTTTGATCATCTATCTTCATAAGCAGCCAAGACCCCTGCATGGGCCATTCTGATCTGTCGGTTCACAGTTCCACGTACCACATACCATGAGACAAGGGGAAGCCACACTAACACAATGCTGAGATTGCCTCATCTACTCCATTTCCTTGCCACGTTGCACATTTCTTAGGAAGTGACCTCCGTAGAGTACATAAACGTTTGCTGCATTTGAAAAAGGGGGGTACGATGAGCTGTCTCCGACTGCCATGACAGGGCCACCTGCCAAGACAGCAGTTTTTAGCTGCTGTCAATGTGTATCCTTGAGCTGGGGGTGCGCTCAGTTACATGTACAACTTTATGTCGAGAACACCATGTGTCTACTCATTTTCTTTGTGTCTTTCCTTGATGTTCCTGTAACCTATAGCACTGCATTATATTGCGAGTGTAAAGTTATCGGCAGGATATGCTTTACGTGCATATTGCGTAACTAGGGCCCTTCGTTTTTAGGCTTTTTTATTTTTAAAAAATAGAATGGTCAAAGCCGGGCCTTTGTTCCAAGCTAGTAATCAAACTTTTTGAAGAAAGCATTCTGGAAATCGGGTCTTTTAGGTTATATTTAAAAATATATAGAGTAAGTGTAATGAACAACAAAATAAATTAGTCAGTTTCAGTCCATGGAACTTTTTTTTTTTTAATTAAGTTATTAAAGTACATGCGATTGCATTGGACAGTGTTGAGAAGTAGTACATCCTTTGAGTATGTACTTGCACTTTATTTAAAGTATCTTTTTCTGGTACTTTTCGAGGAAAGTGCAAATCCTGACTTTGAAATACCTTCCCTAAATTTGGTCTTGTTAAATCTGTATCACAAAATGATGACTTGTCAACAAAGTTGATTCTGTTAAATAGTTTGTCAGGGAGAGTAAAACAACTGCTCTGTGGCCACGTGACTTTATCCAATATTTTCCGCCATTATCGAAAATAACTGATGTGCCTTCGATTACCCCTGGGGCAATGCATACAGTTTATAAAAAGAAAACTATAGGGGAGTGAAAGGGCATCACGAAAGATTGTGTTAAAAAGTACTTGTACTTTACTTCGAAAGTGCATTGTATTTATAGTACTTATTCAAGTACATTCCACCCTATATACTTGTACATAAGCTCTCGTTTACTTTGTGCTTTACTTCAATTACTCTTTAGATGTACTTTACCCAACACTGGCATTGGAGCATGGTATAAGAACTCACTTGAAGCTTTCAATTTTTCATAAATCCTTGTTGCTGACACAATCTCCTGACACAATCTCCTGACACAATCTCTATCCTAAACCCGCCCAGTCTTTGGAGGTATCTTAATTGAGAGAACATTCTCTCAACATCACAGCTTACGTGTACACTTGCAGTTCGTAACAATGTCACTTCAGTTCGACACAAACAAACAATCTGCCGTTCTTGTCAAAAGAAAGTTTTAAGGGAGGTTCTTCATCCTTCTGTTTTCTTTTTTTTTTTTCCTGCAGTGGTTGAAACCTAAAGGGAAGAAGGGCAAAGGACACTTCACAATGGGCTTAAAAGCAATATTTTGGGGTTTGATTTATGTCATCGCAGTTCACTGAAGTCAAGAGAATCCATGTTCGTTTCTGAGGTCTGGAGCTTGGGTGCATTGTCGAGGCACAGGGCCGCCACACTGGAACGGAAGCGAATGAAGAATGTCCCCCACTTCAAACCAGCTTGATACAATAGAACTGCACCATACTGCTGCACATTTCTGGAAGGATAGCCTTCAAAAAGCAAAAGCACCACATTCTCCTGTGTGGACAAATGCAGCGGGGTTGACAGCTGCCCCTTTTAGCAGTGGCCTGTAAGATTCCTTATCTTCTACTACCCAAGCTATTTGCTCTGCATCCGGCAGGCAGCTTTCGCTCTGCCTCCTTAACGATGCACGCTTGTTTTGGCTTTGTTTGGGTACCCAAGAGCTGCTTTATGGAGGATAGAGAAAGGTGCGTTCCTAGAGCGAGGTGCTTGACCCATAAGAAATCTGTTCAGACATGCTTGATGTGGCTCAGTCAGACGATAGGGCAGCTGGGAACAAAAGTACTTCCGTCTTTACGTGTTGCGCCGACGCTTTATAGCTGTGGAGCTGAAATGGCCTAGTATCTTTTTGTTTGTCTACCCAGCTGAGTCTATTACATACGACATATGTGCAAAATGTACAGGGTGTTTTTCTTTTTTTTAGGCTTTACATATTTGTTTTAAGAAAATGCCTTGAAAACTACACTGATGCAGTTTGTATAGGTGAGTTATACAGCCAGGGGGACATAATAGGGAGGGGATAATTGTCACGATAAGACGGCTAAGTAACTAAAATATGTTCATTAACTTTTTAATTATTGAAAATAAGCATATGGTTTCAATTAGGAACTTGCCGAGCAACATCGAAAACCATATAATAAGTTCATTTTAGAAAGACTGAGCACGGTGGAGCGCTAAAGCTACCACTCATGCCGCGGGAGCAAGGCTACCAATGTTATAACGAGCCTGCGCGGGTGTTCTGTCCTGTATTATCCATGTTTTTCACCGCCAGCATTGTGCCTGTTGCACAAGTTCTAACTTTAGCACTCTACCCGTGCTGTGCTTCCCACACGCTCAGTCTTTCTAAAGAGTACCGACTTTGTGGTTTTCGATGAAGCTCAGCAAGTTTCTAAATGAAATCATGTCTTTATTTTCACTTCTTACAAACTTAATAAAGATTTTACTAGTTTATTATCCAACTTATCGTAACGATTAGCTCTCCATATTTATTTATTTATTCACGATACCACAATAGCCCATTGAAGGGCATTACTTGAAGGGGGAGGAGGGGAGGGGGTGTGCATTGAGTGCAACATATATTTTAAGTAAAATGCAACAATAGACAAGAAAGGCACTCTAAAAAGGCTCATACATGAACTTTACAAAACAGCAAAATCCAAAGAAAGTGTAAATGATATTAGCACCAATCATAAAACATGTTTCCCCCAGCCGTATAACTCGCCTTCACAGATCAAAATGGTGTAGCTTTCATGGCTTTTGTAAGACAAATCTGTAAAGCCTGAAAAAACACATCCTGTATAACTCTAGAGTGGACACACTGACTTTTCTTTTAATGCTGCTAGACGGCTAAACATCCTCAGAGCAGGTTTGCAATGCAAAATATTACTGTTTGACATGTAATACAGCTTTTCTCATAATGATGCATCGAAAAACACAAATTTTTGCAATGAGTCCCGTGCCTTCTCCTCAACCGCATGAAGGCTACTACGAAAAAAGCTGCACAAAAAACTGGCACTTTTTTTTTTTCTTCTTTAAATATTTTTTTAATGTAAGCTTTTTGTTGACTAAACATAACGAAGGGGCATTCTGCCACTCCCATTATTATTACACTGATTAGGTGGTGCAAGGTGCCACCCAATTGAAAGGACTCGGACATATCCATCCATCCATCCATCCATCCACAGGTTCTGAGGGACAATGTGAAGGCTCGCAGAGAGGTGGATCTACACTGGCGGGCGAGCAACTGCAAGCACATCGTCAACATTGCAGACGTCTACGAGAATGCCTATGGCGGGAACCGCTGCCTTCTGGTTGTCATGGAGTGGTGAGTCATTGCTCGATTCATCTAGCACTTTCCTGGATCCCGTCGAGATTACGCCAGAGCAGATAAAAAAAGAAATGCGAGGACGACGTCGCCCGCTAAACTCTCACGTTTCCGAAGGTGGGAACGGCTGGAGGAAGGAAGTTCTCGGGTGCAAACACAATGGGCTTTTGTCTCGGGAGATATCCATTCTTCTACGGCCTAATCTTGCGAGTCGTTTTTGACCTTGGTGCGGCTTTTACCCCAATGAGGTAGAAACTAGTTTGGTCTGCGCATACATACCACTCTTGTTTGCTCTCTAAAGATTACCGGTCTAAACCTCTCTGTAGCTAAGTCTATTGACTAAACAGAAAACCCTATTACTAATGTTTGGAACTTCACATGCTACAAATCCAGAAGCGTAGGCATACATCTCCGGCAACGGAAATAACCGAAATGTGCTTTTAACAAGAAAAATTGTGCAACCAAAGTGTAGCAATCGAAATTCACAATTTTTGGCAGTCTAGAAAGTGTGCACACATGTTCCGCACTGCAGACTGGGACAGCGTGGGCGTAGCGTTCGATTAATGCATTGCTTGCTGACCGGTTGACCCACTGCAGGGTTTGCGAATTTGGTCGTCTGCTTTTTTTGCTCCTAGCAGTGTTTTGAGAGCGCCGACTCTGTCGGCACCTCTCTCTTCCTTTGACCCCCTGCCTCTACATCTATTTGTTATTCCTGCACTTTCTCTTTATTTTGACTTCCGTCTCGGAGTCTCGTGGAGGGGACTAAATTGGTTCCCTCAGAACGCTCCGGGCATGCAGTTCCTGTTCTCTCCCCTCTTGCCTCTTTTCTTCCGGGGAATCAGCCTTCATTCGAGTTTCCTGGTGTCGCATGAACGGATGCTGCAACGAAATTTTAGCACCTATTTCATTCTCTAAATGTCAATGAGGTTCTGGCCACACCACAGAGGCACCAATTTTGTTTGCTCGACACGGAAATAATATTTAATAAACTGAAGGTTGTTACGTCAATCAGGTCTTAAAAGCTGCACCGCTCTGCGGAAGTTTGGCAGCAAGCTGCCTGCACGCGAGCCCAGTTGATCTTGGTTGAACCGGATTTCCCTCCTCTCTCGCGTGTATTGAACTTCTGCGGGGAGCGTGGAGGAGCAACGAAACGCCAACTTCCTGAAAGCTGGCGTGGTTGTGAGCTTGGCTACTTGGGGGCGAACGCATTACGACCTGGCCGTTTAAGCTGCCGCTCCCTGCAAAAGGAGTTCAATAGACTCGGGAGAGAAAGGAAAACCCGGTTTGGCCAAGATCGACTGGGCTCGCGCCCACGCAGTTTGCCGCCGTACTTCCGCGGAGCGGCACTGCTTTTAAGTTCAGAGTGACGTAACGACGTTCGGTTTGTTCTTTCTGAATAATGTTTCGGTGCCTTTTCGAGCGAAACATTGGTGTCTCCGTGGCGTGGCCAGAACGCGTCTGACATTAGTAGACAAAAAAAAAGGCCCTAAGATTTCGTCACAGTACCCCTTAAAGGAACACTGACAGGGTATTTATGCTCTGCAAGGTTTATATTTGTACATGACATATGAGTGCCCAACTACCCAGAATACAACTTGTGGCTCGAAATTCGTCTTCTTTCCTCCAAATACCTCCTAAAATTGTTTCCTCGTACATGCACTACCCTCGTAGAAAGCGGGCACTGAGTAGATCGGCCGGTGGTATGGTCGACGACAGCTTAAGAGTTCCGGGGAAACACCTCCCACCTCTTTCCACTTTAGTGGAGCAAATGTTGGAGAGGAGGCGGCTTTTCTCCACCGTTTGCTCCGCTCTAAGCTGCAGCATAACGCCCGCTAATGTCAGCAGAGAGAGGGAGAGGAAGCGTCCTCCGAGATAGCACACGGGAACCTACACGGCACTCCAAATGACGTCACTGGGAGTGCGACCAGGTGTGACCCCGAAGACTGGGAGTGAGTTGAGGGGTGCCCGAAATGCCAATATTTATCTTTTTTTTACGCAACAACTAGGACACGCAGGCGAAATCGGTTTTCTGTTCTTTACTTCAGAAGTGTCAGAGGGCAACTTCCACAAATCTTTGATCGAAGTCCGGAAATCGTTGCACCCCCCCTTTAACGTTCCTGGCAGGCAGCTCGGACAAGCACCGGCATTTCGGAGATGCACCGCTCAAAAAGCGGCGGAGTACTTCTGCATTCCACTTTTTTTCTGGAGTTTGCGGACCCTCTGAGCACTGACCCAACAGAATATACGAAAAGGCAGACGAGCACGACAACACGCACAGGGCGTCCATCGGGCATCTTGCATACCATGTATCATGTCGCACATGGCCTTAGCGGCACCTCGAACAGTCTTTTTGCTGCTCCTGCTCTCTAGTGCAGCTACCAGTGTTTGCGGCGTGAGTGCTCCAACTTCGAGGTTCGTCTGCTCCTTAGTAATTAAATATTTTGACTAGCTGTCCTTTTTTTTTTACGTTTTTTTTTTTTTAGATAAAGATGAGAACAAGAGGACGGGGCATTGCAAAGTTTGAGCTGTGGGGTTGAAACGGATAGCTTTAACCATGCGATTTCTTCGAGTAGTCACTTAGCCACTGGTGCCTTGGACCTAGCAGGAGGGAAGGGAGGCAATATGTGCAATTTTTTTTATTGAGCTTGCATAGGGTTTCGTTTCCTTTATTGAACTCGGTGATATCATTGCAGGTGTTTTATTTGAGCCGAGATTTTTTTAGTGCAAGTTGAGAGCACATAACAGATGCGACCTGGGGTACAGGAAACAGAAATGAAAAGCACATTGCCTCATTTAATCGCATAAAACCGCAGCATTGGCAATAACCCAAGCATGAACAAATTTCACTCTTGTCATTATTTCATTTAATGAAGTTTTTTAAACTGCACTCGACTCAGTTGCAGATTTGTTGGGGAGGGTGTTCCAGTCTAAAATTAACAAAATGAATACGGCACGTCGGCAGTGGTTCTACATTTCTCTCTCGGATATTCAGCGGAACTCTTTCAGTTCCGTTGATTTCTGCTGGTTTTTCCATGCTGCATTTTGTGTTGAATCATTTGTCTGAAAATTATGGTGAAAATGGGCAGACAGCATGTTCAGCTTCCTATATATTCTTTAATTAGAAAACAAATGTTTTGAGTTGTCCTCACCATCCCTTTACAGAAACGGTTCTCTCTAGTTCGTTTTGATTCTTGTACCCTGCGTCGACATGAGTCGAGCGTTCTTATTCCTGCGTAAATCCTCGGTCATGTCTGCATCGCGTTTGTGCTGCAGCAATGCCCCGTTTCTTTGTATAATTTGATCGGTTTTCCCGAGTACAAGACCAGAAAAACATTCGTGGCTCACTATGCCACTAATTATCAACGAGCAATCCTATTCGAGCTTAACTGGATATTGGATAAACTAGAGACTGCACATCGAGCTCTATATTTAAATGCTGCCATGTTAGCCATTGAGATGGACGGTATAACTAGTCCCTCAAGCAATGGGAGGACTTCTCTGGGAGCCAGCACGGTGCGATTAATTGGAGAGTGTGGAGGAAACAAGAAGGGTGAATCCAAGAATGGATGCAGGCTGATTTTAATTGATACTGCAATACGGGCTTACCACCTCTTGAGGCAGTTAAAGGTTGAAGTGCCATTATCTCAAAGTTGTCTTCTGCGGGCTAACATATGCCTTTCTAGCGGCACTTCAGTTGTGACATCGCTGGTGGTAGATCCGTGCGTTGCGTGAGGGTTTATCGGCTGCGCCCAGCGGTTATCAGCTGCGTCGTTTCCTCGGCGAAGCCAGTTTCAGGCAGGGTTGGGTGGAAATGGGATACCCAGCTGTGGCCAGATTTCTCCGGAGGTGTGTTCCCTTCAACAATAGTGATTGTGCCCTGCGTATCGGGAAGAGCAGACCTCTCATAGAATCGGTCGTGGCCACAATTTGCAGATTAAGCAGAGTCGCCCACTCGACTAAGTGGAATACAAAGGGTGTGTTGTTCTGTCTTCTTAGCAGTGCTGTTTGTTGGCCCAGGTTTGGTCTCGGGGCCTCCGAGCGCTGTGTCACTCGGGCCTGAATGAAACACTGTAGAATGCACATACTGAAGAATATGCAGCTTTTAGAACTTCTGGGTTTGGCAGAAATACTGGGAAGCTATACAAAATGCTGAAACATGTGCAATGATAGTTAAGATACCAATACTAAAATTCGTTGGTGAAATGTACGAGAATATCTGTGAGAACTCTATTGAAAATATTGACAAAAAATTATAAGAAAATAAAAACTACCAAATATATGCAAAATTGACCAAAATGCTAATGTAGAAATACAACTATAAAAAGATTGCAATGCCAGTGTGCTCTGCTTAGTCAAGTCCTCCAGTGTCGACCATGTGACATACATATACAAGTACAAGAGAGTATTGCAATACCGGCGTGCACTGCTTAGTCCAGTCTTTCAGTGGCGACCCTGTGACATAGAAACTACGAAAAGTATTGCAGTGCCAGCGGGCATGCTTAGTCAAGTCCTTTAGTACCGGCCATGTGACATATAAATACAATTATGAAAAGTATTGCAGTTCTTGTGTGATTGTGTGTGTGTGTATTGTGTTCTTGTGTGCACTGATTAGTTGAGTCCTTCAGTGGTGACCATGGGATGGCATCGCAGCAGTGTTTACATTTACTATGTGTTTACTTTACTGGCGATATCTGCAGCCTGTGGATTTAGAGTCAGCAAGGTTTAATGAGTGGTATAAGTTTCAATGCAAGCAAAGAATAACTAGCACTGTTATAAGACTGGCAGTCCGCCTCTACAAATTCATGGTGCTGATGTAGGCAAGGCATCTGATTCAAATCTGCCATGGGGAAGCTTTTACTGGCTTTGCTTTTGTTGGACCCAATCTTCTCTACTCCATCTTATTTTTACAACATAGAGCTGCTAATGAGATGCGGGTGATAAGTAAGAATATCCAACATCACTATTAAACATGTGGAAGCCACACATGTTGCCTGTGAATGTTATGAAACTGAGGAATAAAACTAATTTCTATTTATGGCAGGTTTGTAAATTGGTTTAACAAATTTCCGTGGAAATCAGCTAAAGAAATGGCAAGGATGAGTGTTGCCAGATTTTAAACAAGATCCGGCATGTGTGTCATTGACATTTAAAAACATTTGTGACATGTATTTGTAAAAACTAATTTTAATTGTACTCTCACTTTTAGCAAAAAATATAGATTTTTTTTAACGATTTAATAGGCAATTTTGTTTATGGTAAAGGGCATTTCTACAATTGCAACTGGTTATATTATGAGTAGTTGATGCTAGCTACCAGCAGTGTTAGAAGTACTTTAAGTATGTTGTATTTGAAGTACTACTTAAAATAGCTTTAGAAAATTTTTACTTTACTTGAAGTACATTCTCCGGGTACGTACTTCGACTTAAAGTATTTTTCTTCTGGTACTTTCCGAGGAAAGTACAAATCCCAACTTCAGATTACATTCCCCCAATTTGGTCTTGTTAAATTTGTATTACAAAATGATGCTTCGTCAACTCTGAAACAATACTCGGAGAGATATTCTACTCTCACCAGAAACGCGAGCAGACCACACATTTTGTACATCTGGTCATTTGGCTGAGTGAAATAATGGTGACTGTAAGACTGATACAAATAAGTTCCTTATAAGTTGATTGTGTTAAATAGCTTGTCAGCGAGAGTAAAACAACTATTCTTTGGCCACCTGACTTATCCAATATTTGCCGCCATTTCTGAAAATAACTTTTCCACAAATAATGTGCAGAATGTGCATGTGGAAGGTCAATCGAAGGTGAAACTCGTCTCCTGCTAGAGTGCTCGAGATTCGAAAAGTGTCGAAAATAGCTCAATTTACGGCTCGTGGCACTTAACGACCGTCCCTTGTCGCTAGAGGCAGAGCTAGCACCTTGGCCTACTCCAGTTCAACAAAAAAGGGCTCTGTATGCCTTAACGTGATTTCCTCTTGGAAGCTAAAATAGCCGGCAGTTATTGAGAGGGATAGATTTTCATCAAGAACAACAGACACACGGCACAAAAGTAGAAACATAATTCTTTGAAAAATGTACAGTACAGTATATACATTCTTCAAGAGTGAAATTCTATATACTATACTCGTATACCTTGGTTGTATAATATCGTGCTAAAATGAGCTTTTAATGTTAGAAATGTTTGGGTAATCATGTTTGGGTAATCTAATGTGAAGTTTTATTTATTTATTGACTTACTTACTCTCAGTGTCAAAAGACATTACAGTGGGGGAGTGATAACCAGAAAAACAAGCAAAACGGCAAAAATAAACACTTATAGTTCATCAGAAAACAAGACCGGTCATTTTTGAAAGCAATTGGTTGAAGTAAGAGACAACATACTCGCAATTGAGTGTACGAATTGGTGTATGTAAATAGCATAACAAATCTAATGCAAATTGTGTACTTTTTTACTTTGGACTGTTTTGCTGGGTGTTGCTGTGCAGTGCTTAGTTTATGTGACAACTGTGAACTTTCAGGTAAATAAACACTAATCAATCGCATCAAAGGAGTAGCTGGCGCCACTGTAGCGGCAGTGAATGTCTTTTTTGTTTATTTTTATCACTTACTAACAGGGACTCAAACCAAAAAATACAATGTTTCGGTTACGGTTGCCGTTTCCTGTTGATATCGGTTTCTTTTCGTTTTTTTACGGTTTTAATTTCTATGGTTTCAGTTACAAGTCACACGTTTCTAAACACCATATTTTTTTTTCCCCGGTTTTCCAATAATTTGTTTTATTGAAATGCTAGACAGCCGTTTTATAATAGACGGTTGTATCCAACAACGGGACATTCACAATAAGAAGTCAAAAACGTCTTAGTACTTCTAATTGGTCAAAAGCTTCACACGTTTCTAGCTCCAACACTTGTTCACTACATCTATTTGCATTATATAGTTTGATACTCAAGCATACATGTTACCCTTGCTACTCGGGGTTCATTGCATTATATATAATAAAAATAGAAATAAACACGGCTACTTTGTTGTTCGGCAGCGTTTGTCAGAAAGTTCCCACTGGATGCTGGAAAAGCCATTCGCACCTTCTCATCGCTGTAGTTTGTTGCAACCTAAGATATGCAGAAGAGGCTTTGTCCACACTTAAGGAAGGAGCAAAGCTATAGCCTTCTTCTAGTAAAATACGGCTAAGTGGAATAAAGTAGGTAATAAAATTGAGAGCTGGGCAAGTTGGTTGGACATCTCAGAATTCCAACTTATTAGTTAATACCCTGAAGGCGACACATGCTGATACATGTAGCGATTGTAGGAGTGTGGCAGATTTAGAAATGGAGACTTTTCATTATAAGCTCAATCACTGATTCCAACTAAGTATTCTGAAATAAAAACTTCGATTTAACGGAATTGTATTACCAGATGCACCACTCGCTAATGGTAACTCTGTCAAATGGCAAAGACATTTCAAGATCCCGCCTCGAGGTCATTATTGAGAAAAACTAATAATTTACGGTTACGGTTTTTAGACATTTCAAATAACGGTTTCATTCCAATTACGGTTACTGAAAAAATTTAGTTCCTAAACGGTTTTGGTTTTGGTTACGGTTTGAGTCCTCGGTTAATAAAAAGAAAAAAAAAAATACACCCCCAATACCCCCAATTATCCCTGGGGCAATGCATACCAGTTTTAAAAAAAACACTGCATAGGAGGGGGATGAGAGGGCATAATGAAAGATTGTGTTAAAAAGTAGTTGTACTTTATTTTGAAAATACATTGTATTTATAGTACTTTATTCCGAGTATGTTGCGCCGGTGTATTTACTAATTTACTTGAAGTACATAACCTCTACTTTGTATTTTACTTCAAGTACTTTTTAGATTTACTTTATCCAATACTGGCTACCAGCCATTAAAAACTATCTTGCTACGATATCAGTCGTACAGTGATGTCTCGTTCATGTGTATACCCCACTATATAGACCACATTTTTGGGGACGGACTGGGTAAATATATTGGTTTTTGTCTCATTATTATGGACAACTGACATTGTAGACAATTTTGGGGCAATGGAGGTGTGCATATTAAGGAGGGATGGTGGGTGAACGGGTCATCTTGGTTTTAATTTTGTATGTAAAAACTACTGCATATTTTATTGTTAAATTTTATGTATTAAAGCTTGCACCCTTGGGATTAACCTTCTGTTGCATTTTTAGCATTTTTTATATTTTTAGTAGTGGAGTGTCAAATCTTAGGCTGAGTTAGAGTTTCAATGTACCTTTTCTCAGCAACAAAATATAGGATGCTAATTTAATTTGGCGCATATCTTCCACGTGTTACTGGCTTAAAACTGAACCCAAGAAAAATCAATTTGAATAGGCAGCATGCAAGAAAAAAAAAAATATATTGTTCTTCCTTGTCATGAGCCGTAAGAGGGGAACAATTTAATTTTTTAACATTATGATGTACCGAATTCTTGAAACGTTTAGCTTCGAAATGTTGGCATTATATTTTACTGTAAGCTGTAAGAGTTTTAGTGTAGTCGGATAACAATTTTCTTAGTAAAAGCACATCAAATTTTCGAAAGTTGCAAAACTGTCATTTTGTGAAAAACACAATTTTATGTCTCCACAGAAACGCAAGCGGCTGGGGGCACGGATTTCGGTGCCATGTCTAAAGGCCTGTTCACACTCTTGCGACCTCTTAAACCTGGGTTCCTTAAAACTTCTTAAACCAGAGGACACACTGGCATTGTGGCGCCATCTATGCGGTGACCCTGGAACTGCATTTCACAAGAGCGAAGGTTTTGCGGGATTTCCGAGGTCAAATGTGCGTAATACCCATAAAAAGGTTTGTTTATAACATTGACAAAAGTTTTCCGAGCCAAGAAAGAAAGGATAATGCGCGAGAGAAATAAAAAAATATGCCGGACCGCCGAGTTTACACTGCTACCCAATAGATGGCGCCAGTGTGTCCTCTGGTTTAAGAAGTTTTAAGCAACCCAGGTTTAAGAGGTCGCAAGAGTGTGAACGGGCCTTTAGTGGCTTGGAGCGGTCTTTCGCGTTCTTTGCCGTTTCCTGGTTTTGTTCGTAAGACTGCATATTGACCTTTTAACACTAAAACTGCAAAATTAATTTTTTGGTTGGTTTACCCTACTACAGGGAGTATCCAAGAAGAGAGTCGGGTTCTTTGGCCCGGGTAAATAAATTATACATCGCAGAAACCTGAAACTTTGTGAAAATGTGATGCTAGCTGTTGGGATAGAATGTAAAAGTTTGAGAAAATAACGGTACCTGGATTAAAAGATAATTGAGAAAAACTAAATTTTTCCACGAGCCGACGTCCACCTAAGCCTAATGTCGTCAAAAGCGGAAATGACACTGTGGATGCCAGTAACAACTATTTTAGTGAAAAACAAACAAACTTGTCAGCAGGAAGTAAAACAATATCCTCTTTCTTGCTGCCAAGTGTTTCTCACTACTATAAATCCCACAAGCATCCACAGTGCTCAGTTCTCGTTTTGAGAACACCAGTCTTAGGTGGACGTTGGCTCGTAGAAAAATTTTGTTTCTCCTCAGTTATCTTATGATCCAGGTGACATCACGTTCTCAAACTTTTGCCTTCTATCCCAACTGCTAGCGTCACTATCTCATGAACTTTGAGCTTTCTGTGATGCATAGTTCATTTACCTGGGCCAAAGAAGATGGTTTCCTTTTCTCTGGAATTACCTGTACTTTCTTCTAAGTACCTGGTTGATTAGTTTACCCCCCAGTTTCTGCAAACTAGCCCTAGACAACTTTATGAATGAAGCCTCTATTGTGAAACTACGATTTGCAGTACTAGAGGCCCAGAATTGCAGTAGAGACTCTAGACTGTAGAAACAATTGCTTAAAATGCAGCTCTAGTTTGTTTTATTACATGCAAGTTTAAGTTGTTCTCAGAAAGAAAGAAAAGGGTCTTTGACAATTGGAATAGAAAAGCTTCAGAGAACCAAACCTTCACCAAAAACACCAAACCAGTCAACAAAACATGCCCTTCACGGGAAAAAGAGTGGAACCCTAACCAAACAGACCAACACAATAGAAACAAAAGGAGGCCTCTTTCTAAGGGTAAGCCCAAGTGCCTCAAGAATGGTTGTCAACCGAGGGGACACTTCTGTTTTGATAGTTCTTCGTAACATACCACCCACCGACCAAACAAAAGACAGAAAAGGGCACAGGCTCCCAAGAGAACATTGGGGCACAGATAGGGTCACAGGCAGAAAGTACTGAACTTGCCGTGCACATTCTCTAGTCTATCTTCCCTTTCTCAAAAGAGAAAAACAGACAATCAGCTAGTTGGCTTATTTATATACCATACTAGATAGATTTTCTTCAAAGCGTCATGCAATCAATGAATGTCAGTACGGCTTTAAAAAATTCAGATGTGCAGAGCAGGCACTTGTGGAATTAAAAGGTAGATAATATGAAATGTTGAAAATAAGGTATGCACTCTCGGGTTATTCGTGGTCTTTAGGAAAGCTTTTTGCATGATCCAACATGACATGTTAGTATTAAAAATTCAGCGGTATGACTGCCTTGACCTTAAAGGGGTACTCCGGCGATTTTTGAGCTACCCCAACTAACTATATTTTCTGACTTCCCGACCTTTACCCTTTCCGGTATGCTATTTAGTATCGCGAAATTCATAATAGTTATTGTGAAATCGGCAAATGAAAAGGATGCAAAAACCAACATTCAAATTTACCCGCACTTTTCAGTGCTGTGACGTCAGTGGCGGGCAGGGTTGCCGGTCGAGCGAACAGTCTAAAAAATAGAATATGCCCATCATTTGTTCGGTGCTGGAGCGCGGATCCTGGAGCGAGCTTCCAAAGCATTCATTTGACACCATGAAGCTGCCTCTAATCAGTTGGGAACAAATTCTACAGTCCAAAGAGTGAACCCCTGCCTTCCACTGACGTCACTTTTTCGTTGTTGCCATTAGAGACTTTCAGTTTGAAAAACACGGTGAGGACCAAAATTGTAAATTCAATAACTTCGCGAAAAAAAATTATTTTAACCTAATATTTGGGATACTATTTTAGCGATGTTGTTTGGCGAGTTTAGCAAACTTTCAAGCAAATCGGGGACCATGAAGAAATCGCCGGAGTACCCCTTTAACAACCAAAACTACCTTAAAAATCACTTGCAGTACGTTGACGTAAGTAACTGAATTTCGGGCACACTCGCAATCAAAAACAATGTTCCACCACGGTCTGTTTTAGGCCCCTTGGGTTTTCTTCTACATATAATTGACGGGTCACAACTATACCGAGATCGCCGAAGCTTGTCGTGTATGCAGATGATACAAACATTTTGTGCTTCTACTTCCAATCCACCTTTGCTTTGGAACCTGTGAAGAACAGCCATATCGATAATCCAGGAGTATGACTTCGGATTATGAAATTTGAATTAAATGTTAAGAAGACAAAGTGTATCGTCTCAACTGCAAATATAAGCAACAACACTGTCATTACAATAATTTTGAAAAAAATAATTGTAGAGGAGGTTCAAGAACAAACATTTCTTAATGTGTAGTTCAATCAGGAGCACTCACATAAATACGTTCAGCACTGAGCTGTCGGAAGCCATTGAATGTATTTATATAAAAGATGAAACTTGTGCCCATATAGTTAGAACCTAATATATATTGTTTATTATTTTACTTCAGACTTCGTTATCGTTTTGTTGTAGTATGGGGCATGACGACGTCGACAAATTATAATAAACTACTCATTTTACGAGAACAAATACTAGAGACATTTGAAAACTAAAACAACGGGCCTCAAGTTATCCCCACATATTCACTTTTCGGTCAATATGGCCTTCGTAAGGTTAACCAGATCTATTATTTTAAGTTATTGCAATTAATACAAAGCTAAAAGCTCGAAGATTCTGCCAGATGACATAATTGCACTTTTAGACACAAAGTCAGACAACCTCCCAAACTATGCGCAGACCATGAAAACAAATTAGAGATTTTCCAGTCACAGCAAATATTTTACACTATTTAACTTTCTAATCAAAATCTGTTTCACTTCAAACCAATTTGAAAAAAAAAAAAAACTGAAAATCATTTTTGGCAGGCAGTAATGTTCCCTTTTGTTTTGTATTTTGCACCAGTTTTATTTCTGCTTTATTTTATGTTCCCATGTGGAAACCTGTGTTCTTAATTGCATAGT
The DNA here is from genome assembly GCA_013358835.2 of Ixodes persulcatus. Classification (NCBI taxonomy): domain Eukaryota; kingdom Metazoa; phylum Arthropoda; class Arachnida; order Ixodida; family Ixodidae; genus Ixodes; species Ixodes persulcatus. Next base: position 862,458 of record JABSTQ010009423.1, read on the forward strand.
TGTTGCTTGCTAGAAATAATGTAATATGCCTCTTGCTAAAGCTGTAAAGGGGGCAGAAACTTTGTTAGGCATCATGTCACTCACTCCACACTGCCTATTCAGTCAAGGTGCAAATGAAGCAAGAAAGACATAACATTGACTTGGCAAGGGGTACAATTCTAGAAAGAATAGATCACATAGCTTGCCTCTGAAATGTATCCCAGTGCAAGAAATATACCAGACAAAATGTTGAAATACAGAAATACTAGGACACTTTATAAATTCTTACAATAGAAAAATACAAAGGTAAATTGTAGTTGGCTAACACTATTGTAGTCATTTGTATAGCAGTACTGTCAAACCCTGCCTAAAGAACACTCATCAGTATGAAACTGTTGCTATACTCACTGCAGCGGACTGACATAATGGTTAGATTAGTGGATCTCTTGATCAATTGGTCATTTCATGTAAGTGCTTCTCTTTGTATTTGTTGGCAATTCTTCCAAACTTTGAACAAGCCTTTAAGTCTATGGTCTGTTTGATTCATGAACCCCCCAAAAACTGCTATCATTCAGATCGTTTTCTTTTGGCCTCAAGCCCTTAATTGCTTCAACTACCGCGTAATTAACCAATTAAGGTCATTCACAATTGGAATGGCCTTCGCTGACTACATCGCCAGCATTAGTGACGCCCGTCCTTTTTTCTTTTTTCTGTGGAGCATATCTTATTATTTTCTAAAGTTTGTATCATCCATTTGGTATTATAAGTTACAGAGCTACCGTTATTAGATAGATCTACGGAGCAACCCTATCCTGTGCTCTAGCTCAGTGGTTCTCAACCATTGATGTTTCGCGGACCCCTTGTGAATCGGCGGAAATGATGGAGGACCGCGTTCTTGGTGAGGGGAAGGGAAAGGTGTAGGTTAAATACGATAGTGATATTATAAATGTATATAACTAAGGGCTAGTGTGAAGTAGACTTGTCTTATTGACATATACACGAGAAAACTCATCCGAAAATTGGAACGCTTCCTCTCAATTTGAGGAAATACAACTTTTATTGCTGTGCTGGACTGTTGAGGCAGGGCTTCGCAGACCCTTAGAACGCCTTCGCGCACCCCCATTTGAGAACCACTGCTCTAACTGATTGGGGATTGGAGAGGCATGCTGCAGTTCATTCTGCAGAAGTACTGCTTCATTGTAGTACATGCAAATGGGAAGCTGTGTCTGTTTGCCTTTCTTTTAATTTTTTTTTTGTGATTTTTATGTGAAGTTACACTTTTTAGCCTCTCTAAATTGAACAGGTGAAATTTTGAGTTTCAGTTTAAGCTTTGATGATTCAACCACTTCAGATCAATCAGTGCATTTGACTAAGCTTAGTGTTTACTAGTATTCTGGCAAAGGACCAATTATTATTTTGGTACAATTCGCTCAACCCATCTTGTAAGTAATGCACAGGCATATTTTTGTGCAGCGAGTGTACTTACATTGATTGGAGATCACGCCCAAGGAATGAAATGTATTCCTATAATAACACACTACCTCGCAGTGTTTCGGTGCCCCAAACCGACACTTCAGTCTTCCTACCGGTTATAGCTGGTTTTTTTGTGTTTACGTCTTTCTTACGACTCTTTGGCGGCTAGACTGGACAGGCCTCCACGTTGGAAATGGCTTCCCCCAAAACTTCCTGCACAATAAAGCGATTCCAGGAAATCTTCCTTAAATTCTGCTTGCAATGCGCCGATTTCAGTACCGTAGCAACAACACGCACATAATTAGCTGCAATGTCGGCGCTTTCGGGTGAATCGACAGCTTGTCGAGCAGAAAAAATATGACGCATTGCAGCTGCCGTGCGGGCTCTGGTGGGAAAGGGAAATTGCACAAGGGTGCTGGGTGCAGTTGCAATAAAACCCTTTGTGCCCGGGACGAGGAAAAATGATTGCACCGGTCTTGCGCATGAAGGGAGGCACCTGCAGCAGCGTGGCTTCCCGCCTTTGTCGTTGGGTGTGTCGTCCAACGCTTGACTTGAGACGGGCGATTGTTCCCGTGCTTGCTGTTCCTTCGAGCATGGATGGGAGCCTTCGTGGTGCACGCTCTACTTCGTTCAGTGTTAGTTAATGTTACTAGATATTACAGTTTTGAAACCAGGGTTGCCAATGGTGAACTCAGTAATGGTGAACCATTACTCAGGTGCTTAAAAAGGGCTAGATTTGGGGAAAAAACAGCTAGATTTTCAGTTTAATGGGACCTTAATTTAAAAGGGATATTTGAAATGGCTGTTTATTTCGGTTCAAAAACTCGCGTTGAGTCAGTATGTTAACTTGGTAAAAAAGTAAACCACCCTCGAAAATTTTTATTTTATTTTTATGTGGCAAAAGTTATAAGTGGGGCAAGGCGTTGTTTTGTTCGGTATTAAAGGAGCACTAAAGTCATTTTTGAAAAAGGTCGTTTTTGATCTTATATTGTTTGAAAAGTGTTAATTCCCACATATACCAAGTCCTATATTACAAAACCGCCTATCCATCTCGGAGCAAGAGAAAAACATGTGGACTCTTTTTTCTCGCGGACTACATTGTGTGGACCAATGAAAGCCCTACAATACGCGCAGATTCCGAATGATTTTATTATAACTCGTTTCGAAGAGAGTCTGATAGGTAGACATTCGGATAAGACTCCACTTTTTCACCGCTGGCAAAGCCATCGCTTGCAACTCTCCGACAAGCACCCTTCGTCAACCACTTCACTCGGAAAAAAATTTCTTCCAAGAAAGGTTGTGTCGCGATCTTTGAACGCTCTTTTAATCAGGAAATAAGCTACGCACGATTGTAATTTCGGGTTTACTGGGATGCTTAGAGCGTCTAGATTGAGTTGTCACCACAAAAAGACGATCCCGGAATCAACTTCAGTGCCCCTTTAACGTAGGACTTTTCTAGTGATTCTTGAAATGCAGTGTCTCCCGATGTTTGGTGTCTCGGGCAAAAAATGCCAACTTAGTTGAATTAAAAATATAGTTTGTATCAATATTTACCAAAAAAATAATTGTAAGCTTTTTTTTTTTTACTTAATGTAAAGACTGCAACAAAACTGGGGTTATAACAGTTCATATTTTCAACTTCTTTCATTTACTTCTTTGGAGAGAAGTAAAAAAAAAAAAAATAAATGTGTTTTGGTTTTTTATGTACATAGGATTACCAAGATACCCACTTTCGCACGAGTCTTTAATAGAAATGAAACTGGCACTTCTTTGGCAGCTGGACAAATAAGATATGTCTGCAAGATCATTTGCGTTTTACTCTTGGGTCCGTGCTTTGTTTTTACACTAAAGGTTTATTGTAGATGTATAAACAATAAAGGCATAACCATGACAGTACTGCTTATGCTAGTTGTCTGCATGTATGACGGCACTGACATTTTGACTGGCACGAGCATTTTCGAAATTTATGAGAAATCTCGGTATACCCGTGCTCTTAATCTGTAGAAAAATTTAGTTTGCTCTGAAGCTTGGTCATTTTCTGAAAGAAACTGCATTTAATAAAAAACAATATTTTATAGTCTTAACAAGAAAATTTCTGGAAAAAGCTAGGAAATCCGCTAGATATCACTTGTACACAAGCTAGAATATCCCACCAGCAGCTAAATTAGATTTTTCCCCGCTGGGGAAAAAAATAAGTCCGGCTGGAAAAACAGCTACATGGCAACACTGTGGAATTTCCCATAGATGCTGTTGAACTAAGGGTGTTCTAGCAGTGGTGCTGCATTAGGCCTAAGTCTGCTTTTTGTAGTTTTGGACAAAAACTGCATACTGCCAGCTCTGTGCTTTAAAATACATTGAAACTTGTGAAAATCTCTTTTTTGGCGACTCGGTGAATTACTGTAATAGCGAAGACGCGTGGAGGAATGCTTCATTTTGCAACTTGAACAGTTAAAGATTTTTCTGTTTCGATTCCCATAGCAAAGCAAAGGAGACAAGTTAATAAGTAATGAGCATATTTTTATTCGCTTACGTGAATAACAGCCTCATACATTTAAAAAGGTTGTTTGTCACCCGGATGCATCAAGAAGGGTAGCCAGTAAGGATGAGTGCCTCCTAATTCGACCCCTCACAGGCAACACATGAAGGCCCCCCTCCCGAACCTAGTTTCACAGCTGAGTTCATCTGCTATTACTGCAAGCAAGTTTGTCCACTCCTTGCACAGAGCGGAGGCATGTGGTTTAGAGAGGCTCGTTTTAGGGAACGCCACGTTACCGACCCAAGTTTATCGAATTCCTTAATAGAGAACCCAGTTTATAGAAAATGGCGATGAGCCTTCTTTTAGCGAATTCGGCCGCTGCGAAGCGGCGTGTACGGGTAAGTCAGGTGAGATAGATTTTTGTAATGAGCCGCCGCAGACTGCCGCCGCAAAGCGGCGGGAGCGCAGCGAGGCAGCTGGGTCAACACGCGCACCAGTGATACTTGATCGAAGAAGGAAAGTCTTTTTTTAAAAAGCGTCCCCTTTTCGATAAACGGCATTTCTCTAAACTGAGGCTCTGCTTTCTCTAAACCGTGCTTCGATAAAACTTGCCCGTTCTCTAAAACGTGCTTCGATGAAATGGCATTCGATCAACCGTAGTAAACCTGCACAGAGAGTGCAATGGTGAGCCCCAGCGTCGTCTGCTAGTCGTAGCAATTGCTCCCTTGCCTTTACCATTACTTTCAGAAATCCGCAGCTTCTTTACAAATGAGGACTCTGTCTTCGAGTAAGGGGATATGAAATAGTTTGAAGGGAACATTGTTTTGCGCTGCAAGAGTCAAAGAAGTCGCAGCTGAGATATTGCTTGTTACCAACTGAAGAGTATGCGGAGAGCAAGTTGTCTGCTTCTTGCGCAAGAGTTGTGGCGACGTCAAAACGACGCCAAGCTCTGATTAGCTTTGATGGGAAGGATAGTGGGTAGATCTTAAAGGGATACTTCAACTAAATTTGAAATATACCCGTTGGGTTCAAAAATAGGTTGAATATGGATCCACAATATCTGTAAATGACAATCGCACGTTTGTATTTTGAGACCGGTGGCTGTATTTTTCGTTTAAACGGGCCACTCTGGCAAGCTCTCGGAGAGCAGCCAGCGGAGAGCATGTGACATCCAACGCAATCGTGACGTAGTTCGTCTCGGGACGAGCAAAGCTGCAGGGATGCCACGGGCGAGGCTCATGTTGAGAGGGTAGCCTTGTCGTTCCAGCCACCGAAGGGGCTGCTTTTGTACGACTTTTGAGTGACGGGTTAATCTTCTATAATCTTGCAGAGGGACGATAGCGACTTTTGGGACTCGCAAAAGAGATTCTCGGGGAGAGGGGTGTTCCTCCTTCCACCTCTTCTCTCGTGGTGGCCGGAGGCGAGACAAACGTCGTCACTATCTGCCAAGGTTCCTAGACAGTCATTACAAACGAGACGTTAGCGACATCCACCAGGTGCCCTTTGCTAATCGTTTAACTCGTTCTAAAATTCCTTTTCGTGTCTTTTTCAACAAGAGATTGGTGTGTCTTATGTGATACTGCTACTTTGAACACATATAAACCAAAAAATAAGTGCCAAAATTTCGTTGTAGTATCCCTTTAATGCTAGATGCCTTGAGGTCTACCCACTACTTTTTTTCAATCTGCCAATAAGAGCTCGGCGTTCTGAAATCATTGCAACCCCTGTGCAAGAAGGAGACGAACTTGTTCACCACATAACATCTTGGGGGGGCAAAGCTTTGTTGCTCACATATACCTCCTTCTCACCTTTTTTTATGCCTCCTCTGATTCGTGGAGAGACTCCTCATTCTTCAGATCTCTGCTCTTCTCCGCAAAGGGACGCGTTTTGGTTGACTCGCTTGTCGTATAACTTTGGTGTTAGTTGTGAGGTGGCAGCACCATCAACTTGTGTTCGTTGATTTTTTTTTTGGGGGGGACTGTTTTTTAGGTTTAGAGCATGGGTGTGTGAACCAAACTCTTTGTCGAGACTGCAGGTTTTTGGATGTGGAAATTCTTGGATTCTTGTCTTGCTTGAAATAATCTCAGGATGGTTGGTGATGGCATTTCCGACCTCTTTGATCCATGAATGCTGTGATAAAGAGATGTGAACTGGCCGTGGGTAACAGTTTGGGGGTGATCAAGTCCTTATGCACCAAACGAATTTGAAATTCTAATAGCTATTAATAGTCAGTCTAGTTCAGATATAACTAGGATTCCATGTTTTTGGAGTTTATTTTTCACTAAATTCGGAGGGTGTGTTTCGGAGTTTGTTTTTCACGAAAATTCGGGGTTTATCAGAGTTTATTTTTTTTAGATTTCCAATTCTTTAAAATTCATAGATTAATTTTACTGTTTGCAGTATTTCACTTAAAAAAAAAAAAAATCCGGACACATACATACAATAAATTCATAAGAACTCATCTGTATTGAATGATGTCTGCAGCTGCATTTGGCATTGGCGCTCTTGCCAGGGGCATTACTAACTGTCCCATGACAAATCTTGCAAAAAGGTATTGCCTGAATTAAGGTCAATACTTGAAAATGACTAAACACCTGGACGGGCAGTCTCTGGGAAACAAGGAAGCTCCAGCTACCTTGCCCCCCTCCTATGAAATCTTCAGTTTCATAGCTTTCATTATCATAAAAACACAACCCCTTCTCTCCCTAAGAAACACAAATAGTATGCTCCAAACTGGAAATCCGAACAGTGGTTTTTGTCGTGACCCAGAAGTACAGTGACCTGTTGTTGTTCTCAATGAACCTTGGTGAGATAGACGGTGAACTCCCTTTTGTAAATAGTCCAATATTTCAAATGAAAATGAAGTGGCCTCTCTTCAGGACCATCGACCCTGTGCTCTCGCCCAATCTATTCGAAAATGCAGTCTTTTTGCTTTTCATTGCTTTTTATTTTGCCAGTTGACAAAAATTTTACCGAACAGTCAGTGTTTTTTTGAGTTTTTCGGATTTATCCGTAAACACGGAACCCTACATATAACTAATAAGTAAGACATAGCCATAAATTGTTTACAATAATTTTATGGGCATTTGATTGATGAACAATTACTCCAAATAATCTGCTATAATCGGAAGCTACTTTCTCTGGTAAGTTCATAAAAGCTCCCGCTGATTGTATAGTTCTTACTAATAAGAGCAAGCATTTGGTGTGTAGCAGCCAAGCTGTGAAAAAAAATAACAATTGTTCAATTACACTAAAAAACAATTTGTTCCATCACACTAAAAATAGGTGATTTGTAGTTGTAAGCTAGAAATAGCCCTTTAGGGCCCTTTGTTTTTTATGTGAAGTCCTTAAAGAAACTTTTATGGAGGCTGATATCACAATTAGCAAGATTAAAATGTCATTATGTTGGGTTGCTTAGTTTAGACACAGCAACAGTCTCTCGTATTTATTGGAAAAGGCACAACTTCGACACTAGTTGAATTCAATTAATTTTTTTGCAGAGAATCCTACATTGCCAAAATAGGTGGTCTGAAAAAAAACTAACTACACAAAAGTTATTTAAGATACACTTAAAATACACAAAAGGCTATCAAAATAAAATGTACATAAGTAAGTGTGTATAAAGCAAAAAAGAAAAATCAGGATTATATTTGAGGAGAAATGATCCCACATCATCATACATAAAATAAGACTCGGGCAACATATTCCACTCAGTTACCAGACAAGGAAAGAATACATATTTCTTTGCAAGTACTTATTATTGTCAGTCCCCATCAAGTCATTGAAAAAACTACAAAACCCTCTCTGAAGTTTTTCCGCCTTGACAGTGAAGGCTTCCAACTAATCAAAATTGTAATATCTTGTTGTAACACTAACCTTCCTACTATAACTTCCTCATATAAAACTTGCAGCAGGGTTTCTGGCTTTTTTTCCCAGTTTGCATACAAGGTACTTTTGGTGTGGATCCTACGATTCGCATCCATATTCAGTTGTAGGTCTTGCCATACAGCAACGTCTTTGGAGCCCTGTGTAAATTTCAAATGAGGAAATTTAGAGTGGTCAGCTTTTGTAATAATCTGGGTGATGTTAAGATTTAAAGAAAGTGCACTTACAATATGATCCAAAGCCACCTTCCCTCTCAGCAATTGAAACTAAATCTCAAAAGTCCTTTGAGTTGTGTAGTTGTGTAGTGCACGATAGACACTTTCTAAAATCATGCTGATCTAGAGAAAAATGTCCGTTTATATTGGTAGGTAGATGTTTCTCAACACTGCAATAGATAATAGTATGCTTCAAGATCTTACAACACATACAACTCAGTGAGGTGGTGCGATAATTCACTCCATTTTGACCATGATTGTGGATTGGCATTATTTTTCATTCATTTGGGAAGACGCTTGCTGCTAACGATTTGCAAAGAAGGATCTATAAGTAATGGGACACAATCGACGAGCGCAGCTTTAAAACTCTAGCTGACAGACCATTGGGGTCTTCCTAACATCAAGCTCGTCTAAGCATTCCTTTGTCTTCTACACTGATGACCATGGGTGGCATACAATTTACTGTTTCTTCATGAGAGGGGAGAAAGAAAAATTTCTCGTTGTTGAGCCCAAGATAAATAGATCTTTAAAGGGCCCCTGAAAAGAAAAAAAATATTTTAAACAGTCAGGTTGGGACACGCGTGTCAAAAAATAAATTTCACGCAAAAAAAACAAAAAAATTTTTTTGAGCAATATTGATGGCGAGAAATTTCTTCGAAATTTTGCTCTCGAAGTCCATGACGTCATGGGTCGTTCCGGAATGACCATCTCGGTCGTGAAGGCGAAGCCGATCCACCTCCTCCCTCCACGCACCCGAAATGTCGAGAGAGAAAACAAGGGGGAAAAAAGTGACTGCCAACTAAATAGCGTCTTGCGCCGTCAATATTGCTCTAAAAGAATTTTTTTTTGCGTAAAATTTATTTTTTGACACGCGTGTCCCAACCAAACTGTTTAAAAGAAAAAAAAACTTTTTTTTTTCTTTTCAGGGGCCCTTTAATAAAGCAATTTTTATTTTTTGTTAGCTTTCTTCAATTACCTTGCTTCGACGTAGATTATTTGGAATACCCCCGCCTTCCTTACATGTTTCTGGGGGGTATTCCAAACCATCTTTGGTATTTTGTTGCATGCCATCTGAAAGTTTATAAAAAGATTCTAACTTTTGGCCGTTGCTAACGTCTTCCTCGTAATTTACATCCAGTTTTTCAAGTTTTGCAGGCGCAGAGACGCATGGGTGGATTTGGTATTTCTGATAACCACGTCTGCATTCGTTTAACTTCTTTTTTTTTTACGACAGCAGTCATCTAGATCTTATCACCCCTTTCCTTTTGGACATACAGGGTGTTTCACCACTTAAAATACTTAATTCCTGCGGGATGTTATTGACTGCGGCGGACGTTCGGTAAAGAGTGAACTGATCATTATCAAATTAATTACGTAAATTTCACTAATTAAGTTTTTAAATATTTGACTTGGCTTGTTAGAGATTTGTTGCCCATTCTCAAGATATGCCATCGCTGTTAATGAAATTAGAGTAAAAAGATTGCTGTTGTTAGAATTCAGACAACAAAAAAAACGACCTCATTATATTCTTTCACGAAGTTTGTCTGCTATGTAAGTAAAAAAGTGCCGAAAGCTATAAGCACGCCCGAGGAGACGGCAGAATCTGGCAAGCCGCCTTTTCCATGACTTTGCAACTCGGTTCATGTGACTGACACTGTCAGATCGGCTTGCGTTGACTTGTTTCCTGGGTTTGCCTTTAGTTTCAATATTTCGGTTTTCTCGCAGCTCAAACTTGCCAGATAATAGTGCAGAGCAGAATGTAGCTTGAATCCCAACAACAGCTGGAGCACATTTCGAAGACGGGCGACACATTCCTAACTGTAATGCGCCAGCCAAAGTGAAAGTTTCAAAAGTTAATTAGTGAATCTTAGGTAATTGATTGCTAATGATCACTTTACTGTCAAAACCTCACATTTGCCGTGATAGAGAACATTATCCCAAACAAATCATTTCTTTCTTTCAAGGGCCTTTTTTTTTTTTCTGTATTGTTCTCAGCCACTGGTGAAGCACCCTGTATATAGTATACTATAGCCAGAATATATTTATCAGTTAATTCTAAAGAACAGTATTTCAAAGCATCCCATGTGTCATTGTTTCCTGGAGCAATGAACTCCACATCCTCCAAGTATTGAGTCAGCTCTTTGTCTGTAGCCGCAGAATTTCCTTTCTTGCACAGATACACTTTTCTATCGTTATCCTGGTACGAGAGTGCTGAGAGAGCATTAGTTTGGCAGTAACTATGTTGTAATAGCTAATTCGGGAGAAGATGACACCACTGTGAATAATTTCACGTTACGCACGAGTCGGCATTATGTATCTCCGACTCTAGATGGTTTCTGAATGAATAGACTACTTCCATAAACCCCTGCATGCAACACGGCGCGCGTTGCACTCTGGGAACTAGTTGGCCAGGGAGGAGAGTGGCATGGTTTCGGTTTCGATCGACACGTCGACAAGAGATTATACACAGAGCGTGGACTATAAATGGCCGTTATCTCATGTTTTCTGGTCCCGAGAGCGTCATATGTGGTCTCTAAACTAACCTAAATGGATCGAAGCTTAAGCACAAGCCCGAGGCGTATAGCTTGTCTTGACACATGCTTGTTTATTTTTGTTCCCGAGCCTTTCTGTTAGCGTTTCGAGGTATGTGGACGAGCCAGTGCTGGGAATCTCGACGCTGCGAAGCTCGGGGATCTTGCTTGTGTACGAATCAACAAGCTGTAGCAACCAATAAGTATGCCTACATCGAGCTCGCGCCTTTTCATCAGTGTTGTTGATGAACTGATCAGGAAGTTTGTTCGTTTCCTGCGTCCATAGACGAAATATAACTTTTTGCAATTACTGTTTTTCTTAATACACCGAGTACGCGAAGTAAAACTCGGAGGCGCCATTGAAAAGCTCCATTTGAACACACTTCTCATCTCTTATCTGTACTGCCCCGCAGCACTCCACTTGAAGCCCCCACCTGCTTGCATTCCACTAATATTCAACATCGCGTATGCGCATAAAGTTATCCTGCAATCATATAGGCACATTCGCACGTACAAACCGTTTTAAGAAAGCAAAAGTCGAGCAGTTGTGGGAAGAATGTCGCACCGTTCGCCGGAAGTGCGCCGGACGGGCAGGAGCCCCTATGCGGTGCGCCAAACGAACGAAATTATTCAAAGCGCATTTAACGGTTGCTAATGACCATATTTGTTATTTGTTTGCTTTCTTCCTGACTGAGTATGCCGAGATAATTTCAGACACACCGTTCAGGCACAGATCTTGGGCGTCAGTAAAAGCTCGTCCAAAAATGCTTAGCGAGGAGTAGGGGACGCTTGTTAGGGCCTCCTCCTTCGCTAGCCGATCTCAGCGTTTGCGAAAACTTAATCTTCTATCAGCATAAAATTTGAGTGTGAGATATGTGATGACACGAGGAAAACATCATAGCAACTTTTGTGCAGTAGTGAGGTCGAATTTATTGCGTTTTATTAAAAGTTCATGCGCCAACGCTGGGCTCAACTTTGATACTCCTGTGAGGACGCGGCTTGCTTTTCGCCCAATCAAGCAACAAGAAGAGTATGTTTGGCAAACAAAATACGTGTAGGTCTCAGGGTGACCAAATTTCAGTTGTAATTCACTGGTACTAGACGGGATTACTGACATTGAGCTCAAAGATGCACTCGTGGTGTGAGGTGACTAAGCCACGTCTTACTACGTTTGCATACGCACACACAATATCCGGTGTTTCGGGAGCCAAGGAAAGTGCCCCGGTTTTCGTTTTGTATCGCTCAAGAATGAGTGCAGTGCACATTCATAAAAAAGTCAGATAATCGAAAACGCAAGCAGCGCGTTCGGTCGCGGCGTGATAGCATGAGATGAAACTGTTCAGTCGAAACCGAAACTGAGTGGCCAACTAGTTCCCAGAGTGCACTGCGTGGCATTTCGCCGCGATGGGGCGCGTCGGTTTTGGAACAAGTCCATTGTCGAACTGGGCATAAAGAGCCCCATTTGGCCCAGTAGTTGCATCACTGTGCCAGTTTAGCACTGCAAGGTTAAAATCCCCGAGCCAGAAAAATCGCCTCATTGGGTAGGATGGAAACAATATCATTCAATGCCGGTAGGGTATTGGCACCTGTTTTAGTATGCTGTTAGACCAAAGGCCATCCCACCTTTATTAGGGCTGCGTACCGGGCCCCGTAATGATTAGACTTCTTCTCTTTTCACGTCATGCACTGCACTCTTCGGAGACTCGCTCCCCAATGAGAACGCACCGCCCCCCCACCCCCACGCCCATTCCTGCCCCATCTGAGTTTGAACCTAGTGGCAGCGTCTTTCGGAGATGCATTACTTTCACGACCGCGTACCAAATGAGAATAATGCTGCTTACGAGTCAACGTCCCCGTCGGCGTAGACGTCCCCCTCCCACTGGTTGGGATCAAAGCAGTAGGGAAGCACTTTTCCGGATAAGCTTGGCCCAGGTTGCTCCAATTGTGGGCCGAATCCCTTCCTCTAGAGTCCAGTTAACCTTGCGCATACGTATGTGTACGCTGGGAGTGACCTTTTCTTCGAGGTCCAACTCTTCTTGCCGAACAGACGCCCAAGTTTCAAGGACAAATGACTAGCTTAGCTCTCGCGACAGGATCGAGCCGAGCGTGCGGAGGTTCCCGCTGCCTCCCCGCCGTTTTCCTCCTCCTACTTTCGGTTGCACAAACCTTTCTTGCTCCGCTTACAGAACCCTAGGGTTCGACGCTTTTCTCAGCGGTGGTCCTTGCCCTTTTTCAGCATGGAAGGAGGCGAGCTGTTCCAGAGGATCCAGGAGCGAGCAGAGGGTGCCTTCACGGAACGGGGTGAGCGGGAGGGGCCTGCCTCTCTTCTCCAAGTTCGACCCCTGCACCGGCACCTCTCGGACTACAAGGCGGCAGCGGTGGATTTTTTACCTCCCCTACCGGAGGCAAGCACGATGCACAAATTGGACGAGAGCACTGCGGCGGCGTTTGGTCGCGCATTCGGTCGGAGATAACACGGGGTCCCTCCAAACGCCGACGCGGTACTCGCGTCTGATCCGCCCCGTGCCGGCCACTGGCGGGTGGCAAAGAAAATTTGGCACCGTGCCTTCGTTATCTAGCAGGTGTCGGTTGCACGAAGCTCGTTAGATTGTCTCTCTCGTTGGGAGACAATCAACCGACACCTAACGAAGCTCGTTAGGTGTCGGTTGCATGGCTCCGACTAAGCCATGCAAGATTGTCGTTGTGGCCGCCTTGGAGTCGTCGCTTCGGTAACTCCGTCTACGGCGAAGTTTCAGCTTAACCACATTTTTGGCCCGTCGGTCACATAGTGCCGTGCATTATGGTAGTCCTTGAGGTCGGTCACCTTACGGGCCTTCCTCTTGGACGCATCTCTTTCCTAAACGTCCTCTAGCCCAGGGGTGGCCAGAGCGACGTGGGGTTACAGCCGGGGACGAAACTAAAAAAAGTTCAGAGAGCAGGGGGAAAAAAAAGGGGCGGGGGGGCTGAAATGATACGAAGGGAACAGTCCTTTCCAGAGGGGACAAGTATAATTGTCGACTACAACAATTAACACCAGGCAGCAGAACGTTTCTTCAACCGCTGAGCAAAAATGAATGCATGGTTCGCTAGCCAGCCACTGCCCTGATGCCCATTAGGCGTATACGGTTCGAAAATATTTCTGGAACAATAAAGGAAACAGGGTCACTGGACACACCTATGTGCCGAAAAGCCGTCTAGCGGTATGTACATGGTGTGGTACAAGGCTGCAAAAACTGTGAGCTTTTTTTTTTTTTTTAAGTCTAGAATTTTTTATTTTGGGGACACAGCAGGTGAAGGGGGGCACGCTTACTAGGGAGCCATGAGCCGTGCTTGGACCCACGAAGAGCCGCAGTTTGGCCACCCCTGCTATAGCCTTTCTTTGGCCTCCTTTTCTCAAAAACTGAACGCTCCCCTGTCATCCACGCTAACGACGGGGACTCAATATTCGATCAAACTCTCTCGGTACCTCTCGTGCCTCTGCGTGACGGGCAGGAGGCGAAACCTGCCCGGTGATCCCGCCACGGTGTGGGTTTTCAAACTGGGTTCCTGGGAACCCCAAGGGTTCTCCAAGTATCCTTAGGCATTCCCCATACTTCCTAGGTCGTTCCTACCCGGGGTAAAGTGTTGCACGGTCTAAGCACTAATTTAGAAGATCTGAGGCATCTGTCGATGCAAAACTTCGTGCCAAAACCTCGCTAGTATGCGCGCTATTGTTTACGAAGTCTGCAGGCGTCCGCGCTAATTGGTTGCGTCGATGCTGAGACCACGAGGGGTTCCTTGGTCGTCGGTCGAGAGAGATGGAAAGACTGAAACGTTTGGGAACTCCTGGACCAAGGAATAGCCAGAGTTTGCACATAGTGGCAGCGACGGTGTTTATCGTCCACGTACGTGTTGGCACGACCAATTAAAAGGGGTGCCTTCCGCTTCGCCGAGCACCAGAATCACAGTCGGCACATCCGGTCGAAAGGAGCTCGTCTTTGTGGCCTCGCTTGGCTCGAGACGAGCGAGGGTATTTAATTAACCTGTACGCTCATTTTCCACGCGGTAATTCGTATCGTGAAAGGCTTGACTCTCGTTGTGTCGTTAATGAAAGGTGAAGGACGAGTTGGAGAGAGAAATAATAGAGGCTTTTTTTTTATCGGGAAGGCTGGAGACAAGTGCATCAGCATGCCTTCGGTGTGTCCCATTGACTAAGAAGTTGCTCTTGGTGGTTTTATCCGATTCACTTTTTGGCATAGTGGGTAAGTATTTTAATGCGTAATTTTTGTATTTCTTTTATCTATGTGTGTGTGTTTTTTTCCCCCGCAGGGGATGGTATATATTCAGTAATGGAAGTGCTGCGGCAGTTGTGCCAAATTGTGCCATGAATGAAATTCTGCTTCGTCTTGCGCAAAAATGACAGTTTTGCTCAGAATTGCACCACACCTTCACCAAGATGGGCTTAAAGCAAAACATAAAAGTATTTTATTATTGGACGACTGTAATATCCAGATAAGTAGAAAGGGAAAAAATGGTACAAAAAAAATTGGATCTTTACAACTCTCTGTAATGTGAAATTAGAGTCCAGCTTTTGAGAAGGAGGAGGGGAGGGTATGGAGGGGAGGGTATGCCCCTCCTCATCTGTACCCTCTCCTCCTTCCATCCTCCTCCTTTCCTTTTCCTCTCCTCCTCCTGTTAAATTTTCCCATTGAATTTAGCAGGAAATTTAGCGAAAATTTCCCCGCTAAATTTAGCAGGGAAGTTGACGTCATGTGACCTCAACACCAATTCAGTTTCCTCGCTGAATTTAGTGGGGAAAATGACGTCACATGACTTTGTGTCGCGTCAGACCTCAAAATCAATTAAATTCCCTGCTTAATTTAGCGGGGCAGGTTACGGCGACGGCAACACCGCGAAGCGCGGAGACGGGCGCCTAAGAGCTGCTCTCTAATAGCTATTAACGGCATCTCTACTCACTATATCGTTTGTTTCATCTTGGGTCAGAGCACGGTCGAAGGCTCGAATGCATAAAACCTCAAACACACATAGTAAAAGCGCAAGTCATGCGACATGCGCCGCACTCCATTGGTTTAGCCGGTGAACACAGGGAGATGACGAATGCCACAATGTTTCACACTTTGATGCTGTTCCCTTGGTGCCATGGCTCGTAAGTTGACTTTGGGTGAAATTAAAGGGGCGATGCAACAATTTTTGTACTTTGAGCAAATACCGCTTAGAACGAATCCCTGACGTTAATGACCTATAAAACACGCGTTCGTTTCTCACCCCACGCAATAGAGGTCCCAGTAAAAAAATTGAACAAAAACAAGCATCGTTCACCCCCTCAACTCGCAGCCAGAACAAGCGGCCACGTGATCTGGAGCCGATTACATGCCGCCAATGTTGATCATAGCCACGCGCTGGGGTTGGCAAAGCACAGGACACGCGCTGAGTTCCAGACATTGTTATGGCTCGGCTATTGTCGTCGTTGCAGCGATTGGACACGGGCCACTACCGGAATGCTTCTCGAGCTAGTAATTATCAAGAGCCCAAATCGAGTACCCACGCAATGCTCGGGTCCAATCTATGAACAGCATTCAAATATCGTCATGTGGGTGTACTGCTATCCCCACTTTACGTCATCAAATTTCGCAAAGGAGAGATTGAATGAAAATGATCGCTTTTGTCTCTGAAATTACACCGCAACAAAGGAGTTTCTTGGCCAGTGGCGTTGCGTGCGAGTAACCTTGAGTCCCACCTAGTGCCAGTAAGCTCGTGTAAAGTGAAAAACATTCCAATTGAATATCGTTGCACCGCCCCTTTAAGTATAAAGATTGTTCATCAATCGCTCTGGCCGGTCGATGCGCCGGCGGGTTAGGTCGCCGACGTGATCTAAATTTCCAGACGATGTCTGCGACGTTCTGAACTAAAAGTCGCGAGAAAACTTTACAAATAATAGCATGGCGGCTAACGTGATGAAACAGAAGCAGGGAAACTGCGGAGTGTAAAATGAAGAGGGGAAAGAGGCTTTATCTTGACTGAAGGGCTGCGCTATAGTTCAGTTTTCGTTCATATTTTTAGTACCCAAGGGGTCCCTTCAACAGTTTTCTTTGAGAACTTTGGGACCCCCGTCTGAATAAGTGTAATTATCTAACATCTTGTTTACAAATAAAACCACATTTTGACTTGAACCTACTCTCACCAGAGCCTTATTCCTAAAAAGAAGGCTCCTTGTTCCTTTCGCACCCTATCTATTCTTACAAAAGAAAGGTAATAAGTAATATGCTCCAGTATCAAGGAGGAACCCTCAATCATCAAATATGAACTCATTTAACGATGCAATCATGTTTTCATTTTCGAGTGATGTGCTAGCAGATTTAGGCATCTGCTCCAAAAGCGTCGGCGGCTGGTCCAGACCAATATTTTGCCTGCTGCACAACCTGCTACAAAAGGCCAAAACCGCCTCCACCACTCTTTATTGCTCTGTTTGATCTTGCAATAAACTTAGTTGGAAGTCAGCGCCAGTCCTATTGTACATGTGCATCTTCGTCCTTGTTCAGTTTGTGCATTTTATTAATGTCAAGTACGAACCGACTAGCCTAATCAAAAGTCTTAGTATAGCTCTTCTAGCCCTGCACCGGGGACTTTTCATTTCAGGGACCGCCTGCGTCTCTCAATACGTGGCCGAGAGACCCCCCCCCCCCAGTCCGGGCATTGACGCGATGAAGCAGCATAGAAGTCTGCAGACCTTGTAAACTGTAATGAAAATACTAGAGAAAATCTGGCTCACCATTGTGAATGAGCAGCATACCGACTACCGAAATTTGGGAGCCCAAGAAGGCTTCAGAGCTCTGTGGAACCCCCCCATTCCTAGGGACCCATTTTGTGAAATTGAGCCCCTTGCCAGGGATGATAAACACTAAAAGCAACGCTGAATTTTGTGTCTGATGAACAAAAGCTTCGAGAAAGTCAAAATTTGTTACATAGAGACTCGGAAAAATTATCTGTGACCCCTTTCTTGGCCAATGGGGCAAAGAATTCCAGGCAGTCCCCCGAGATCCCCCTGAAATTCTGCCGCCCGAGGCAGTTGCTTTTGGGTCGCATTCTTGCGGCACACGGTGCCATTTCCGTTGCCTCTCGAAAGGCGTCTGGCTCCTCATGGTTTCCCCCCTCGCTACGCAGAGGCGGCAGAAATCATCCGAGACATCTGCAAGGCTGTGGCCCACCTTCATCGCATGAACATTGCTCACAGGGACCTCAAGGTGAGCCTGCATCCACGGGGCACATGCACCTGTGGCCCTTTGACCGAATCTCGCGACACTTGGAACCACGTTCGTTGCCGTTGAGCAACGGACTGGAGACGCCTTATCTGCAACGGGATAGTTGCGTGCCTGGCTATATCTTATCTCGTTTTGCGAGTTTTAAGGTGGAATGCTTTTATGGGCTGGTTTGTATGCCTAGAGCATCGCAGGAAACTGTTGTGTAAATATGACACCTGAGCATGGTGTCGCATTAGGTGGTCGTATGACCACATGACGAGACGTTGGGACATGCGACGCAGTTTCGCCTGACACCAGGAACCTCCTCGAACGTCGTGACACTTGTGATCTGACGTGACAAGATATGGTTGCGAGATTAGTCTCATGTGGCCGCCGTCATGCTTATACTGTTGCATAGCCATTGTCCACTAAATTCTGTGGAAAAAATAATGTATCGACCTATGACTGCCCTCAGTCTGCATTCTGCACAATTCCGACTTTACTTGTACGACCAAGGTGTTTACATTTTCCTTTGTGCCGTAGGACCTGCTGCGATATATGCCAGATCCTAAGGTTGGTGTCCATCGGCATCTGTTTTATGTATGCGTAATTTGGTGCTTAAAGTTTAAGCAGGAATTGTGCAGGGGCACGGTTTGCTGCGTGCAAGTCTAGAAAAAGTATGCTATAATGACAAATAGCCAGTGTGCTTTTCTTAGCCAAGTCCTTTTGCACGGGATAAGACAGCAACTTGTCAGTATAATCGGTGTGACCTCATTAATATCAGCTCTGCTCTGTTCGCACACAAGGTGTCGGGAACAGAAGAGAGGTAAATGCGGAATAGTGAACTAAGCTTTTTGGGCCCGTTTTTATTCGTTGCTCTGCTCAAATAACATTTGGCACATATTTATGGCTGTTCTTCAGTAAATACTGGAAACCAGTGGGAACCAGGGGCACTAAGGTGGATTTTGATATTGTCTCTTTATGGCACGAACTTAATCTATGCACTTCAAGCATCCTATAAAAGCCGAAATTACAATCATGCGTGGCGTTTTTCAGCCTTAAAAACGCAACAAAGCCCTGCGACACGCCCCTTTTTTTGTGATATCTAAGAAAAAGGGGTGGTCGCAATTTTAAAGGCAAAAAACACCAGCATGACAGTAATTTTGGCTTTATAGGATGCTTAGGGTGCATAGATTGAGTTTACGCCCTAAAGAGACTCTCAAAATCCACCTTAGTGCCCCTTTAACCCCTGAAGTGCCAAATTTTTTTTTCCAAAAGTAACCTAAAGTGCCATATTTTTTTTTAATTTGAATTGTTATTCTTCTAGTATCACACATAAAATTTGAAAAGTTTATTACGCAAAAATCAGCGGAGGCGAAAAAAATATTTGCCAACTAAAACGAGTGCTGCCATCTATGATCAGCGCCGCTAAACTACTCGGACGAGCCTTGCTCATCCGTGGAATTGAGGGCTACCGAAAATACCACTGGACGAGCACAGCTCGTCCACGGCATTTTTAGCCAGGAAGTGGCCGACGAGTAGCTCGTCGGCCACCTTCGTGAGTGAAGCAGCCCCAGATTGCTCGTTGCGAGAGCTACCATATAAAATGGGATTGAGAAAGTTCTGGGAGTTACTTGGCTTTCTAGCAGACATTCTCAGCATCGCTGGTTTGGTTCAGAAAAATATTGTGTTCTGCATCTCAATAGCATTGTCGCTTTTTTACTGGTGTGCAGCTGACATCCTAATTTCTGAGCTGATGATGCTTGGTAGTGTGCGTATCGAAGGACCTCATTCTAAACAGCCTTTCACGATGGCAGTGTCAACCAAAATACCACCGTTGTCTCCCGCCGAGCTGGCCGCCGCTCAGTTGTTGCTGTGGACTCGTTAGTGAGATTCCGGGTGGTCTTTGAAAACCTCGAAAGTCGTTTAGTGTCGATATTTCGCTTCGCCGTGACTTGGCAAAGAAAATGGCCCCTTTGAGCCAATCGGAGCGAAGGAGGCGAAGCACACGGCAGCGCTTACGAAGGGTACAGGGGTGGAAGGGGAAGGAGGAACTTCCTGCTTAGATGCCCGTGGCTTTGACAGCGCTGCGCATAACTAGTGAAATGGAGTGTGTAGTCACGCACCCATTGGCTCACTGGGACCATAGCCTTCGCCGTTTGCCAAGCTACTGTAAAACGAAGTATCACAGTAACTACCATTCATTCAAGCCCTCAAAAACCATTAAGGTCTAGTCCAAACGTGCCTTGTTGATGAGTGAGCGAATCAATGGCACGCGAGCAAACCAACGTAAATCAGCGACACTCAACATTCTTGCCATGTCTCCAGACTCATCAAGATAGCCAAAGAAGGGAGGTGGCTTATATTGCAGAGCTGGGAAGTTTCCGGGTAACTGCGAAGCTCTACTAGTTGGGATGGTGAAAAGAAGCTGTGGAAGCTTTCTTGCATTTTATATTGAAACGTCTCTTCAGAGGGGTAATTCTTGCTGCGTCGTTAAATATTTTTCGCAGCACCACTGCTCTAAAATGAGGGCATTTTGAGGTGTCAGAGTTCTTGAAAAGTTTCAGCATGTCGTTTAAAGCCCTCGAATGCTTTCCTTGAAAACATTATGTTCACGAAACATGACAGTTTGGGTCTTTCTTCCGTGTCGTGCTTCAGCCGGAGAACCTGCTGTACTCCAAGCCCGACGACAGTGCAGTGCTCAAGCTGACGGACTTTGGCTTTGCCAAGGAGACCACAAACTTCAACTCCCTACAGACCCCCTGCTACACACCCTACTACGTCGGTCAGTCACCCTTCCCTCTCTTGTACAGCAGCGCTTCACAAAGTGACTATGTTTACGTGCGAAATTGCTGGCATGATGTCCCCGCTTGTCATACATTTATTTCACTCTCATCGTGGGCTTGGGTACCCAGAAATAATAAATAGCATTTTCTAAACTGATAGTGAAACTTCTTGAACATGCAAAGTGCCTTTCAGGGCTAGATTCATTTATTTTCCCTTCATTACTTTTTTTATTTTTTTTTTATTATGGGCTGCGACGTAACTGAGAATAGACCTTTTGTTAAATCCCCCAAACGCACCGACCCACGATCGAGAAATCATAGGAACACTGTTCTTTCAGTTCCCTAGTGATCGGTAATTGCGACTAATTTGATATGCTTACCGTAAAGTTCCGAAAGAATGCCCACCCAAAATGAAGAGATAAATGGTGAAAAACATGGGGTGGGCTATCTTTGGGGACGCCACAGCAAAACTTTATCAAAAATCGGCTACAAACCACATGATGTGGGAACTGATACCGCAGATCGCGGACATCGCAAATTCGCGAGTCACGATGCAATAAACACGCGGGAATTCGCTATGAACTCCTGTGTCACGGGAAAGGATACCGCAGGTTGCGGACGCAGCAGATTCGCGTTTCACGGTGCTAAGGACCCGCAGAAATCCACCGAGAATTTTCATCTCACGGGAACGAATATCGCAAATCGCGGACGCACCAGATGCAAGTTTTATGGTGCAATAAACACGCGGGAACCCGCTACAAACTTGTCTGTCACGGGAACCGATAACGAGCACGTAGATCGCGGACGAAAAGGCAGGAATCCGCTACAAACTCGTATGTTACGGAAACAAATGCCGCAGATCGCGATTGCAGCAAAATCATATTTTACGATGCAATATACACGCGGGACCAACTCGCGTGGAATCGAGATCGCGCACGCAGATCGTGGACAAATATGCGGGAATCCGCTAAAAACTTTATGTCACGGGAACAGATACCACAGATTGCGGACGCAGCAGATTCGCATTTCTTAGTGCATCATACACGCGGGAGCAACTCGCGTGTTACAGGAGCCAATATCGCGTGCGCAGATCGCGTGCGCAGATCGCGGACAAAAATGCGGGATCCCGCTATAAACTCGCTTGCCAGACGTGCCGGTACTGCAATTTGCGCGGTTGATGCGATTCCCATCGGACCTCGCGTGACGTCCGACGGGAATCGGGGGGTGGGCGATGTTTCGGAACTTTTATGTTGCAGATATTCAGCCAGAAAAACGGGATGGCCGATCTCTCAGGGGCGGGCATTCTCTGGGAACTTTACGGTACACACTTCTCTGTGTAATCCGGAGTCTTGCTGAATAAAGGCCCATTCACACTCTTGCGACCGAGTACGACGGAAAGAGATGAGAACTGTTGAAACCTCTTAAATATTTTTACGGCAAGAGAACACACTGGCACTCTGGTGCCATCTATACGGTGACCCTGGAACTGCAGTTCACAAGGGCGAAGGTTTTGCGGGATATCCGAGGTCAAATTTGCGTATTACCTATAAGAAAGGCTCGTTTATAACGTTGACAAAAGTTGTTTGAGCCAAGAAAGAAAGGATAATGCGCGAGAGAAATAGAAAATATGCCGGACCACCAATTTTACGCTGCTACCCAATAGATGCGCCAGTGTGTCCTCTCGTTGTAAGAGATATTAAGAGGTTCCAAGGCACCCGGTTCTAAGAGGTCGCAAGAGGGTGAACGGGCCTTAAGCATCGTGTAGATTGCAGATGACCTGTCATATCACTTTTAGAATTTCTCGTCAATGTCAGTGTTTTTGATATTGTGCATGCAATCCAGCTTTCACCCTGGCTGAGCCGCAGAAATTTCTTATAATATTATACTCGTATAGCTTCAAAGACGCTGATATTGACTTAGAAACGCTAAACATGCTACAAACAGCCCCGCTGAGCCCGAGCTAAATCCTGGTTTTGGTTGTTGTGAATTCTCGACTTTTTAAGCCATTCCCACTAAAAAAACAATTACGAGAATGATAATACTGTAAGAAATTTCTGCAGCTCAGTCAGGTTGAAGGGTGGATGGCATGCACAGTGTGAAAAATGCTGACATTGACAAGAAATTTTAAAAATGACGACAGGTCTCTGCAGTCTACACGACGCTTATTCTGAATGACTCCGGATTACACTTAAAAGTGTGCAAGCCTTAAATTGGTCAAAATTACCAGTCACTAGGTAACTGAAGGAACACCATTCCCACAATTTCTTGAGTGCGTGCCGGGGCGCTTGGGGGATTTAGCAAATGGTCTAATAAACATCCTTAATTTTTTTTTTTTTTTTTAATTTAAGCATTATTGCAGATAGTTTGGTTACCCTAATTGAAGAGAATTGCAGGGGTTTCCTGAGAGAACTGATACTGTCAGTAGGATTGATTGTGTGCGCATGGTTGTGTGGCAAGGAATTCCGGTCAGCATTTCTTGCAAGCAAGGAGAGGTTGACTGCAATAATTTTGAGGTCATATGGTCTAACACTTTCAAGTAGTTCAAGCTTGCATGTTTTTGGTGAGGTGGCACCTAGGTCCATATCTCTGTTTAGGCTAGAATTGTTATTGCAGATCTTTAAACTAAGCTTCACCTACAAACTTGTATTTTAACCTCGAGAGATTGAACATTACATTTTTTAAACACTTCCTTTCCAGAAGAAAAGAAAAAAAAGTTTTTAATTTGTAAATTTTAATTGCACAGTCAGTTGCTGTAGTGTCTCAACTCTTTCTGTGTCCTTCTTTAGCTATGGTTCCCACACAGTTAACTATATGGTTTTCTAGAGCTGGTTGCATCGGGGTGTTATATGAAGAAATATTTACTGACGAGTTTCGTGCTGTCAACTTTCTTCACAAGAGACATTATTTTTTATAAACCTTCACTCATATGGGATTTAAATAAGTATCCCATTTCAACTTATTGGAAAAATATGTCCAAGTATTTTACTTTTGCACAGAGATGGTCTGCCTTGTGTCAGGTGTTTCAAACAGGCTATTTCTCGAGTGTTATCGTGTAGACTCAAGTTTCTTAAGAATTGATTGCCATTTGCTGGCCATCATACCTGTCAGCAATTTTCGAGAAAGTTTCAAAAAACATCAATAATCTAATAAATTGCAAAAGGTTGTAGATATCTTCAGTCTTGAGCAAACATTTTCGCAGTCATACCTGCATGAAAGTTAGCGGCATCCTTCTGAAAGCTCGGAGGTTCTCCGGAGGTGGTACGAGCCACTGACTGTCCGCGGTCTCCTCGCTTTGCAGCTCCCGAGGTTCTAGGACCCGAGCGCTACGACAAGTCGTGCGACATGTGGTCCTTGGGGGTCATCATGTACATACTGTGAGTACTGCCTCCCCCCCGACGCCCCGCAGCTGCGGTCGCCCTACTAATACGTCGTAGAAAGCGCTGTCCGAGGCATCCTTGTACCTGTCGTATCGGTCGTGCAAAAACCGTCTGCATACACGTTTCGAGCGTTCGCGTGTACGAAGCCTTTGCACACGCACGAGCAGAGTTTGCAGATGATTCTGTCGTCCCGTCTGCGGCGAACGCTGCGTCTTTTTGTACGACGCACGAGTGGCGTGACGGTGGCTTAAGGGGTCCGGCAGAAGTCGCCAAGTACCGAGCGGTACGCTTGGACTAAGGGAATGGGGTGTCTGGCCAGAACGAACCATTGCACCGGTTGGGCAGGCGCAGATAGCGTCACAAGCAGGGATTGGCGGAAGAAATGGCACCCGTCCCGTTCGCTTCGCCTGCTCATCCTTGCCCATACAGTCGACTCCCAGTAACTCGAAGCTCACGGGGACGGTTAAATGCTTCGAATAAAGCGCGCTCTGAACGAAAAAGAATGCGCTCGAACCTAGAGTTATTCTAGAGCATTGCTGTTAGGCGCCCGTTCCCGGCTTGAGCGGCGTCGCCGTCGGTGTAACTGCGCGTTGCATTGTGGGACGTTTCCCATAATAATGTCACATGTGACATCACCCTTGTGACGTCATACGTCACTTAAATTTAGCGGGAATATTTCCCCGCTAAATTTGGCGAGGAAATTTGCCCGTTAAATTTAGGGGGGAAATTTCCCCGCCAAATGTAGCGGAAAAAATTTGGGAAAAAATTTCCCTGCTATATTCAGTGGGGAATTTCGTTAGCTAAAAAGTTTCCCCACTAAATTTAGTTGGGAAATTCCCCACTAAATTTAGCAGAAAAAAATTTAACTGAAAAAATTCCCTGCTAAATTTATTGGAAAATTTCCCCGCTAAATTTAGCGGGAAATTTAGCGAAAATTTCCTGCTAAATGGGAGGGGAGCAGAAGAGGAGGATTGGAGGGGGAGGAGGGGCATACCCTCCCCTCCTCCTCCTCTTCAAGAGCTGCGCTCTAATTTGGCATCACAGAGAATTGTAAACGTCTTTCATTTTTTATTCGATACTCGCTCAGAAATTGAAGGTGAGCGTGTTCGTTGCAATTAGATGTTACCAAAATTATATACGGAAGGATCGACAAAACCTCCGCGGATGGAGACTTGCCACAGTAATTAACCTTTGTATGCTGCGAGCCTCGCTGGGGTGCTTTCGGCATTTTCTCTAGGATGCTCAATGCAGTTTTCGTGCCGGCGGCATTTGTCACGGAAGGCGATGGTTTGTGGGCCTAACCACTTGCGCAATTTCACTTTCCGAAAACGGACCACGAACTACGGCATACTGTAAACGACTTTTTTTTCATGGGCTCAATATTTCGCGATTTAGGTAAAGGTGAAGTTTTGGAATAATTCACGGGCTCTGATTTTCGCAACGAGGTGGGATCTCAATATAGATTTCAATTTGTTTACATTTTACCGGAATTGTTCGTACCTATTTTTCGCAAATTGTGGCCGATTCGCTGAATTTGTGAAAATTAGGTCCTCCCAAAAATTAAGTCGTTCACAGTATTCATAGCCACCGATACATTCGATGGACCGAACATCTCTGGGAGCTCAGTGATTCCTCAAGACCAGCTTTGTTTAACGTGCGCGCTGCACAATCGCTTTGTCGATCGTTTTCGTATCTTTGGGACGGCGCAGTGATGCGATTGTCCACGGCCATGCTTGGCTTGGCTTGGCCTGGCTGCTTAGCTGACCTGGTCGTGTAGCTCGCCTGGCTACTCAGCCCGCCCGGTGGCTTAACTGCGCTCGTTCCTTCTTTTCCCAATCACACACACAGTAGGTAAAAGCAATAAAGTGTGAGCAATAAAAGTAATAAAGCTTGCATTTTATCTCGGTCAGCATAGTCACGAGTCTTCATTATGCTCCTGGAATCACCAAACGTTTTGGGCACGGAAAAAAAAAAAAAAAAATCCTTAAAATTATCAGATTTTGAGGTTAAAGCATCATGCATTCTTTCTTCATAGTCTCGTTTGTACAATTGCCAGGACCAAACCCATGCTTCAAATTAACTGACAAAATTCGAATGAAGCAACTTTGAGTTACCAGGAGGAGTCGACCGTAGCGCAATTTGTGTTCTTGCAGCGCATCTGGGATTTGATGAGCTCTGCCAAGCCTCACTTTTGGTCAGGGCCTGCGTCTCCCAACCTGGTCTCCTAACTACCGTGACGCCTTGGTCATGAAGAGATGTGTGGTTCAACAACAAGCTGCAACATATGGTGCAGCTTGTTGTTGCACTGTTTCTTAAACATTACAAACTTTAAAAAAAAAACAAAAAAACCATGAAAGTTGGGGTGGGTCAAAGGGATCGATGACTGCTCGGAGGGACGGCATAAATCATTTTCTGAACGTATCGAGCCAAGATTTTCCACGGGGGTGGCCGAAGAACGTGCATTGTGGGTATACATAATTCACCGAACCAAGTGACCAGAGTAGAAAGTTGGAAATGAAAAACTCCAAATCTCTACGTACGGTGGCCACATGCTAACCAAAGGCTTCCGATTGGCGCAACGGCCGACAGATGTCGACAGTGCTCTCTGCGTCGACGGGTGGGAGTCGCCTGTGAAGGCACGGAGTGCCGCGTTTTTCGGAGTCGGCAGTGGCTGGTTTCGGAGGTTTCCCTTCTTGTTGAGGCACCTCACCCAGCCTAGAATTGTAGGGGAGCCCAAACTTGCAGAGGTTGTCCGGAGATTGCAGACAAGAAAAGAGACGCGGTAACGACCAGAGTGTGAAGCAGACTATGACGAGTAGCTGAAATTAATTATTGAAAAGAAACGATACAATACATCTGTATTGTTGTTCTCGTTTAATCTTCATTCTTTATGTTTTACCGGTAGAATAAAATAATCGTACACTGCCAAATCGCGCAGAAAAAGAGTGCATAGCTTCTTGCTCAGAAAGGTCGTCTGCTATTGCCGAGGTCGAGGGAAGCACTCATCATGGCCACCTGTAAAGGGCCTGCATTACGGAGAGTTTCCAACTACTCAATCGGCGTTGCGTGGTTTGAGGGCCGCGCGAGCAATTTGAGTGGCGAGGGGGTGACAGACGCGTTGATCGTCTGCAAGCGTCTCCGCCTTTCCGCCTGCTTTCTTCCTCACCGTGCAACAACACGGTTTACACTCCGCAGGAGATGTCCGCCATTAAATTACAAACACTGCCCACAGTTTGAGTTGAACCCTCCCTGTGGTCTAGGCTGTCTAGCCACCTGCAATCTTGTGTGCCGCCATCTGTCGGCTGTAGAGCCAATCAGTCGGGCGTTTTTCATTGACAGGGGGACGCTGTAGGTAGGGATTTCAAGTTCTCAATTTCTAACTTTTTGCCCGGGTAGCCTGTTCGGTGAAATTTTTACACCCTTAATACACATTCTTCGGACACCCTTTACAAGATCTTGACTCAATACGTTCGCAAACGGATTTATGCAGTCCCTTCAAACGACCATCGACCCCTTTGCTTCGCGCTGTGGTTAAGTTACCACTTGCACAATGGGTGCAAGGCTTGCGGAGCAAAGGTGCAGATGATAAGATATGGAGAAACTGTGCGGGCGCGTTTTTTGCATCGGTCACCTTTCAGCCGTTGCACGAGTGCTATCTTTGGCTCGCCACCGCGGTTCCTACGTGTTCCGAGTCTTTAAACGTTTCTGATTCAAACCATACGTTTATCTTCGTTAACTAAACAGTTCATCAACACATTTTTGTTTATTAACAAACTTATTGCGACGATCATCCCCCCGATAATTTGTCCCTCTGGCCGTCCGTATAACTCATCTGCTTTTACGACATTTTCAAAACAAATCTGAAAGGACCAAAGAAAAGAGCTCTGTGTATATGGAAAGTGGACACTTTGACGATACCAATTTGTCTTGGCCCGTGAGAATGTTAGGTGGACGATTGTACGAACGCCATGTGGGACGGTCTCCCCGCAGGCTGTGTGGCTTCCCGCCGTTCTACAGCAACCACGGCCTGGCCATCTCGCCGGGGATGAAGAAGCGCATCCGGGCGGGCCAGTACGACTTCCCCAACCCCGAGTGGAAGAACGTCTCCCAGGATGGTGGGTGCCCTCGAGCCCGGGTGTCTTGAGACTCCTCCCAGGACCGAGCCTTTCTCTGCATGGAATCTTTTTTTCTTTATTTTTATTTTTTTATGTTTTTTAGTCGAGTGTTTTAACCTTTCAGTCACTGTTTGTTTATTGTTTGCAGTGTCTCCTCCTTTCCTATACTCTCTCCACCTTGCCCCAACTTGGCTCCCCTTGCACCCTAGGAAAGGGGAGCGCTAAGAGAATCAGTTTCCCTGCGGAAAACCGAGGTTGTGTGTTGACCTGTAACTGGGGTTCCTGGCGCTTAATATACCGTAAAATTCCGAGCGAACGCCCACCCAAAATGAAGAGATAAATGGTGAAAAACATGGGGTGGGCTATCTTTGGGGATGCCCCAGCAAAATTTTATCAGAAATAATGATAAGAACCGGGGCACCCGCTACAAACCGTGTGACGCGGGAACTGATACTGCAGATCACGGACACGGCGAATTCGCGTTTCACGATTCGATAAACACGCCGGAATTCACTACGAACTCCTGTGTGACGGGAAAGGATACCGCAGGTTGCAGACGCAGCAGATTCGCGCGTTTCACAGCGCGATGGACCCGCGGAAACCCGCCGAGAACTCGCATCTCACGGGAACGGATACCGCGGAAACCGATATTGCGTGCGCAGATCGCGGACGAAAACGCGGGAATCCACTGCAAACCCGCATGTCACGGAAACGAATCAAGCAGATCACGGCCGCAGCAGAATCGCATTTCACGACGCAATAATACACGCGGAACAACTCGCGCGTGTTACAGCTAGGAATCTATATCGCGGGCAAAAAAACGGGAATCCGCTAAAAACTCGGGAACGGATAGCGCAGATCGCAAACGCAGCAGATTTGCATTTCACGCATTTCACGCGCGCAGATCGCAGACAAAAACGCGGGACCGCAGATCGCGCCGTTGACACGCGATTCCCGTCGGACATCGCGTGACGTCCGGCGGGAATCGGGGGGAGGGCGATGTATCGGAATACCGTTCCCAACAGATGTTGGACAAAAAGAGGGGGGTGGGCGATCCTTCAAACATGGGCGTTCGCTCGGAATTTTACGGTAAGTAAACCTAACTCGCATGAGCTAAAAAACAAAAACAAAAAAAAAACTTTATTGTTTTGGTTAGGTCAACCGAGAAAAATTCTTGAGCTGCTGACGACTGAGAAATTCCCCACCGCCCGAGTTGCAACAGAACCAAGCTTAAATGGGCCCAGAGGAGGTTTCCGAGATTGCCTAAATATGGCAGTAACTCACCCTGCGGGCTCTGAGCATCCTAGAATTTCTTAAATCACGATCGTGCGCAGCCGATTCCCTATTAAAAAAGCAATCAAAGAGCCCAACACACCGAGGCCATCTTGGGCGATGGCAGGGGCATGTTCCGGCAGTTAGGACAACATGTGACCAACGAAAACTCGACATTCCGTGGAGATTGCAAAGTCTGTTATTACAAAATGTGCACCGTTATACCCCGAGGATAGCCTACCTAAAGTCGAGAGAAAATTGGGTGAAAATAAGGAGTGGGCTAGCTTTCGGCGTGCAATCAAGAAAATTTGAAAAAACTTGGGGGGGGGGCACTTAAGCTTCGCCTTTAAGAATGGAACGCAATAGCGTTAGTGGCTGGTGGTACTTGTAAGAAATGTCAAGCGTGAATTTTATCGAGGACCATCATGCGTCGCGAGTTGCGCGAATAGACCGCATGAAAACTAACTTTTACATTGCTTAGACGACTACATTCCCAACCTGGCTACAATATTTATTAAAAATTTCTTCGGATGCATTCTGACCTATAGTTTGCTCGCCCCTTATTTTTCCCCACATTGCTCTTAATTTTAGGTGGAGTCTCTCTCTAGCAATATGACGGTAGTTCAGTTTAGCGGACCTTCCGGGTGGGAAATATCCGAAGCCTTTAAAGTCGAGGCCGTTCTACTCCGAGCATATATGGGAGTCTCCTCTGGACGTCGCCAGACGACGGCAGCCACAAAGGCTGCCGTCGTCTGCCAACACCGGCTTTCTGCCCGGGAGGTCGTTGCAGCGTGGCCTTTCCAGCCGGCCCCCGTTTCGGAGCGTGTTCCAGGGACGACTCTTGACCAGCCCGCGTCTCTTCCCGCCGCAGCTAAGGACCTGATCCGGGGGCTGTTGCGGACAGACCCGTCTCAGAGGCTCAACATCGAGGAGGTGCTTGCCAACAAGTGGATTGCGGTGAGCCCACACTTTTCAGCCGGCGTCTCGGTGCCTGACAGCTTGGTCACTGCTGTCTCGTAGCGACTGCTCGTGTGCGCGACGAGCACGACTGGGAGACAAATTGGACAAACGTTAAAAGTTACGCAACCTTTCAATTGGGAACACTCTCTAACTGCACATTTTTTTTTTTTTTGGAGTACTCGCGAGATCAAGGTCTTTTATTTTGGCTCGAATGTGCCGACGCAAATGTGGCAGTTTTTTACACGGCGATGCGTGCACCTGCCACTGTGCTTGGCTTGGCTCTGGCGGTTTGACGGCTTAGTGGTGTGCTGCGTTTGTTCGCCTTTCAAACAGTAGATAGAAGCAATGAAATGTGCGTGGTTTAAATTTAAAGGGACACTGACACCCCCCCAGAAGGGTTCTAATTTTTTGCCAGGGGAGTTATTGTGGTATAGTAAAAAAACGCAATTGCTCAAAACCAAAACTGGACTGGGGAGGAAGAAGAAATATAGAGGAGGAGGAAGTTGCCAAAAGTCACGTGGCTGTGAGATTTTTTTTTTTTTTCAGTCAACGTATGTGCAGTTTTTTCGAAGCCACAAAAAATGGGTATCATAAATTTTCTCTATTTTTAGTATTGAGTGTGTGCCTTTGATGACCCTAGACTTTGATTATACTTGGTGGTTGTGTCTAAATCATACGAACGGCATGTGACCACGGAGAAGAGAGTGAGTGCGACTCAAACTGGCCAGTTCTCGATCTGCGTTTTCGGGCAGAAAAAATACAAATTTCGAGCCGCAAATTGTGTTCTGGGTAGTTGGGCTCTCCCTCGTATGTCATGCACAAGAAAAAAAAGCTTGGCGAGCATAAACAGCTTGTCAATGTCCCTTTAAGCTTGGTCAGCATAATCGCGAAGCTTTTTCACGCTCGTGGAGTTATCGGGCTGATGGAGCGGACAAAAAATTGTTCAAATTAACCAGACCCCAAGGAAAAACTTGGAAAATCTGCACATTTTTTTTTTATAGACTCGTACGCACGATTGCTGGGATCTCGCCCATGCTTCGAACTACCCTAACATTAAAATACGGACACTTTGGATTACCAAGAGTCAATTGTAGATCGTGGAAGTGTGCACAATCATGTGCTCGGCATGGCTGGCACATTCGTGGGGTCTTTTTGGGCCCCCGGAGTTTCCAGACTCGCGGAGTGAGCAAAACAAATCTTTCAAAATTACTATGTCCGAAGGTTTACCTTCGAATCAGAGCAAGATTTCTTCCGTGGTGTCGTGCTCTAGTTTAAAAGAAAAGTTAAAGCCTCTGAATACGGCACAGGTATTTCTGAAAACAATATCAGATTCATCCTAAATCTGACAAGGAGAGAACGTTGTTGCAACCCGCATTACCCCGATGCGCTCGACAAAAACTAACGCACTGGAGGTTGCTCCCATTCATTTTTTTTTTTCACCATATACGTTGAATTCGGCATTCGTGTTTTTCTGTGGGGATACTCGAGATTATGAAGACGTCGAAAGGGTGATAATATGGCGTATGAGTCCTCAAACTGGGTTTTTCTAAACTCTGGGCTCCCCAGAGTACCTTCTAGGGTTCTCCAAACAGCCAAATTATCTAGTCATCCCAACCTTGAATAAAGCTTCTTTCCAGTTCAAGGAGTGTACTCTAGCCCAGTGTGTCCACTCTTGTTAACAAAGTCCGTAAACCTTTATACCTCCTAAAAGGGACTACGAAGGCAATTTGGAAGTTTTATTTGTCGACTGAAGTGGGCGTCGGGCGTGTCTCGGACACCGTCAACCAAGTTCTGGCCCGAACGGACATTTGGGTGCCGCACCAATTGACTAAACAGTCGGGGTAGTAAGCTCGCCGGGAAGGACACTCGAGACCCTCCGAGACGGCGGCAGAAACGTGGACTAAAGTGCTCCGCGCGACACGTTCTTGGCGTTGTGGCGGCATCGGCGAGTCGGGCAGAGAGTCTCTCCGAGGCGGCGACCAAGGAGTCTGTCCAGGGCATCCTCGTAAAGCGCACATCCGGAGTTTTGCATGCCAAGAAGAATCTCCCATTCCGTCGGCATGAGGTCGCCGAACGGGAGCTCAAACTCGTCTGCGAGTGCGGCGTTGTCGTCCATTTCTTTCGGATTGACGAGTCCGGCAACAACTAATATGGCCACTCCTTCGCAGACTGCCGTGCACTATAGCTAAAATTCCAAGTTTTCTCATTTTTGTTTATTCGATTTGGGGGACATTTTTTTTTGGAGGGGGGGGGAGGGGGTGGGTATATTTTTACAGATTTTGTGTTTTTTTGTGCAAATTTGTTTTAAGTTAACCAATTTATGCAAAAAAACACAGGATCTTTGAAGAAAAAAAAATCCCCCCCCCCCCCCCCCAGAAAAAAAAACCTGAATTGGAGAAAGGAAGAGGAAAAGAACTCAGAAAACACGGAACCTTAACTATGCAGAGCGCAAGTTCGTCTGCTTCTTCCACAGTGGTTGTGATGATGTCAGAATGCCGAGCTCTTATTGGATGATTGAAAACAATATTGGGTAGACCTCAAGGCATCTGCATTGAGGTCTACCCACTATCCTTCCAATGAAAGCGAATCAGAGCTAGGCTTCGTTCTCATGTCACCGCAACTCCTGTGCAAGAAACAGACGATTTGCTCTCCGCAGAGTCATCTGCGGGAACTGCGCTGAGTATCAACTAAATCCTACCAAAAACCAATAGTGCTCCTCGATGTCACTTCCCTTTCCAGAGGCAAAAAGAAAAGAAATCTCAATATTTGTTTCGGTTTAGCAAATTTACTTGCAGGTACTAGGAGTCGCAGGCTTCTAGCAAAAATTGAGTGGCATGTTACAACCCTAATGCGTCCGACACCCCTTCTTTTAAAAATTTTTAAATTGCCTTTGTAGTCTCTCTACATGTAACAACATAAAATGGAGCGGTGGTTCGTCGTTCCCCATTCAGGGCAATATGGGCTCCTCGAGATCAAGAAGTTTGAGAACTCCCGATATAGCAAATCTGCCGAGTCTTTTTTTCGTTTCAAGACCTCGAGGTCTCTCAACCAAACCTAGAGGGCATTGCTTTGTTACTTAGCTGTTTTTAATATTTTCTTTAAATCTATGTTTGTAAAAACTGCCACTTCATTGTTATCTCCTGGGTGTTGCAGAAATACACGGAGGTACCTCAGACGCCCCTCTACTCGCTTCGAGTTCTCAGGGAAGATTGTGACCAGTGGCCGGAGGTTCAGGTGAGTCACTGGCACTTTTCTCTGCACCTTGTTTGTTTTTTGCTTTTAGCCCCACGAGAACGGGACTCAAAGGCTGCCTCGTGCTGACCCCGCTTGCAGTTAAATCACACTATAGTCAGTTACAGGTTAAGAAAAGTTCTCGAGGGAAAGGAAGGCTGAGGAGGAGGAAGCAGACGGAACGCTGGAGAGAGGAGGAGGTTTCCTTCTCTCCTCTCCAGCATTCCGTTTGCTTCCTCCTCCCCAGCCCTCCTTTCCCTCGAATACTTTTCTGAACCTGTAACTGACTATAGTGAGGGCTGTCCATCCGACTGCCACTTCCTGACCAAACTCGGGGTCATACCTACACCTGCGTCGTTGCGCAAATTTCCGTTGCGCACTCTCCTTGTGACCGGTTCTGGTGGTCGCGAAGGTTGCTACCTCAACAGAAGTCGACTCCATCTTGACCCGTACCTTACGGGAGCTTCGGCGCTGTTCTTTTCTTGTTGTGGACTATCCCAACTGTTTCTGGACTTGCTGCGTAAACTGTGCACCGAGAGTTTTTCTAAGAAGAAAAACGCCCCTGCATTTTCCTTAACCTCACGTGCTGGTGTGAGGCGAAGCAAACTGGAATACAAAGACAGACAACATACCGAGAAGTGTAAGGCACCGATTTCCACGTAGGAGAGTCGCTTCAGGTATTTGCAGCATCGGTGAGCCCCATACTGTCTTACTACAGTTTAGGCATGCGCTAATGGTGGATTTTGAGTTTGAAGCGAACAGTGGTTTCGGCCAAATATTTTCGAATCGAATATCGAATAGTTTCTCCGAGCCTTTCACTACAGTGCAGCATGCTTAAAAAACTGCTAAAAAGAAGAAAAAAAAAAAAAAAATTTTAACAGTCTTGTTGGGACACGCGTGTCAAAACAGTAAGTTTACACGAAAAAAAATTCTTTTAGAGCAATATTGACGGCGCGAGATGCGATTTAGTCGGAAGTCACCTCCTTTTCACTTGTTTTCTCTCTCGGCGTTTCGGGCGCGTCGAGGAGAGGTGGTCGTTCCGGAATGACCCGTGACGTCATGGACTTCGTGCCCAGAATTTCAAATAAATCTCACGCTGTCAATATTGCTAAAAAAAAAAAAGTGTTTGCGCATAAAATTTAATTTTTGACACGCATGTCTCAACCAGATTGTTTAAAAAAAAAAACTTTTTTTTTCCTTTTAGGGGTTCTTTAATTGCAAATTCAGCTAAACTCGTGAAGGTTGTTCCCAGCCTTCCACTTGTCCACTTCTAAGTTCGGTTAATTGTAATATAACTACAATTAATATAACTATTTTGTGGCGCATAAACGACAGATTTGTCGCAGCCATCCCAATTGCGGGTTTTTATAAATCTACTTGCTATATGCAATTTTTGTTTTTGCAATTTCAAACTTGACAAAAGAAAAAAAAGCGCAAATGATGAAAGCAGGTTGTCGAGACATTGCTGCGTAAAGGCACGACCACACTAGCAGAACGGCAGCTCGCCGCGCGCCGTTTGCCCAACATTGGCTGCCGCACAAGGCTAATCTTGCCGGAGAATGGCAAGATTTCTCTACCGGCCAACCGACCGGTCAGTGCACGATCTCTGGTGCGACGCACAACGAAGTGGGGCCAATCACGCGCAGCGCCTACTCTCTGCGATGATAGCGATTCCACGGCAACACTCGGAACCTTGCCACCGGCGCATTCAAAAAGAGTGTAGCTTGGCGGAATCGGCGTGGCTTTTTTTCTGCGTCCGCCAGCACGGCCACACTGGCGAAACGGCGACTTGCGCTGCTTGCCCGACGCCGGCTGTCGCCAATATTCGTTTTGGAGCCGGACTGCGAGATTTCTCTGCCATCAGGGGCGCAATTTGCATGCAATTTCTGCTTACTGCGCCCACAAAAAATTGGGACCAAAAGGCGACGGCTGTACGACGTAGCGATGCAATGGCATTGCACAACCGGCGCAAGCTGCACTTTTATTTTTTTTTATTTCTATTTATTGATAATACCGGCCACCGCGGGGCAGCCAAGGTAGGAAAGATACACCGATCAAGGTTTATGATAATGCAAGCACAAAATGCAATAGCGTAGCAAAGAAAAAAAAAAAGAAAAGCCCATCACATATATATTACGTATATAATCAGGAACACACGCAGAGCAGAAAAATATTCTTTTAGGGGTATCAAGGCCTGAAACTTCAAAACTCTGGTAATTCGTTTATCAAGGCTAGAAACAATGTCAAACAATTTCAAGAGACGATTTGTTCTACCCAGCTTTACTTCTAAAGCTAGATGGCCGCGGCCACCGCCGCGAGCTATCCCAGCCAATCCAGCACCAAAACCGCGCCAGTGACCTCGCGCTCCGTGAGTCGCTAGGCCACGCCAAAAAGTCGCCTGTTTTCAGCGCCGGTTTAGCTCCTACGTGGCTCGTAGCATCCGCCCGACATGGGCCGTTTTCTGGCGCATTTTGCGTTTTCAAAGTGCACGCACCGTGGCATTGCTCACCGTGAGTGTGCAGGCCATTCTCGGTTTCATTGTAAGTGCAAACCAGTGTGAGTGCAAATGAAGCCAAACAAACGAGCCCCATTTTTAAATGGCACAACTCGATGTTGCTATTCCACCCAATTGGCCTAACCCGGAACCTGCATCGCCTCGCCATTTGTTCTCGGCAAGTTCGCAGAATCAAAAAGCGGAGTAGGGTGATCGCATTAACAGTTGTCACCAGATCATCATTAACGCCCTCCAAGGTTTGGGAAACGAATGCGAAAAATAGTACCGCATTTTGATGCAACTAGATAAAGAGCCAAAATAAAACGACCCAACAAAGAGCAGACATCAAAGTATAGAAATAAAGCGTGCAAAAAGTGAGGAAGAAAAAATATCGAAAACACTTTATAGATGGCGCGCGATCTCGAGCAGGCTGAAAGAGTGTGCGTTCTTAAGTGGTGTCACGTGACTACTGCTCTGCAACGGCGAACAGCGCGGTCTTCTCGTTGTGAGTTGCAGTGTGCTTGCCGCTAGCGTGGCCGTGCCTTTACATGTACTTCTGCACAACCGTGGTGGGTTAGCCCCGTCGAGTGGGCTTTCAGAGAGCGTTTGTGTGCTATGGAGAAGCAATAATCGCGAAGCCCGCGAGTATATCTTCTCCGTAGTGCACGGGCGCTCGGCGAGGAGCGCGCTTGACGGGGGTCGCTCGCCGCAGTCGTACAAATATTACGGTTCGTCTCAAAGCGAATATTGAATTCCTGTATAATCGCGTGTAAGGGCCGCACCGGTGTAAGAGCCGCACCCCCGTATATAGGACAAAGTATTGCAAAAAAAACATTTACAGAAATTATTCGCGTACGCGCCGCACCCCCTTGTTTTTGAGGCGCGCCGACTGTGATGCTACGTTTCTATGAATATATATCGCTAGGTGGCGCTAGCCACCGCCCGAGCACGTAGCGACACGTGTCCGCATCCCGATACAGAGCCATATATGTAGAGAGTTTGGCCATTCGTTGGGAAGTACAGGAGACAAATGAGGAGGTGCCATTGGCCGAAAGCGGGCTGGGCGTGTTCCAGGGCGTCTTCAGAAATTTGAATGTGACCAACCAGAAGCCGGAAATAATACCCTGGCGGTGGTCGCAAAAAACAAACCTGATAAGTGCTTTGGAGTAACTCTCGGCGACTGAAAATATGGTACATGTGATGTTTCGATCACGCTCATCCAAAATGAGGGTGGAAGAGTACGACTAGCGGAACAATCGACATAATCCTTACGCCAAGTGTCGAGGGCTGGGAATCTGCCGTCCGAGTGGTCACACTCTGTCCGAGCAAAACAGAGTTGAGTTGCGCATTCGTTTCTTACATCTTTCTGCATGATCATGATAGAAGCTTCACGTGCACTCTATTTTCAACCACGAAGAGTTACTACACTTCACTCTTACGCGCTTATTAAAACCATATACGAACATATACCTTTGATCAGAACTGTTTCTCGCTACCGCCGCTAGGGGATTCTTTTCGGCTTCTGGTTGGTCAAGAGAGCATGCCAAGCCCTTTTTCCGAGCCTGGCGCACGCCCTGGCTCTGCCCGTGCCTCCCATTGACCAAACTCTGTCTATACACGGCTCTGCCCCGATATTTGCTCTCCACTCAACCATATCACCGTATGGCATAATGGCTGTTGACCTCGATCGTGGTCAGCCGCACTGTCGGGATGCATTTTTGTTGTGGCAAGGCATTGAGAAAAGATAAAGGATATGTTAGGTTCTGTGGCAAGCGCGAGGAATGGGGATTCAGCGGGCTATACTTCATCTCACCTTAGCACGGACTAACTGCGAAGGCTCTGAAAGCGCGAGCGGCTAGCTTCGACTGCCTTGACTGGAGCACTCGCTGCACGAGCGCTCGTGCAGTCGCCGAGGCTTCATCTAAAGCAACTAGCTCGGGCTTTTGGCACGCGCAGCTAACAATAGTCCATACTAGGGTGAGACGAAGTATAGGCTCGTGCGTGCACTCAAGTTTTCGAACGCCACTGTACGCTCTGGGGAGGTTTCCTTTTGTTCTTCGATTCGTGTCAAAGCGTCACAATTTGTCTGCCTTTTTGCGCAATCTGAGAGCTTTGGGCAAGTACCACTTCAACAGTCAAACGCGATTCAAGCCAAAAGTTGCCGCGCATCCTATCAAGTACGGCAAAAAATAAAAAAGTGTATTGCGCAGTATGTAAACTAATTAAATCCGACTGACGACTGAGTCCGGGCTCCGGAGTGAAGGTGTTTCCGACCAGTGGAGCTGAGTGCACTCATGTACGTTCATTTTGGGATCTGGATATAGATTTTTTTTTTTTAATCTGTGTATGGGCCGCACCTTGAAAATTGCCCTCAAATCGGGAAAAAATAGTGCGGCCCTTACACGAGTTTATACGGTATTTGAAACTGCTATTTGGAAATTCGAATACTGTAAACGACTTCACTTTCGTGAAGTCCTGAATTTCGTGATTTTCGCGACTCTAATAATATAGCGAAAAATAGATCCCTCAAATATGTTTTCCTACGGTAAAAAATACACGACGTACCACCCTCGTTGGCAAAAGTTTTGTGCCCGCGATATATTCCCAAAACCCACACTTCGCCGAATTCGCAGGATATGGAGCCCGCGAAAATAAAGTCGTTCGCAGCGTTTGCACAATGCTACTACAGTTAAAGCATACTCTTTTGACCTAGCGACAAGGTTCCTGCACCATCTCTAGCTCTAAGATGAAGGATCTAGTCCAGCTTAATATTAAATGCCTAGCACTTATTGGGCCAGCCTCGATTGAGGATGCTGTGTCTGCGCGATACAACGAAGTGACATCATGGCGTCACATGACAGTGTAATGGCTCTATATCTTTACAAAGTTCTAGCAGCGTGCCCTCGAGTGTCCCTCTTACTGTGCCTGCGAAAGGAGGGCCGTCTTAAGTGCCATGCATTTAGAACGCCCTTTTGAAATGCCAGAGAATGTCGGGAAGGAGCGGTAAAAAGTGTGTGGGTGCTCGTCTCGCCCAGGAGGAAATGACGCAGGCCCTGGCCACCATGCGGGTGGACTACGACACGGTGCAGCTCAAGAAGCTGGCGGACACCAACAACCGGCTGCTGAGCAAGCGGAGGCAGCAGGCGCCGCCACGCCCCAACTGACCACCTCCCGAGACCGCACCCCTCCCGCAAATACTCGCGGGAGACGGTCCCCCCCCCCCCCCCCCCCAGAGGGAGGCCGCGAGTCTACGCCTGAGCTCCGAGAACCCTCGCTCTGCAAGAGCCTCCGGCGGCCACGCGCAAATCGTCGGGCGTCCGCGCTCTGTCCGCGCCACCTGGTTCGCAACGAGGCACGACGGACGGGGAACTGGCGTTCGAAGCAAACGAATCTAGTTATTGCGCGTGGGATGGTGCCATTTCGAGGCGCCTTACTTTACGCACGCGCCGTTTAAGCGGCGTCAGTCTTATGGCACCGACGCAGAACTCTGGGCACGTTTGTTGGCGAGCTTCGCGGCGAATTTCGTCTGGACGCCGAGCGAAGCTGCGTTGGACTCGTTCGGGGAGAAGTGCGTCCTGCCCGGCGAGTTTGGCCGGGCGCGCTTAACCGGTATCTTAGGTTTTTAGAAGGCAGATTCTATTTTTTATTATCGATTCCCACATTTTCTATACAAGT
Source organism: Ixodes persulcatus (assembly GCA_013358835.2). Taxonomy (NCBI): domain Eukaryota; kingdom Metazoa; phylum Arthropoda; class Arachnida; order Ixodida; family Ixodidae; genus Ixodes; species Ixodes persulcatus. Next base: position 902,165 of record JABSTQ010009423.1, read on the forward strand.
CCGTATACGAGTAGTCTGAGCTCGACTCGATCTAGACGCGCTTTACAAAGACCCGGCGTCTGCTCTTGTCGGCCGCTCGACGAGGTCGCATTTACGAGGCGCGTCGGCGGGAGAGAACTAGGGCAGCAAATGGACGCTTGCAAATAGCATTTGTGGATGCGCATTAGTGGCCTTTTTTTTTTTTTTTTTAATAAAGCATCTTATACGAATTGTTGTGTCGGCTTCTTTGGCCAAGCTGGTGAATTTGGGTTTTTCCTGCCCCGTGGCGACGCATAGCAGATTCCACATCTTGTTTGGGAGCGCAACAGATGCATTCTTGTGGCTAGCGAGCCTACGTTTCTCGACTTGATTCCACCAGTTCAGAATTCACATCTACATATACATTACTGAGGTACTAGGTTTGTTGGCTTCAAATGATGTGTCAACGTGCTGCCTAAGGCTTTGATACCACGGCAGTCATCTTGGACGGCTGCGAAATGGTTTTTAATCTATTAAAATAAATATGAAAATACATATTCAAAAGTAGCTCTGCTAACTTCCCCGTGTTCTTGGGGATTTTGGGGCAAGCTAGTAGAGTCGTAGGTTATTTACATAACATATAAATATTGGCACGTTTCTGATCTTTCTCCAATTTTATTATAAAGGGGGTGATAAGCTTACAGTGCATACTCGGTATTATAATAAAGTGGATGACTCGAGCTTTTTAAAAATCTTTGTTTTAAAGTGTTTGAAAAAATATTGGTCGTAAAATTCCTTCTCTTAAAGCACAATATGAAACAAAATTTTCAGCAAAATTCTCGGCCACCTTTTTTTAATATTGTGAAAGCTAATTGAGTTTTTATAAATTTAAATTTTGGGATTTAAAATTGCAGTAGGAACTATACATTGGTATAATTTATTACCAACATGTGCCATTTATAGTCTGAGCTACAATTCAGTTGCAGCCCCATTCCTCTTATAGTTGACAATTATTTTGTATTCTTTCCAAACATTGCAGGTTTCTTTAATATGCCGATTCATGAATGGCTGTTTTACATATATAGTATGGAAGGTGGAATCAAAATAATGTTGGATCATTTCAAAAATGAAAAAGGTTGCAAAAAAACTGCAATTCTTAATTCTCTTGAAAACTAAAGCTTAATAATTTAATTATGCACATACATGACCATTTACTTTAGAGTTTTGCGTTGATGTGAAATGTGCATCTAGCTCAGTAAATATGCTGTCCAAAAAATTCAGCTAAACTCCTTCATGTTGGAGCTGTATATTGGGAGGGTCTGGCCAGTAGGTGTGGTGACGAAGGCGCTGGAGAGGAGAAAAGTGAAGGTAAGGGTGGTAAGGGGGGACAGCGCCAAAGCTTTGACGCAACACGCTCTCGGCGCAGGGCACTGTTGAGGCTACGCATCGTCTGCTACAGGCCGACTTCTTTTTCGCCTGAATAAAAGTTTGCGGTCAAATGTCAAAAAACTTCATAAGAAGCGAAATTTGAGCATCGATTCCATGCATTCCACTGGGAAAATGAATGAAAATGGCAGCCCTCTCCGCACAGCCGGGCATGCGCTCGTGCCACTCACTCTGGGCCGCAGGCCGAGCCGACTGTCTCGCTCGGAAGGGGGGCGTTACGGCAGCGAGATTGTAAACTGGCCAAACTCTCCCAATATACGGCTCTGATTCATAGTATGTGGAGAGCGAGTCGTCTGCTTCCTGCGCAGGAGTTGCAGTGACGTCAGAATGACGCCGAGCTCTGATTGGCTCTGATTGAAAGGATAGTGGGTAAACCTCAATGCTAGATGCCTTGAGGTCTACCCACTATTTTTTTCAATCAGTCAATAAGAGCTCGGCGTCATTCTGACGTCATCGAAACCCCTGTGCAAGAAGCAGACAAACTTCCGCTCCGCATTGTGAAGCTTCATTTAAATTCAAAGTTTATAGACTGCCTTCAAGCAGTTGAAGACCTATTTAAAGGTGATAACTAAATGAGGGATTTAATGCAGATTGACCCCATATTTTAGCCAGATAGATATTAGGGTTATTTAGAAAGCCTCATTATACCAAACTGCTTCATAAATTTGGAATAATATGAGTCAAATCAAGACTTTTACCAAATACTTTCTTTCTTTTTTTTTTTGCTAAAAATTTGCTAAACACGAGTGGTACACATTTGTATTATTTTTCAACATACCGCAGTTTCCATTCTGCTCAATCCAGGTACAAGTGCGTGAATTCCAGCTGAAAAAAAATATTTCGGTCACATGCAAGCTCCTTTTGCACTGCCTGTTGCACCGCTACAGACTGGAACTGCTGGAACTTCCTTCCCACTACCTTCTTGAGCGGTCCAAAAAATGTATGGAAAATTGCTATACTTCGTTTCACCTTATGTGCGAGCGAAGGCAAAGCTGGAAGCGCGAGCACGAAAGCTCCGTGCCTCCAGGCTTTGGTCGAGCGCGCGAGCTGGGCAGAAACGCAAAAAGCGCTGGTCTCGCGGCACGTCTAGCCTGTTCAGCCAGACGCCGTATACGTTTACAGAAATCATCGGACAATTTCTTGAAATGATAAACCTGGTGACCTTCCAAAACCCTCGAACCCAGTCAAGGGAGTCTGTCACAAAACTGGTGCCGTTTTAGGGGCGAAGCTCCTTAGGGGCTAGCCATGTCCGTATGTCCGTCCGCCGTAGGCCGGCGTCGGGTGCTCGTGCTTCTGCTCGTGAGACCACGTGCTCACGTGCTCGTGTAGGGCAAAAAAAAAAAAGATGAAAAAAAAATTATGAAAAAAGAAAAAGGAGAAAAAAAAGAGTAGGGGGTTCTGAGATGCCATCCCACCTGTCTGCTTAAAAAAAGAAAAAGAAGAAAACCACACATTCTCCTACTGACATGAATGAAAAGGACCGAAAAGCCATAGAGTTATTACAATACACGCTAGAGGCTCTGCTGGCGCTAGTGTCTACGGGACTTCCGGTTGCAAATTGAAGCAGACAGCATGCAGTCCACTTTTCCAGTCTTCCTGTGTATTCCTATGGGAAAAAGCGCGTGAATTTTGTCTCTTCGCCGGAAAATAACATAAATAACTTTTGTTACTTCGGTTGTACCGGATAGTATGCACCTTTATTAATATTGTGGAAGTGTAATTGCTTTAGTTACAGCATTTTTCTTTACCACTGAACGATGTTAAACTTTGATAGACGTGCTGCGCTGCGAAGTTAAACGCGTGAACAAAAAATTGAAAATTTTTTGTTCAGGCGTATGCCCTTTAAGCTAAAAGTATGCCCTTTAAGCTAAAAGGCCTGTGCAAAAAGGTTAACAAAGAGGAAGGCGACACATCGGGTCAATCGACGTGTGGGGTGAAGCACAAAAACAAGTTCGTAGAATGCGTAGAAGGGGTCGTCTACAAAATATCATTGACGTGCGGAAACTCATACATCGGGCAGACGGGGAGGTGCTTAAATGACAGACTCAGAGAGCATAAATATGCATGCGGGCAATTGCAAGCTCCTGGCAACTTAGCAGCGCATTGCGCAAGATGCAGCTGCAAACCGCTATTTGGATATACATCAGTCATGGACAGATCGACAAATAAAAACAAGCGCGAAATCATAGAAGCCTTCCACACGGCCTCAGGGAAGCACGGCACGTGTGTAAGTGCTCCATCCATTGCACTGAATGAAAAGGAAATTGAAATGCTGAGACACCACATAGCATAACGAGGCGGACACCAGCACCAGCTTCAAGGTTCCCTTTCACACCACAAAAACCGAACGTTTATCAGAAAAAGGAAAAAAAAACACCACAACAATTGCAAGTCCACACATCTTTATGAAGACATTTATCATTATTTCATAGCTATCGTTCTTTTCCAAACTCACGCATGGGGAAACTCATGCGTTGAAAGGAGAAAAAAGAAAAGAATAAACAGTTGTTAGTCTGCGCCCATTCGTGTTTGTCGTGTTTCGCCTCATCTCAATGTGAATCATCTTTTTCCTTTCAATTTTTTGTTCACGCGTTTAACTTCGCAGCGCAGCACGTCTATCAATGTACAACCAACTAGCCCAAACCCAAGTCCAAGCTTTATTAATTGATGTTAAACTTCGCTTTATTTCAGGCCCAAACCTCTGTTCCATGGCAGATATATAGAAACGAGCGACGATTCTAAGCAAAATAACGATCGAAAGGAATGTAGAGTGTGTTCAAAGTTCGCCAGCATTCCACTGGTGCTTATATATTGTTAATATGCCCGTTCTGTCACTATATGAAAATGACCCCGTCGTGCATCTTTACGAATGGTTAAAAAAACGTTCGAAACGCAAAGGATAAAGTACGTGAACTACTAAAGGTGTGTTTTCTTATTATTTCCTTTGTCGGGCAGTTTTTATCGGGCACCTGTTCCCTGGCTTCTCCCTATTTGCAAAGATTTGAAGCGTGCGGGTGATAATTTATGCACCCAGAACAATTAAGCATCTTCGCACATATTCATGAGCAGAAATAATAAAGCAGTAGTTATTTATTGCAAATCGGCCTATATTACGTGACTTTCAATTTATTTTGATCATCTGCAAGCACGAGGAGTTACTTATCCAGTGTTACTTCGTAGTTCCTGCCGTCTCTCTTCGTTTTTCACATGTCCTTCGTTCAGCGTCGACGCCTTGTTCGCGCTAACAGTGTCCGACAGTGCACATAAATGCATGTACGAAGCGGTTTTAGCACCGTTTTTCATGTACTTAAGAAATTTTCGTGAGATTCGCTCTTATAATCGACGTCAGAGAGGAATGCACCTCGCTTTTTTCCATAATGGCTTACCGGAAGTCATTTTCCGACTGCTTGCTGTCTGCTTCAATTTGCAACAGCACACTAGCGCCAGTTGAACCTCTAGCGTACATTATAATAACTCTATGCGAAAAGCTCGGCATGCAGCGCCTCAGCGTCTACGTAGACAGCAAGCTGCTCCGGAGACCAGGGCGCGAGGAGCTGCTTCACAGCGTCAAAAACGCCAAGCGGACCCGGAGTTGAGAGCTCGGGAAGCGGCGGCAAAGCGTCAACGCCGACAGCAAGCAGCAATACCTATGACCAAAATCAGTATCATCAGCAACACCCGAGCTTCGCCCCAATCAACATCATTCACCACGTGGAGATGCGGTCATTTTTTTGAACTTCCTAGTTCCAGAGCTGGGTAGATACTCCAAAAAGTAATCGGGAATACAAATACTGAGATACATGCAATTTAAGGCCCAAAATACAGATACTGAGATACATTTGTCTTTTATGCAACGGGATATCCCCGAGATACTTCTGCAAAAACGGTGTAAAAGTATTCCGGAAAACAGACAGATACTTAAAGAAATACATTTGTTCCTGAACAGTGCTACCTGGGGACGGTGTAGTTCGTGGCGAATGCGAATAATTTATGCTTGTGCTCCTCTTTTTGTGCCATTACATTTGTTCCTGAACAGTGCTACCTGGGGACGGTGTAGTTCGTGGCGAATGCGAATAATTTATGCTTGTGCTCCTTTTTTTGTGCCATTTTATGCTGTTTCCCTTACCTCAAACTCTATCATTAATGCCGCTAGAAAAGACATGTCACCCCTGTTGAACCACATAGTTACAGAACGGTAAAAATTGCTTAACATGCTTGACAAAAAACGTATGCACGAAATGAACCTTGTTTTGCCGTGAGGGCGCATCTCAAACTGTCGTCTTATATGCTTTTGAGTCGCCCATAGTGTGGGGAGATTGGACAGCTGGGCCATACTTTTTCTCTACTCAACTCCTTTACAGCGTTCGCTCTGTTAAGTTGGAAAGAGTGGAGGGCTTTGAGACAGGAGCTTTTTTTGTTATTCTTTAAAGTAACCTTCTTTCAACCACAGTTTTGTTTTAATGTTGGTGACAGATGGATTACGTTATAGGTCGGGTTCATATTAAAAATTCCGAAGCAACTTGCACTAAACTATAGCCTCTATACTCGCAAAGCCTGGCAGTTCGACGATGGAGCCATAGTGTGCCTGTTTGCAGATTTGGAGCACAAAGATCTGCTAACAGAGCATCAAAGAGCCATTTATCGGGGAACCTGGACGTCAGCACGCAGCTTTTGCAGAGGCGAGGACCCGAAACACACTTGTTCGCTCGGGAGAAGTGTGTTTCGGCGTCTCGCCGCAGCGGGGCGCCAGTCACGTGGCTCTCCTCTCATCCGTTGTCTGCCGCTCCACCTTTTCCATTTCGGCGGCCGCTTCTCGGGGCGATCTACCAGGCTTTGTCAGTATAGAGGAGGCTATGACCAAATATATGTTTTTATCTTAAATTTATCTTAAATTTATCTTAAAAAGGGCAACAAATGTAACGAGATACCTAAGTCTGGCAAAGTATTGTGATACAAGCGATACATCGTAAATGTATTTCACTACCGAGATACAAATACATTTTTCAAATGTATCTCGGAGATACAGATATTCGAAAGTACCTCTAAGATACTATCGCGGTACATTTGTATCGCAATATTTCTCAGCCCTGCCTAGTTCATTCACACACTTACTCTAGTGACAGACAAGCATCACCATACTGCAACTTCATTCGACGATACATTTTAAGTTTTCACTACCTAAAAAGAACGAACGACGGAATGCTGCACCCCTTTGGTGTATGACTCAAGCGGAGCGGCCATCTTTATGGTGCTACTGCGGTATTATGCTGGTTGCCTAGGCATGCTGGTTACCTACACAAGGCTGCCAACTTACAGGACAATGGTACCATATTTCAAAACGCTGGGGCAATTTTAAGGTTTTCATTTGAATCACCCTTGTACTAACCACCGATACATTTTAAAAATTTTACCGATGGGTAGAATTGTACACAGCATTCAGAAAGCTCCCTTATTAACACTCAACGAAATGCATATGTACCATCCCGCTCTTGATAAGTGTTTTGCACTTAGCACGGGCTGCGCTGTTGAGAAGAATTGCGTTCTACTCTGAGCATGTGGTTTCTCCGCAGTAGACACGCACACGGTGAGAAGCAAACGACACATACAAAGGGAAAAAAAAATCGGCTTTTCAAACAGTTTTGATGGAAAAAAGTTTGTCATAAAACGAATTTACAATGAAAAAATTTTTTTTTACAGGGGGGCTGTTAAGGGCCCGTTTCCCAAGTATCGTGTCCGCAGACAAACAAATGTCAACACAAAACTCCAGGCAGCTACTGCCACCGTCGCTCATAGATGGCGGCAACCTTTCCACTCTGGTTTTCAGCAGAGTGGAAAGGCTGAATTTCTCTAGGCATCGTTCTAAAAGTCATCCTCGAGGACGCCGCCTAGAGGACGTCGTCCTCGAGGTCGTCCTAGAAGTCGTCCTTGAGGTCGTCCTAGACGTCGTAAAGGTAACAGCTTCGCCGGTCCTCCATCTTCACATGAAGTGGAAGGGCTCTAAAGTTTTTTTAGATATAGTTATGGCGCAAGACGATTTTTTTGTCAAGCAAGGTGCAATGGTCCTCCTTTCCACTTTTCTCTCGTGCCTCTGTGCTCCGCATGGAGGAAAGAAGGTAAGCCGCTTTGATTTGCTTGGCTGAAAAATGTATGCAAGCCTCGTGCGACTTCCGCTCAACTTTGGCGCACACTGTGCTCTTGGGTTTTTGTGCTGGTGGTGGTAGCAGTGCTAGTGTGGTAGTGTGATAGTCTGCATCTTTTTGCAATGGATCCGGAGTTAAAGCACAGACTTCTTGACCGCATCAAGCAGCTAGGCCCTTTGAGGATACGCCTCAAAGACCAGGGAACCTCTCCAAGGAAAGCTAAGAGGCCAGCAATCTACAATAAACGGTCTACAATTCTTCAAGATTTGTTTTGTTAGAAACCAAAAATTGGGGCACTTAATTTCTTTGAGTGGGGAAGGTTGCTTCCGTGCAAAAGATGCGCATGCACGCATATCAAATATTCATTAATTACCCAAACTTGTGCACTCACCGAACTCGTGCACTCACTGACCTCATAAACGCACGCCCCTCACTCAACCTCAAACTAGCGAGTTTTCGAGGCTCACAAACTCGCACTCACCTTACGCCTGATCGGCGAGGGTAGAGAGTGCATTCATGAGCGAGTTTTGCGGAGGTATGCACAGGGCACATCTCGCATGCTCGCTCTTGGTGCAAGCACAAGCTCCCATTCATCTGCCGGCAATGCACCACCATTTATGGCAACAGACATTCTTGGCTCAAGTACATCCCACGATGCAACACCTCAACGTTACTTGGTCAGTCAATGGAACTTGTCCAGAGCATTCGTTCAGCGAGAACAGTTCTCTGGAGCGAAGCACCGGCATTTGATCATATTGCGTGCACATGCCAGCTCATGCCACAAATTCTTGTAGTGGCAACTTGGACGATTGTCAATTATCTTCTACCACATTAGCACTATAGTTACAACAAGAGCAATTACGAGTAAAGGAAAAGAAACAGGTGCTTTCATAGCCTTTGTTCACGGCAGTTTTAATGTGCAAATTAATACAAATAAACAACAAACCACGATGAACATTCACCAGACTACAACATGGAATGCTCTGCAGCTTCATTGGTACCGGCGGTCATGACCCAAAAGTTTCCGGCTTACAGCCCATATATAATGGTGTGGGCTCTGCCTGACTAGGGCATGTACGCTTGTTGCACAGCATGCTCCTTGGATATTTACTTCCCTCACAATAGCAACTTTTACAACCTTGACTGCCCAGTCCTGTGCTTACCAGAAGTGCCGATTCTGACATTTTGCCAATCCTATGCGCTGGTCTTATCGCTTATGATACGGCTGCAATGGTCTGAGCAATGCTAACTGAACGACGCATGACTGTAAGCACTGCCTGCAAGGACTACTCGAATAAATTATGCTATAAACAACAAAAGTGAGCTTTGTGTATCACTAATGACTGGCTCATATATATATACACAGAAATTGGGAAGGTGAGGTAAATAGTGTGCACGAGACAACAGGACCGTTACTGGTGCCTGCAAGCAAAAATATGAAACTCTGAACTAGCCTCACAGTCATTCGCCGCGCAATGAAAGACCAACGAGAGGTCGGTGCAACTTCCCAAAGCCACATGTACGTCCCACAAAAACTGAAGGGCGACGCAAATTGGCTTATGCATCACTAAGTACCTCTAAAAATAGGTTCGACAGAGCATCTATTTACAGAGAGCGGCTCCCATTTACTAACGACCTTCTCATTCCCGCTCCCCTCTCTCCAAAACAAAAAGACGCGCTTTACAAAGACGCAAACCACTAATGCACCCTTCTAAGATAAAAAAAAAAACCGTCGTCGCACATACTATCGGCACGAAACGAAACGAAAGGCATGCCAGAACGCGTGGTTTTGGACATGCGCTACGCTACCCAGATTTCGCGGAAGGTGAGGGTGTGCATGTCTGAATGAGCGCACACTCTCGCAGCCCTCTCTCCCCTCCACAGCTCTATCGGCCCCCTAGGCAGCGCAGCACGAATCGAAGGCCATGCGTTCCGGCGTTCGCATTTCGTTCCGTGCCGACGGCACTCCCAACGGCACGTAAAAAGTTCCGGGACTAGCCCGGCGGCAGTTTGCACGCAGAAATCGGTTCCACGACTCGTGGTGTGCTTTGGCTCCTAACGACGGCGACCGACCTCCCGGTAATTCCTACGACAGGCCAAGGTGGACAGGGCCGGTGGCTGCGCCTCAGTCGGTGGCCGACACGGTGATGGTCTTGCCCTTGGGGTCGTCGAAGCGGTCGTTGGTGCGGATGTCGTAGAGGAAGAAGATGCCCACGGCCAGGATGAACAGGTACAGCAGCACTACCAGGAAGCCCATCCAGACCACCGTGGTGAAGAAGGACGCGCAGTCGTAGCTCTCCGAGAAGCGGGCCGTGGCATTCTCAGACAGCTCGACCTGCGCGCGGGTGCGGTTGAGGCGTTACGGGGAGAGAAGGGACGATGCAATTGAGGTCGCCAGGTAAGTGAAGAAGCATACTAAAGGGAAAATTAATCCGAAGATAAAAAGGTATAACTGCTGTAACTATTCGGATTGTTTGATAAAAGCTAAAACCTGGCCGAGCAGAACTAAAAGGTTCATCAACGGGCAAAAACATGACGTGAAATGGAAGATGACCTCTAAAGAGTTCCGGAAAATACGACCAACGAATCAGATGACAAGAGGTACGATGCCATAAAATGCGCGAGATAGTCAAAAGTTCTCGGCAATGGTCACGCGGCGCGACATCTTCAGCGTGGTGCAGATGCTGACGTGCGAAACGGGAGGAGTCGCCTATTCTCCGACGGCACGGGAGAAACTCCACCAGACGTACCTTCACTAAAGGAGCTCTCCCAAATCCCGGGAAAAGGATCGATAATGCAAAGTATGCATTTGTTCCCCGTACCCCATTCCAACTGCCACGCGTGAAAGAGCGGTTTAGGGTCTGGTCGTCCCCACCTGGAAGGTGCCCAGGGTGACCTGCAGCTGGGGCGGCATGCTGGCGTTGAACTGGCGGAAGAAGGAGGAGGCACAGGAGAAGGAGAAGCCGCCGGGCCACCAGACGTCCCGCACCTGCAGCGGCAGGGCCTTGCTGCCCGCCACGAAGCCCACCAGGGACTCCAGCTGGAACCCCGACCCCTCGCGCTGGAACGACATCCTGCGAGGCAGGAAACGTGCACGCGCCGCCCTTAGTCCCCGCTCCGACGGACCAGAAGACTGCCAGACTCTGAACGTGACGTTTGACGCTCAGCTCTTGCAGCAAACAATTCGTCGTGGGTCTCAAAAACCCGAGTCTGAGGAACAAAAAAGGGGACTTGTCCTTTTCCAGTCCTCGATCTGGGGTTGTTAAAACATTTCAAATAACCGGCTCCCCCGCATGTTCTCCGTTTTTCCTATTTTTGCTATAAAGCCTCGTCTAAAGCGGGCCCAAATCGCATAAAAAGTACACAACTAGAAGCATGAAACGAACGCCAGTTTCTTGCATCTAATATTTCCGGGTTTGTTACGAGTGCGTTCAACCTGGGGCCACTCGCACCATCAATGTGCTCGTCTTTGACGTCTCTCATGGCTGGTGCGTTGCTTCGAGGAGCCTCACTTCGACGGTTGCGGAGGGGCTCAGCCACGACGTCCGAATTATTCCAACGAGCACCGACGGGCAGGTACCCCTCATTACAAAATGCGTGGTCGCACGGAGTCGCTTACATCTTGCATGACTGTACCGTCGACAAAGATACGAGCAACCTCGACGGAGTGTGCAGCCAAGCACTCGTACGTAGGCCGAGAAATCAGTCCACCTTTCATGTCCGAGAAACAAAGTTACGAATCCCTCGACGGTTGTTGACGTACGTGTAGGGCGGTGACTGCACAGTTTAAAGTTTCCGCTTAAACATGAAACCACATGCTTCCCGGGAAGTGCTGCTATTTGTTACGTCTTCCGGGAACTATAAACATTGTATTCACATCAAAATTCACGTTGCTGGTGCTCAAACTCTATTTTTTCCCCAGTTTCGAGATGGAAGGCAGAAAAAAATAAACTAAGGTGTTGCTTGACAAGCCTTCACCTCCCCCCACAGCAGCAGCAAAAAACAACAACAAAAAATACAATCGTGACCCTCGTGAGGGTAACCCTCGTGAGGGTAACCCTCGTAACCCTTGTGAGGGTTGCGGGGGTTACGAGGGTTGTTACCTTCACGAGGATCACGAGGGTTACCCTCGTCAGAGTAACCCTCGTAACCCTCACGAGGGTTGCGAGGGTTATGCGCAGTTACGCCGACGGCGACGCCGACGCCGCTCAAGCCGGAAACGGGCGCCTAAGAGCAGCGCTCTAAAAGAGACATATGTCACAGACAAGCAACACCTAGCGACGCATTAAAAAAAAAGCAAGCAGGGGGATGTTATTTTTTAAAAATGCCTTCCACCTTCCCCCCGAAAGTTACACAAGCAGCAAAACAATACGAGGCAGTGGGCATTACCTTGAAAGTGAGTAATCTTTATTGATGCTTTCCAACTCCTCCCCCTGGTGCTGAGAATTGAGAGCTTGTCCAGCCTCACTATCAACAAGTGGCCACGAGTGCAGTGTCCTATGTGGCAGTCTCTCCTCGTGGTTTTGCCGACTATACATTCTCAAAGTAGCGTTTAAGACCTTGACCACAACATCTAACCGCCGAATTCACAAATCTCACTCTAATCGAAACGCCCCTCCACTTCCTCAAGAAAGGTGGGAGGGCCGGCGCTGGCCTATCGTGACGACGGATAGGCAGCCCAGGCTGCTTATCTGTCATCGCGATTGGCTAGCGCCGGTTCTCGCGTCTTCCTCGAGGAAGTGGAGGGGCGCCTCAATTGGAGTCAGGTTTGCGAATTCGGCGGTAAGGCTTTCTGCTCCTATTGATTTTTTTATTATTTATTTATTTGAACATACTATCAGTCCCTTACGGGACCAAGGTAGGGGTGGGATACAATGAACAGCCCAACAATCACAGTCTGCGCTGTCCTGCGTCGGCACAGCCACAAGAGAAACAGCAGCACAACAAAAGCAAGGATAGTAAAATAATAATAACCCAACAAACAGCTTGAGGCGCGACCGAGCGTTAAGAAATAAGCGATGCGAACTCCAACCGGTCGCGTGCATCAACAACACTTTCTGGCAACTGGTTCCAATCCCGCGCTGTCTGCAAGAAAAACGAGCATCTAAAACATTCCTTATTAAACCCTCTTTCTTTCACATGCCGTCCATGCTTATTCCTGGTTACTCGTGACGTGGGTTCATCTATATACCGATGCTTGTTAACAAGAACCAAATTATTGATAATACTGTAAAAAAGCTTTAACCTTTTCTGTTTTCTACGGAGTTGAAGCAGTGGTAAACCGGCTCTGTCATAAAGGGGGGAAACCGAATCCTGTCTTCGGTAACGGGAGTAAATAAAACGCAATGCGCGTCGCTGTACACTTTCCAGTTTTAACTGCAATTTTTTCACGTACGGGTCCCAGACTTCGCATGCATATTCTAGCATGGGCCGAACTAACATCTTGTATGCAATCAGCTTAGTCTCTTGTGAGGCAAGTTTGAGGGTGCGCCGGATAAATCCTAACCTTTTATTAGCTTTACCGATAACATTATCAATGTGGTTTGTCCATCTTAGGTCTGCAGTTATTGTGACGCCAAGATACTTATACTGAGTCACGTTAGTCAAGGTAACACCCTGGAGTGTGTAGTTAAACTCTAAACGCTGACGTCTATGAGTTATGGTCATACATACGGTTTTTCCTGTATTTAGCGACACTTGCCATTTCGCACACCAGTCGCTTATTTTAGACAAATAGTCGTTTAGCCTTACTTGATCGGCGACAGACTTCACTTCAGTGTAGATAATACAATCGTCTGCAAACAATCTGGCTTGGATAGATGAATCAACTATAAGGTCATTATTATACAAAAGAAACAAGGGCCCAAGCACCGAGCCCTGAGGCACACCCGACTCGACATCACATATGTCTGACCTGTGTTCTTCAATACTTGCAAATTGTTTGAGATTTGTAAGAAATGCCTCTATCCAATCAACAACGTTACTATTTCCTAAGACACATTTCAATTTAATTAGTAGTTTTTTATGACTGACCTTATCGAATGCTTTTCTGAAGTCTAAATAAATTATGTCTACCTGTCCTTTTCTATCAAGAACTTCACTTAGATAATGCACCGTCTCTACAAGCTGGGTCACTGTCGATAGGCCCTCACGAAACCCGTGTTGGCATTCGCTCAGAAACTTATTACAAGAAAGAAACTGTCTGACATGTTTCGAAACTATATGTTCAAGAATTTTGCATGGCGTTGACGTCAAGGCAATGGGTCTATAGTTGGAAACAGATGTAGCATCACCCCCCTTCGGTGTAAGTATTATTTTACTCATCTTCCAGTCCTCTGGAAGAGTTCCCGTTGAAAGTGATTTTTCAAAGATTACAAAAAGGTACCTGGCCATCCACTCCGCGTATCTCTTTAGAAAGGCATTGGGAATTTCGTCAGGACCCATCGACTTGGAAGTTTTTAGGTTCAGTAACAAAGCCAGAATTCCTTCCACTGAAAGTGTCAAGTCATCCGCATCCGGAAAGTTGCTAGGTAACTCAAACTCTACTGGTTCCTCATCATCTTTCGTGAAAACACTCGAAAAAAAAGTATTGAATTTGTTAGCAATATCGTGCTTGTCATTAGTAACGCCCTCCTCTGTACTTATCTCGGAAACACATTTTTTGTTTTTTGTCAAATGTCTCCAAAATTTCTGTGGTGATTGTCTGAGAAACTGTAGCATTGTAACATTATAATATTTGTGTTTCGATTCTTTTATCTGACTTTTCAGGGCAGTGCTCAATGCTGTTATTTCAATTACTAAACCTTCACAGCGTTCCCGACGGAGTCTTCCTCTGCGTCGTTTCACTTTTCCTTTTAGCTGAATAACTTTCCTTGTAATCCAGGGATTGTGTACTCTTTTTCGTTTTACCTTCAAAGGCACATACTGTGTAATGCATGTGTGCACTAATGCCTTAAACCTCAGCCGCAAGTCGTTGACGCTTACTGACGGTTGGCAACCGAGCGCCTCAAACGGTCCGAAGCAAATATCTAACTCGTCTAGAATAGTTGTACCATCAGCCCTGTTATAATCTCTGTACGATGAGCGTAGCCTTAGTTCCTTTCCGAATCGGGTTCAAGGTCAAAGAAACGCTAACAATGGAATGGTCCGAAATACCAGGCAGTATATCAACCACATGGGGTCTTGATACCAAGGAATCACTTAAAAAAACAAGATCCAAGACTGATTCACTGCTATGCTGTATACGAGTAAAGTCCCTCACTATCTGACGAAGGCCACGACTAAAGCACATGTCTATGATCTTGATGAACTTGGGAAAGGTAATCTGTTTTCCCAAGTTCTACTTCCAGTAAATAAGAAGCACTTACTCCAACTTGAAGCCTTTCACCGATCCCACGTCAGGGAAAGTGAAGCTGACACTGGAATAAAAAAAGTTAAAAAAAGCATGAATACTCAATTACTTGCACTCAAACATGGTATTAAAGAAACAAGTAGTAGCACACAATGCTGAAATAGCTCTATTTGTGTTCAGACAAGGCAGTATTGACATTCTAGAAACAGCCTTTTTTGACAGCATTTAAGCCAGCGCTGAAAAGTAGTAACCCAACTCAGTTTGAGTATGGAGGGTCTCCTCGAGCACTGTATGGCGTTACTTTCAAATCGGGCACAGAAGCCTCACCAGACAAGTCTACATTGTGCCTGAGAGAAAGTAGCAAAGAAAAGGGCAACAGAGGAGAGGGAAATACTGAAATTCGGGTGGCAGTTAGAAAATGACCAAAAGCCTTAAAGCTTGCTCGGTCGACTCACAATTCGACCCTCGATAATTCAGAGCTCATGGGCAAGAGCTAAAGGCTTCGAATTAAGCGAGCTTAAAATTAAAAGAATACAGTCGAATCTCGTTAATTCAAGCTCTCTTAATTCAAACATGCGAATAATTCAAACTAACATGCAGGTCCCATCCTATGCGTCTCTATGGGAGGAAACCCCCGGTAATCTGAACTTTGCTTTCTTCAAACAAATTACTGGTCCCCCTTGACTTTGAATTAACGAGATTCAAGCGTACTACCGACACTGAAATCGGGAGTCTTTTCTGCATTTAGTACTCAAGTTGATTTTTGATCGCAAAATAAACTTCACAGAACTAGTCCATTCTCAACAATGACTTAGGGTTAATCTTTAATATTGAATCACATTACAGATAGCATTACCTTTTGCAATATTAGTACATAGAAATGGACAAAGAAAATAAAAGAAACGGAGGCTTTTATTGAAAAGTAAGACTCTGGTCAAAGTCGGTTTTGTTTACAATGGGATTAAGAAGAAACAAAATTGGTTGAAATGTCTGCTCCTCAGGCAAATGAAAAAGGCTTTCATGAGGGTCAGGCTGCAGCCTTTCAGTTTCAAGGAAGCCCCTCCTCTCACTACACTGGTGCTCATACTAGTTTATTTCACTTGTCAAAATATTCTTCCTGTGAAATGGATGCAAAAATTGACCGCATCTCCACGCGGTGAATGATGTTGATTGGGGCGAAGCTCTGGTGGTGCTTGTCTGCGTAGACGCTGAGCCGCAGCATGCCGAGCCTTTCGTTCGTTTTCATCCATGTCAGAAAGAGAATGTGTGGTATGGAACCTGGTTATATACGCATTTGACCGCAGCGCCCTCTCGTCTATAAACGTTGAGCCAATGCATGCAAAGTTTATCGCGATTATGTACGCATTTGACCGCAGCGCCCTCTCGTCTATAAACGTTGAGCCAATGCATGCAAAGTTTAACGCGATTATATACGCATTTGACCGCAGCGCCCTCTCCTGTATAGACGTTGAGCGGCTACATGCAACGTTTCATCCATGACATCCCCAGCTCTTGAGTTACTACCACATCTCAGAGCCCCCTACTCGTCCCGCAGTCGTGGCCGAGTGGTTAAGGCGATGGACTAGAAATCCATTGGGGTCTCCCCGCACAGGTTTGAGTCCTGTCGACTGCACAAACATGTGTTTTTCATCATTTTTAATTTTTTTCTATCATTTTGTTTTATTTTTTTTTTTTGTTTGCCCTACACGAGCACGTGCTCACGTGCTCGTGAGCTCACGAGCAGGAGCACGAGCACCGGACGCTGGACGGACATACGGACATGGCTAGCCCCTAAGGAGCTTCGCCCCTAAAAGCAGCATACTAGCAGCTATTCACTAGATTCTAGATTGATAGAAATATAACTCAAGTAGCACAAACAACTAGCCAAACCAAAAATCTCGACATAATAAAGTGTGAGAACCGCCCAGAAATGATGCAAACACTCACGCACATGCTTTGAAAGCAACAATGCATGTTACTCTGCAGCATTACCAATGTCGGAGCAAGGGTTCAGTCCGAGTTCAGTGCTCTGTCAACTGAAGGGTACGCGGGAACTCGCTTACCTGACCGCAACGTTTAATAAAAAAAATAGGATTTTTTTATTTTTTTTTTAATCTTAGGAAGGGTCTTAAAAACTTGAGTTTCGACCTGCAATTGTAAACAATGAAGGTAGCTTCGGAGCCCAGCGAGCTCGTAGCACACGAATCCTCAGCCCCTCATTGATGAACAGCCAATCACTCTCTATGTTCTGTCTCACTGCTCCAGCATTCATCTCTACGCAGACGACTGCGTCTTGCATAGAAACATCAAGTTTGAGTCGGATCGCTTGGTTTTGCACGAAGATATTGACCGAATTTCAAGGTAGTGCAATAATTGAAAATGAAGCTAAGCATCAGCAAATGCAACAGGATGACATTTACTAGGCAGCATAAACCATTTCCTTTCACACACACGATTCTCGGTGTTCCGCTAATGCAGTGGTTCTCAGCCATGGATGTGTCGGGGACCCCTTGCGGACCGCTGGCAGTGATGGGGGACCCCTTCCAACAGGGGGGGGGGGGGGGGTACTTGAAGGAAGTTAACACGTCTGGAGCATGAAACAGGTGCCTTTTATTGCTGTCGTAGTTCCGGAAGCAGGTTGCAAATTAGTCACGGCCGGACTGAACTACAAAAAACGTGCCAAATAAAAAAAACATTTTTTTGTTGAGGGTCTCGCGGACCCCAGAAGTGGCTTCGCGGACCCCCATTTAAGAACCACTGCGCTAATGAATGTAGAAACAGCAAAGGACCTAGGTGTTCACTTCACACAAAATCTATCATGGACTTCACGTGGACTTCATCACAGCCAAAGCCAACCGGACGTTAAATTTCTCGAGACGAAGCTTTTGAGACTCTCCTCCAAACGTAAAAACAGCTTTATTCTTTTCCAACGTCAGGCCAATCCCAGTGTTTTGTAAGACCCCAACGAGCGCTATTTAGTAGAAAAAATTGAGCAGGTACAAACATTGAGGAGGCTAGGTTCGTTAAAAAGAATTACAATTATGAGGAAAGTGTCACTCATATGAACAAGTAGCTAGATTGGGAGCCGCTGGTATCTAGAAGAAGTCTCCGCTTAAAGTTTCTGCACACAATATACGTGCCACAATCAAACCGGGGATAGTTAAAGGAGCTGTGCAACAATTTCAGGGCTTTGCTTAAATAAGTGTCGAAGTTGATGCCTGACACTTCTGCAGTGAACTACAGAAAACAGATTTTGCCTGGATACCCTAGTTTTTATTTAAAAAAATGAAAAAGATCCAGGTTTTTGCCGCCTCTCAACTCGTACATCGTCTTCCGGGTCACGTGCGCAGTGACGTCACTGGAGTAGGCGCGGGGTTCCGGTAAATTCCTCTCTCTAAGGCCATCAGTGAGCGGCGAGAACTCATCCGCTCACGACCACGTGACCGCGTCACCACATGCTTGCGACACGCGATCAACATGGCCACCGGCTGCTGGAGAGGCGAGCTCAACGAGGTCGAGCTCCAGATGCTGGAGTACAGCGAGTCACTGGGGCTCGTTCCGTACGCGGGGACGCCGGACCCCTGAGAGGTTCTTCGCGCGGTAAACGACGGAACAGGAGCTTTTTAGCACGGACAAGAGGGCTTTGTGGAGTCCGGTTAGGACACAGGAGAACCCGGTCGGCATTGCCGAGCGGCGGCGTTCCAAGTCTAGATCGGCGGAAAACCAAACCAACGCGCTCGTTCGGCTCCTCGTGCTAGCCGCTGACGCTGCTCCAGCTGACGGTTTTGTTCACCTCGGGTAGATGGCGCCACTAAAACACTCTATGTATAAACATTTTTGTCAATGATACTACGTTTTTGAAGCATTTATGTTGTTGGGACGACAATATTTATGGAAAAAATACCCTTTATCGAGCAGGTATTTGCAGAACTTGCTATCTTTTATACAACTACCCAAGTGACATCACGCCGCGTGTTTTCCATGACGGCCGCTCGCGGCTGCAGGTCGGGGGATATTCTAATTTTTACCTCGCGATTACGCGGCGAAATCGCAACATTTCGATGAAAGGAGGTGTGTTTTCTGTCATTTGTGACAAGGTGAACAATATCAAAAGCAGAAGATGCCAATTCTTTCAACGTTAAAATCGTTGCACAGCTCCTTTAAGTTGAAATTCATCCAACTGCCTCTTGTCGTATCTCATAGATAAGACCACTCAAAGAAAATGAGAGAATCTATATTCCGAACAAACATTTTGAAATAATGGTTTTCCCCTAACACAATAATGCAGTGGGACGAATGAGCCCATAACACAGTCCCATTCCCGTCCAATGCTCTCTAATACGACAAACTGATGCATGACGGTTGACACGGCTGCCACATAAAAGGAAATAGTGTTTGCAAACAATACGTTCTTACAACATGCGCGCGATGATTTTGGCGACTCTGCTTCTCGGTAATTTGTTTTTGCTCTGCCCATTACTCATCATATAATGTCTTTTAAAGCGGTTGCCTCGACTGCTTTGTGCCACGAATTGCGTAACATGTTTTTGTTCTTTGCTGGTCCATTCCATGTAGATGAACGTCGGGCGACTGTATTTTATGCTGCCGTAGCCACCCTCCACCCCGCAATGATGCCTCCGATGCTGCGGAGTAACCTGGAGTAAAATAAATAAAATGTGGCAAATGGCGAAAGCTACAGTCCCGACGAGCCAACCGGCACGTCTGACGGAGATGCGCGACCCTATCTCGCTAGTTGGGTGCAGCGCCGTGAAAGCCACAGGCGTCGTAGAGAAGAAAACCCCCCCTGCACGAGTTTTGAACGACCCGCTAATCTTCGAAGGGGACAGAAGCTGCGTCTGGGACAAACTAAACAGGGTCTGGGTAAGAGAGTTCCTCCTTCCCCACTTTTCCAACTGCTTGGGTCACGCCCTCGCCCCTGTACCCCCGGGGGAAGGGCCTTCATGCGCTTCGCCTCCGTCACTGGCTCAAAGCGGCCATGAAATTTGCTCTTTGCCAAGTTACGGCGAAACCGAGTATGGTACATTCCCCATTTTTTACGAGGTCTGCAGGATTCTGGACTGTTCTTTTAGATCAACGACGGGATTGGGGATAATTTCTTCGGCTCGAGAGGAGGGGTTCGTCGTAATGGAAAAGTCCGAAAAACCCCGGTTCGCGGTACGGGCGTGCCACACTCACTTGGCACCGGTGGCCGAGCAACTGACGACGGGCTTGGTGGAGAGGGTGTCGTTGAAGGTGACCGTCTCGCGGGGCGCCTTGGCGGGGGTGGCCGGCACGAAGGAAGCGCTCACGCGGCCGCTGAACAGCAGCAGGCAATCTGACCTCACCTCCAGCACCCCCTTGGTCAGGTTGCTGGCGCCGGCGGCCGCCAGCAGGTGACGCCGCGAGCGAGAGGCCCGCACGGGGGACTCCTCCTGCAACGGTGGCGTGTCAGTGCAGGGGCAGATTTAAGGAGGGTGCGACCGCCCCCCACACTCCCCCAAGCATCCTAAGGACGACTCTGTTATAGGAAGAAGTGCTTAGCTTCTAGTGAAACGGCAATTATTAGGTCAACAAAGCAGATCTATGCCATGCTGCCAGCATGCTGGAAAGAGACTTCAGGTCTCTTTGCAGACCCTCAACCCCCCCCCCCCCCCCCCCATTTCCACAGATCTCTCCCCCACAGGCACTGTCCGATACAAAGCTACGCAAAGGCAGCGGGGGCATCAGTTACATCTATGTGCCAGTAAGGTAACTGCTCAGATGAAAGCATCCATACCACTTCTCATTTCTTCACAAAATATACACTATCAACACTAAGAATGGCCGGTCTTATCCAATCTGCCGAAAGAAGTATGCAACAAAACATAATTGCTTTTTGTGATTTTTTTTATACTATGGCTACTTTCTTGACAAGTTCCTCGAAGCTTCGCCAAATCGTCTAAGCCTCTTTATACCTCTCGATGTCTCGAAAGTCTTTCCTCTTTTCTTCTTTCACCAACAAATATGAACTGAACTGAACTACTTTCTGCTCGTCGAAATAAATTGTGATTTGTTTTTATTCTTCATATTCAAAAATACAAAGAGAATTAAGAGTGGGACATACTTAAAAGAATCATATTTTGTTCCATGACGGAATGAACATGCAAGGACAAACATGTAGGCCAATTCTTTTTTTTGTTAAAACTACTGCAGAGTAGAACCAGTTGTCGCAAGTGCCAGTATGCGGTCCTGATGGTCATTATTTTTTGGCACTTTAACTCCCCTACCATAGTGCCCTCGGGTGCTGCGAGGTAGTCTTTGAATAAGGAGGAGAGAGGCACTCACCACCATCTCCTTGTGTCCGGTGTAGAGGCCAATAAGCTTCTTTCTGTCCTACAGACAATGCCTGCATCGTGGCCTTGATTATGTCGTCTGCAAGAAACGATACAAGGCCGACTTAGCCAAGGCCACGTCACAAGCACACAACACCTTCGGCATTCACAAACTTTTAAAGTTTTACAGAATGTTTTCGCAAAGAAAGTAGTATGGTTTAGACCTGAGAAAAAAAACTGAAAACAGCTCCTATGTACATCCATAAATTATGTTTTTCTTTGTCAAGGGGCTCACATGCTCTCATTAATTCAAGCTCAGAATTATTCACACTTTTTGCTAATTCTGAGAAATGTTACTACAATTAGGTGGAAAGTCATTACTTCAACGCATTGTAAATCGGTTTTTCTTAACATACAAATGCAGCTATTTGATACCTATTGAGCCACACTTTTTGCTAACTGAAGCAAATGCTAAATCCTTGGCCAGCAGGCACTGGTATTTCAATCCACTTGCAAATCGCTTTGAATTCTTGCACAAAATTTTGCCAACTGACATTTTTTTTAAATTTGTGTCAAATATCTAATGTAAGAGTATTTAAACGATAAAATTTCATTAGTGGATAACTACCACGATAATTATCAGGCTCATTGTTGTGGCAGAGGGAATGATAATGCAGAAGGCAGTGACTATTTCGAAGTCCACGTTCAAAATAATAAGTATTATTTTGACGCCCATGACGCCACTTCCTAAAAAGGAGAAAATATTTAAAAATTTATTTTGACGTCCCCGTCAAGATAACTTTTTAATTATTTTGAGGTACCGAAACTTGGAACTTCGGACAGCTTTGGGGCTTTGCAGTCCGAACTGGAAAGTGATCAAAAGTGACGGTAAAAAAAATATAACCTTTCATGCAGGCGGTGCCACGGTTCAACACGCATTCTCCGAAAACAAATGTTGTGCGGTCCGACTGCAGTTTTCAGGATCTTTCAAAAGGACACCGGCAGTGCCCCCCCCCCCCTCCCCCCAATTTTTAAACTTTTTGCCAGGCTATTTAATATGGTGTCGGGAGACTACCCAATACATATTTGGCTGCAGAGTCCCGTATATTTTTAATGAAGCCAAGAAACTCAACTGCTCGACACTGAAACCCAAAGAACGGAAGATCATGGCCGGAAGTTATGTGGTTACACCCCACCACACTTTTTTCTTTCTTCTCGTCTTCTCCGGCGTGTGAAGCAGACAACGACGACGAATTCGCATGCACCATTCGTGGTGCGATTGTTTTGCACTTTTCTCCATTCCACTAAATGTGTTGCGTTTGAAGATTGATTAGCCGGTACTATGAACAACACTTCCGAAGTTGTTGCCCATGGTCATAACAACGTTGGTCTGTCGTGCACCACCATTGCAATGTCCAGCCCACGGTATGTCGCCAGATTGAGAATACCTGCGATCTGTGAAACACTTTATTTTTTCGATCAACAAAAATAGGGTTAATATTTTTTATATCTTATCCGATACAAAGTTTGAACGGCTTGCGACCACGGAGAAGAGAGTGAGCGCAACTCAAACTGGCCAATTCTTGACCGGCTGTTCTTGGGCGGAAAGAAAACGAATTTCGAGCCGCAAATTGTGTTCTGGGTAGTCCTGCTCTTATAGGTCATCTTCCAATTAAAACCTCAGCGAGTACAAATGCCCTGTCAGTATCCCTTTAAGTGATGGGAAATGCAAAAAAAATATATACATCAGCTATTGGGCTGCAGGTAATGTTTGCATGGTTGCGCTAAAATTACAGAATGCGGCACCATAGCTTTTCACGATTTATTCCACGCGTTTTATGAAGACAAAGGACCTGAATGTCGTGTCATTAGATTTCCAGTTGACTGGAAGACATTTAGAGTAAAAACAATTTGTGTATTTTGTAGAACCGTGGCATAGACTGCAGTAGTCTGAGAATGTTTTACTCGGTGCATCAGCATCTTTGTTTTTTTGCACCGGCTAAGAAACATGTCTGGATTCACAGTATTTTAACATCCTAATCGTTTCGTAGTCAACCCACTCGTTATACCAGTACCAAAAAGAAAATCTAAATTAAACATCAAACTCACGAAACCCGGTTAAAAACAGGGCGGGATGCAGATGCAAAGCGAGACTGCAACCATACAAATCCGCGCTCGCACGGTAGTGGAGGCGTGGAAGCACAAAAAGCGTGTTAAACTCTCAGTGTTACGTAGTGTATGCAGTTGCACTTGTTACGTAAAGTAGAGGGATATCCAGCTTGCTTTTGCTTTGGATAGAATATTTTAAGCGAGGGTCATGCCGAAATGAGGCGCGAGAGCCCAGAACATCGCCGTCGGGAGCGTCTCGTCCGAAAGGGTCAAGTGTCGAGCCAGTCGAGAACACGCATGCCGAACAGGGCATTTCCAGTGCTAAGTAGGACCGCAGCTTCTCAGGCATGGGGCACAGTGACGCACGACTCCATCAACCGGTCAACCCAACAGCGATAACATCATCGGAAACTAAACATAACGCAATGGCTATCATCGGGATGGCTGCATTTGATGAGGGACACTATTTTGATATTCTACAGAAGTGACGTCGCCGACGTCGAAACAGTCACTACCAATGCAGCATGTAGTGCGTTTCAGACGGAGGTAATGTAGTACGTTGAAACTTGGTGCAGCCTAAGCTCGTTATAACAGACCTTAATTTTGACCAAGATTTCAGTCTGTTGTAAGAGGAGTATGTTGTATGCAGATGTAAAGTTGAGCCAATGGTATGCAGAGGAAAACCAACCGAACTTCACAAATCGATATGTTATATCCAAATGTCTGTTGTAACCAGGTCTGTTGTAACGAGCTTAGACTGTACGCATTTTATGCCTGGACGACGCTAACATCGTCGTACGTACTGTCTTCGAAGAAGTTCCTGTCAGAGCCGGTGCTCCGGCGAGATGGGAACACAAAGCTCGCATCTCTCGCAGTTGCATGCCGCAGCTTCAACCCTGCCATTTCTCGTCTCCCATTTTCTTCGAAGCTCCAGTCGAAGACCGGCACAACGCTCCCGTCACGCTCTTGCGTCGCGCAAGTGCGTTACGGAAATGGCTAGAAACCAGCCATACGAGACATTTCCCGTTAGAAATTTCCTTCGAGAGTTGGTTGCAGAGAGGGAGCAACTCAAATGTGGGGGAGCATTTGCAATTTAGTGGGCGACAGCTCGCGCCGTCGAGGTGCGAGGAGGAATGCGGGTGCAAAGGTGGGGAAGCTCGCAAACGACGGACACTTTTGACCCCTCCTCGCAGCCCCAGAGCCGTGTATAGAGAGTTTGGTCAATGGGAGGCGTGGGCAGAGCCAGGGCATGCACCAGATGCAGATAGAGGGCTTGGCGTGCTCTCTTGGCCAAGCAGAAGCCAAAACGAATCCCCTAGCGGTGGTAGCGAGAAACTGTTTTAATCGTTTTATTTAAGCGCGAAAGAGTTAAATGTAGTAACCCTTCATGGTAGAAAATAAGGTGCATGTGATGTTTGATCATGATCATGCAAAAAGATGCAAGAACCGAACCTGCCGGTCAACTCTGTTTTGCTCAGACAGAGTGTGACTGCTTGGACAGCAGACTCCCGGCCCTCAGCGCTGAAAATCCGTGCTGATGGCTATGTCATCGTTCCGCTAGTCACACTCTTTCACCATAATTTTGGATGACCACGATTGAAACATCACGTGCACCACATTTTCAGTCACCGAGAGTTACTGCAACGCACTTATTCATTTCCGGCTTCTGGTTGACCACGTTCGACTTTGTGAAGACGCCCTGGAACACGCCCAGCTCGCTTTCAGCCAATGGCGCCTCCTCATTTGTTTCCTATACTTCCCAACAAATGGCCAAACTTACTACATATACAGCTCTGCGCAGCCCGTGTCACAGATGTGGCCCCACGCGACCCCCATCGAGCGGACAGAATCGCCCCGTAATCCAGGCGCGCCGACTCGGCGTCCCCGCAAGTGCCCGCACAATCGCACGTGCGTGCGAGAGCGTGCGTGGAGCCTGGGAGAGAAAGGAAAACGAACCGGCCCGTCGCAGCGCTTGCGCCCGGTCTCCGCCGCCGGTCTCGGGCAGGTCCACCAGCAGCAGCCTGTGACGGTCCCGGAGGCCGTCGAGGGCCGACTGCACGTCCGAGGGGTCCCCCACGGACACTCGTGTCATCCGGGCCTCGCCGGCCGACGAGGACAGGCCGTCCACCGGGTCGACCACGGAGGGCAGCACCACCACCGGGCTCTTCTCGAAAGCCGCCTGCAAGCGCGGGAAGGCGCAAACTTCCGAGGGTTCGCAAGCCGTCGCGTTCGTGTCTCACTCGCCCATTGCAGTCCCGGCAGTGGCACAACGGTGGAGCTGGATATGGCAGACCCTTCTTTTGCCTTTCGTGGGAGCTCTGGTAGTCGTCGGCTCGGACGCCTCGACGACGGCGACACTCGCGTTTCCTCGCTTATTTTGCCGCAACTTCTAGACAGTGTGACACGCCAGCTCTGTTGCAGACCTAGGACACCTAGGACGCCCTAGGCGAAGGACTGGGGTCAACGCAATAAAGATGGCAGTTGGCCCTTCCGGCCCAGCCGACAAGGGCTACGCCAAGTTCCAACGAGAGTCCGCTGGCCATAAATTCGTAGGCTAGCTTCGTCCGTCGCAAGAAAGGAGGGAAGACTTTATGCCCCGGAAAAAACATTGCTTTATCTGTTTGTGTGTGTTAGGCTAACCCTTTGAGTGGCACGCCCAAGTGTGCTTGGGCGCAGTTCCCACATGCTTTCGGTTTTGGTTTGCTCCCTGTACTTCCCAACAGGTCTCTTTCTTTGTTTCTTACATGCAGCGGCACACACGAGCACGCAATGAAAACAATGTTACCTCGTATGGTCGATTCCCGGTAATTCAAAGATGCCTTATTAGAATTTTTGGTTAGTTCGAAGCAGGGGCAGATTTATGGGTCAGGCTTGGTGGGGGCGAAAGGGGGGACAGTAGGCATTCGGCTGGCGTGGGAGGAGTCTGCCAAGATATGACGTTATGGCCAAAATGTTGGCCAGATCTATTTTGTTGCCCATAAAGCAGTGTCTTTTAAAAATAAATATACTGCACAGAGCAAGCCACAGTGTTACTGAAACCCCAATTTACTTTCAAAATGAAGAAAAAAAAAAATCCTCGCACTTGAAGGGTGGAAGGGAAAGAAACCACGTCTC
Source organism: Ixodes persulcatus (assembly GCA_013358835.2). NCBI lineage: Eukaryota > Metazoa > Arthropoda > Arachnida > Ixodida > Ixodidae > Ixodes > Ixodes persulcatus. The sequence continues at coordinate 928,594 of JABSTQ010009423.1, forward strand.
TGGGCAAGCTACATGAGGAAGGAAAAGGGGATGACTAAGGCAATGTTAGCAGCAGCCCAATGAAACATCACTTAGCTGATGCACATGTGACTGTGTTGAAAGAGCAAGGTCAAAAGTAGGAGTTGTGGGAGGGCCTTTAATAATTTCAATTCTGTATTGATACAGCCAGTAAACAGCACTAGCATGCCTGGGTTATGTCTATACCAGAGATAGTTTACATAATTTTATCTTTTGCAGGGAGCTCCGTAAACCAATGCCGAGGGGACTGCACTTTGCTGTGTGCAAGGTGGAATTGGGCCTTAGCGTTGATATTGAAGGAAGCAGATGCGAGGTACAAATGCAGGCAAGAGTCAAGTAGGCCTACGAGGAAATGTGAGAATGTTTTCTGCCCCTATTTCTGCTCAATGATGCTAGCCAAAAACTAAACCTTAAATGGTGAAATAGGTGAGTGTAGTGAATTGTACTAATCAAATGAGAAACAGTGGTGAAAACATTGGGCTCACCTTGAGGTACTTGTAGGTGCCGTCATCTGCAGAGTTCTTCGAAAGGTCTTCTATGCTCAACTGAAACAAGAAAAGAATGTTGATGACAAATCTGGAGCACCTCTATAAGTGGCGAAGCCCTGAACAGTGGGTGCTCTGTACGAACATAATGCCCCATCAGATTCCTGCAGCCTGCACTTTGACTCAAAAGGGAAGAAAGTTGAGGTGACAAATATCAGTGCCTACTCATCGCATGTTTTCAGCCCCTACCTGCCTCAACTTGGTTACAGGCAGCATGACCAGGTTTTGAACAAAGAACACGTAAGGATAGATTACGGCGGGCAATAGATGACGAGAGCACAAGCATCTCTCTGAATTCTACATTCAGGGACGTTAGAGGAATAACGTTTTCAATGCAATAGGAAACTAAAAGGCGTTCTATCTATCACCATACTACCTACACTCAACATGCTACCTATGTCATTCACGGAACACGCTTAGTTATTCTTCCAATAATTTTTTTTTAGGGCAAGAATATGCATCTATGACTTGACAAAAATCACCCGAGCCATAAGAGAACCCTGGCACTGCTTAACCGACATGCAGAGGCGATGGCTAAGCTACGAAAGTTGCAGCAACAATGTGTCCTTGTATGTCAGATCATGTCCAAATCGTCGGAGTAGAAGCCACGCTACCACTGCTGTTGCTTGCCAATGACTTCTGAGCCTCTGGTACACGGGGGGCTGTCAGCGGCGGCAGAAAAGTTTTAAACACGTGGACGCGAGACGGCGTAAATGCAAAAGAGTCTCCACTATTGTGGTCCTCGTCCCTTGGAATAATACTGAGCGCCGCAATGGATTCCAATGCAAGCAATCGCACTGCCATGGCAACGCAGTTGTTTGCACCAAAAACCATGGTCCCTTCCCCCCTTATTGGTCGAGAAACTGAGAGGACATTTTGTGGCCACGCCTACTTCTATTACACTCTGCTCCATCTATAGAGAATGTGGACTTGAGCACGGCGCCTTCTGAGAAAACGCCGTAGCCCCAGGGTAGTGGACAGGTGGCACCTCATTTGGCTGCCGGTCAGCATTACTGAGACCAAAAAGGGCTACTTTGGTCAGGACAAGTATGCTGCGAAATACTGTTACCACAAACACAATATTGGCATTTTTTCAGGTTTTATTTTGAAAGGGTATTGGCTGGCATCCTATTTCATTGCCTAGGTTAGTGCATCATACAAGCACTTCTCACCCCGCTAGAAGTTTTGATGACAGCCTTTTGGCTCTAAAAAAACACGCCGAAAGAAGTCTGCAATCGATTCCTCGTGCTAACAGTGTCGAGCAGTTTCTTCCCAGCAAACGTCATAGCACCTTAGTTGGCTGCTAGTGGGCACACCTGGTGGCCAAGTAGGTCAACTCTGGCCAGTACTACCACACGGTACTGAGCGATCGGACACGAGCGCCACGTCGTGGTTAGGCCGCGGCACATTTCAGAGATGTCCCCGCTACCTTTAGAACCAGACTCCATTGCCTGATCAGTACAGGATGCCACATTAGAGAGGAGCTCCGTGGCCCTAGACCCACTAAATGAGCTACGCTTTGCAGCAATGGCACTTCGGCCATCTTGTCGCCTAAAATCATTGTTGCCAGTTATCTGAAAGAGCGGAAACACTCTTCTGCCATCGAGAAATGCTAGAACCGTCCCCAACTGGGCAAAACGACATCGGCCAAGCTTCCCGACACCGAATCCAGAGCTCAGGATGTCAAATCTTTGAATTGTAACTATCGCCAACTAGGCAACAAAATGGCTGTACAGAGGGGGAAGCAAGTGTCAATACTCTAAGCGTAGGCTATTTAGTGTCTCTATGAGGGACAATAGAGCGTGAAGCACCAGCTCACCGCATCCTGGACAAACGCCACAACGAGAGTGTCGTCCCTGGACAGCAGCGCTTCCATGGACTTGGAGAAAGTGCTTGGCTCAATGCTCTCAAAGGAGCTCACTTGGGGAAACTTGTTCAGGTGGCTGCAACATAGCAAAGGCAACTTTTCTGGTAGGTTCAGTCCTAATTCACCGAGTATCTTGGGTGCAAGATTACTACCATGGGATGTTAGATGGTTACGCAGTTGGAGAATTAATTATATTGCAGCATTGAGAGGGGAAATCTGGAAATCAGATATTACCGGAGCGCAAAAAAGTGAGCAAGTTTAAGCCAACACTGCACCGCATTCCAAACATGTTACCAACACATTTTACGAATGCACAAATGATCAGGAAGCAAATATTGGCAGAAATTTTTGGGAAGAGTTTTTTTTTTTAGTAGGTGCTTTCGAAGAGCAAACGGCTGTGGACTGAGAAGCGGAATGTGCGCACTATTGTCGTCTTTAATCATTCACTGGTTGACTCCCCAACAACTGTCCGACTGTGATGCCACAGTCCGGTGAATGTTGATAACGGAACGCACTTCTCGGTGGCTGTAGGCTCGTGCCCGCAGATTGGACAGAGCCCAAACCATTCTTCTTTCCGCATTCCGACAATGCTTCCCCGACAGCTTTCATTTTTTTTTTAATTAAATGCAATTAAATGCCAAGGTGCAAGCGAGCTGGACAAGAATGACGAAAATAATCCCTGGAGAAGGGGAACAAGAGGGACAAAGGACAAACACAAATCTCCAAACACAGCTAGGTGACTGGTGAGTAACCGAAAAAATCCCTTAGCTCAGTTGGTAGAGCGCTCCACCTGTAATGGAGAGGTCCCGGGTTCGAAACCCGGACCAGGCGGATTTTTTCGGTAACTCACCAGTCACCTAGCTGTGTTTGGAGATTTGTGTTTGTCCTTTGTCCCTCTTGTTCCCCTTCTCTAGGGATTATTTTCGTCAGCTCTCATTCACTCACCTTCAGGCAGCATGGCGTCAACAAATATCCACCGTCAACAGCCAACTCCCCTCTAATACCAGAGACGGTTCGAGATAGCACCACTCGTAACATTCGCAAGAATACACCAAATCGCCTAGTTTTGAGACCCAGCCGAGCAATATATTACGACCAATACCTCGTAACAATCGTCAGAATGCACCGAATTGCCTAGTTTTGAAACCCAGCCGAGCAATATTATCATGACTTCCAAAGCTGTCAGCACTCAATCCCAACGAGCCGGTGCCCCTGCCGCCATGCCTCGGGTTCTTGTCCGAGTCACGAAGCCTTCGGTCTGCACACCGTACGGCAAAGCTTGGGGAAAAGCGCAGCGTTATAAGATTGGGAAGCGGGGAGTTCCAGCCGCACTCGGGTGCGGAACCTGGGGCTCTCGCTTCATGTGACTGCTCCAGCCGGGCCGGCACTCCCCCTTGGTCTCGGGCCAACTCGTCGCGAGGACTCGTAACGCCATTGAAAACGAGCGAAAGGACTACCCACCTATCCGAGCTCCAGAGGAAGGCGGGAGCATTCTCTGACTGTGCAGGCACACCGAGGAAAATTACAATCGAAGCGCAAACCGCGATCCGCCGCAACATACCGCAGATCGCCATGTTTCACTGATCATATGACAGAGGCTATGTTCGCTTAACCAGATCGCACCGCCGGCTGCACTAGAAGTCACTCCGGATGGGTGAAAATAATATTAGAGTTGCGTAACCTGCGGAACTGGTGAAGGAGCTAAAGGAGCGGCGGAAATCAGCGGAAGGTGATTGACGCATAGAGATCATATTGACACGCTGGGCGGCGCCACTGAGCAGCACGTGGCAGCACGTGAATGTCACGTGCTTGACTCCGTGAGTGTGACGTCATGGGTCCAAACAAACCGTTGCTAAAGTCGTTGTTATGGACAAATACATGTGGCTGGGTTTCGCCACGAAAACCCGACCGCTCAAATATCAGGAGTAGGATTTAAACTTCTAAAAATCACAGATATAGAAAGCTTGAATGTCATATATGTTTCGACAGAAGTGTGCCGGTAATCGCCTGTTTCTGAAATATTTACGACGGCAACTTCCGGTCATCAAGATGCTAGCAGCAGACGACGAATCCAAGAAGTGTGCCGTCTGCCACACGCCGGCCGGCTTTAAAGGGGCCCTGCAAGGACTTTTTTACTGGTTTTTAATTTGCACCGATCCTGAGCGCACTGAACGTAGTAACTTAGTAAAACTTTTCTTTTCTCGAAATTCGCTTTATTTTAAAAGTTATAGGCAAATTAAGATTACAAAAACAAGCAAAAAATAACCTACCTCATGACGCCCTTGGTTGCTTGAGTGGCCGTGAACTAGAGGAGGAGTAGGGGTGTCGCGAACTTTTGTCGAACCGGATTTTTACGTCGAACTTTCGGGGTTCGACTGGGTCGAACCGGTTCGACGAACCTTCGCACTTTTCACCAGATTCGACTGGTTCGACTTTGTGGACAGTGTGGCCAGACCTTGATATAAGCATGGCTAGGTTTGGAGAATTTTTTTTTTATGCAAAGGGTTATTTTATTTTATGAACAGCTGCAATTAAGATAAGCCAATTCTAATCACTGAAGAAGTTAATAACTTAATGTTTCGTACTGTATTAACAAAATAACCAATCAGCGCTGCCCTTGATTCATCCATTAGCCATTACCATCCAATCCGAAGCCAACTGGCCAGCTTTCCGCACATGCGCACACGAGTCGAAACTCAATACAAGGTTCGTCGAACTTTCCACTAAAAGTTCGAAAAAGTCGAACCTGGTCGAACTCGAACCTCGGCCGGTTCGCGACACCCCTAAGGAGGAGTAGTGGGCTCAGTGGGCTCATCGCGAGCGCTCACGGCTGCCGCACTCCGTGTAGACGGCGCGAGAGGGCGCCACTAAAGCATGTTTTGGATAGGTTGTATGCAGCGTGCAGCCGGAGCGGCTCTCATTGCATTTGCTACGCAATTAAACACTAATTCGGCATGACACTCCATTGGCCACAAACGACAGCAAACACAGGGTAAAGATCAGTTCAGAATGGGAGCCACTTTGCGCTGCCATACCGCGAAACGGCCAAACCCCAAGACAAAGCTTCTCGCCGAAAGCCTTCGGAACGCTCGGAGCCGGTCGGATCATCCTGTCTATACGACCGCAGCGCCGCCGCGTACATCCGGGACCTTTCCGTGTCGGCGCCTGATCCCACTACTCCTTTCTAGTATGCGCCGCCTTTTCCACCGCTTGGTGGCGGGTATGTCGACGGGTCATTAAAGCACTGAATGGCGGCGCGTCGGCTGCGGCCAATAGGAACGCGCGCGGCACGATCAGTCAATGGCGGTACTTGGGTAGAATACCAATACACCTAGAACACAAGGCCTGCGCGTTTCCTCCTCTAAACGTCATCACTAGTAGATCCCCTCAGCGCCCCCTAGCTAGCACGGATGAGCACCATCGTCTGCTACATATCGTCTGCGACATCGTCTGCTCCATCGCCTGCTTCAGTGGTTTGTGTAGCAGATAATGAAACAGATGCTCACGCCGAGTGTATGTTGCTATAGCATACGATGAAGTTAGACGTGCACGTGGAGCGTCAAATGCATCAGTGAAATTGCCTTACTGCTGTGCGAAGGGCTGTAAAGCCCTTCGCTGGACGCTGGCACTGGACGCCATCTTCGAGGGCGCTGTTTATACTCCGGGTCGCTGCTTTGAAGCGTTCTTCCGCAGAACGAGCGCGCGCGCTAGAAATGCTCGTCTCAAAGCAAGGAGCGCGTGCTCGCGCTCGTGGCCGAGGGAGTGTTCGCGTGCGCGTTGCGAATGAACTGGAAGCTCCCAATCAGCTCGCGCTCAGCAGTCACGCACACAGCTGTGGCCGCAGGTAAATGCGACGTAGTTGCGACGCGGCCCATACTCTCGTCAAGCTTCAGCCTGTTTGCCGCTTGGGGCGGGTCGGGGATCTACTAACGAAACGTCATGCGCAGGCCTTGTATTCTAGGTGGTATTGAGAATACTCTATCCAGTGCCTTACGGGTCATTTCTTGTTTCCGTACTTTATAAACTGCATTCGTTTCTTTTCTGGTCTAAAATACTGAACAAAAACTACTTTTATAAATAATTGAAACGGTTCGCGCCACTTATACTTTGTATTTCGACTAAAAAGAAGCTTTTAGCGGCTCTGACCAGTAGTAAGCCCAGGACCAAAGACGTCACAATTTGCGCGCTTTCGGTACCGCGGGTTGCCCTCGTCGGTGGAGGAGGTTTCCGCGTCGTCCGGTTAAAATATGACGCACTGATATTTAGTTACTCTCTCCGTGCCCGCTGGCTTGCCCGAACTTCAAGAGACGTGGAAACCGCAAAAAAGGTAGACGCTTAAATATGATTGCAGGGCCCCTTTAAGCCGGCGCCGTCGTTTGAATCGTGTGAAGAGAGACGATATTCTGATATCGCATTTGTTTGGAATATAATGAGTTTCAGACACTTATAATAATTCATAGTGGGATGCGATGCAAAATATGGTTTATCGAAAGTCCGGGCGTCGATCGAGTTAGTCGTCTGCTAAAAGGTCGCATTGCACCCGTGAGAAAATCACTTCAGGCGATCGGTTGACTTGAGGTCCCAAATTTTGTTTACGGACTCTCGCTATGAAAGGGTGCTTCGTACCTGGTTGTAACCATCGCGTGAAGAACGATTATTGCAGTTTCTTCAGATTTCCGCAAGACTCCAAAGCGCGAGTACACGTAGCACTGGCGGACAGTTTCCTTGATGTAAAAAAAAAGGGCCAAACCAGCCGAGAGCACGTAAAACCCATATTCTGTAAAACGCAGCGAAGCCACCGGTCTTCAAACCATAGGGCGCCCTATGCTTTGAAGACCGATGGCTTCGTTGCGTTTCCATAGGAGCTAAGCCTTTTTCTTTTTTTACTTTTTTCTCAGGTAAGCTCGCTCTTTGCGAATTTCATAGAAAAAATGCACCCCCTGTGGCCAACGCTATACAAAATCGGAACGCGATAGGTTAAGAAACCGAATTTTGCGGTCGATTTAAAGAGCCTGGCCGCCCCTTGATACACCCAGTAGATATCAAGACGTTAAGTTGCTTACAAAAAAAAAATATTTACTTGTAAACAAAAATCTAGCCTCGTGTGGAGTCTCCATACATTTGGTAGCGTCTGAGGTGTTCTAGACTTGACTAGGAAGTTAAGATGGTCTAAAACGGTTGGTGAGAATGCTAACTTTTTATTGAATTAACTGGTTATTATTTGTCTAACTTTAGAATAATGATGCAGCATCGATGTCGTCGTCAGTCCAGGCCGCTGGTCCCATGACGTCTCGCTGCTCACTCCGTCTCGTCTCCGTCCAGTCCTCTGTCCCGACTCCTTTTTAAACCCGCGTGCTGAGGGTTACCTCGCGATGGCGTGAACTGGTGCAATCGCGAGGCAATACGTCAGCCGGATGAGACAGCAGTATTGGCAGTGCTATGGTGTGATTGCCAATTATATCTAAAGTGGTGCAATGGATGTTGCGCGGACTTATGTAAGCGTGCGGCAACATCCGTCGACGACGCAGCACTTGAGCCGGGTAAGGTAATCTGACGCTCTCCGGGGCCGCTCGATCGAGCGGAGAAAAGTTCTCTCGGGAGCCGCTGGGTCGGTGCGTGCGTACGTGACCACACATTCGTCCATAGCAACGTCCCTAGCAACCAAAGAGGTTATAAGTACTAGGAGGGGGCACGTTGCAATATTGGTGAAGCCTAGTCATAAAACGTTTAAACGATGTTGTGGCCAACGTGACCATAGATCTCTCTGGCAGTTGGTGCGCGTGCCACGTCACGTGTGAGATGGATGGTTGATTGTAGAAGGATTGCTTGCAGGCTTGCGCGCGCTCCATCCGGTAGGTTTTATCAGATGGAAGGCTAGACGAAGGCTAGCTACGGTCACGTGATTTGGTCACGTTGGCCTGATAAATGAGGAGGGTAAGGAGGAAAATCGAGAAAGAGGCGAGGCGTCAAGGGAGCATTGCTTGTGGACAGGCACGTATCCAGGGGGGAGGCTCATGGGGCCCGCCCCCCCCCCCCCCGAAATTTTTCATTTTGCTGGGACCTCCTCTTCCCCCTCCCCCTCATACAGCATTTTGTCATGGGCGGCCCCCCCCCCCCCCCCCCCCCCGAAACAAAATCCTGGCTACGTGCCTGCTTGTGGAGGCTACTTGGCTTACGTCATGCCCTCTCCTACCCTTCTATCCTCCTTGCTAGCAACGGTATGTTTTGACCCATACGCCATGTTGTGACCAGTGTTGGACAAAATACTCGATAAAAGTATTTAAGTTAAGTTACTAAATACCTGCTTCATAAAGTATTTAAAATACTACTCAAGTTACTTTCACTGTAAAGTATCTTGAGTAGAGTACAAATACTTAGAAATGTATTTCAGTTACTTTTGAAGATACTTCAGCATTGCTTAATTTGTATCGACGTCATTGACCACGACAATTATGCAGCTACGCAAATCTGGGTTACCAGAATGGTTTATTAGCACGCAACAACACAAAACGGGGAAAAAAAGTATCGTAGGGCTATTTTATGCAGTTCGACTATAAAGAGCAAAATATTGTCACGAATGATAAATGATGAGGCGGCGAATAACTAAAGAAACTAAACGTTTAAGGGGGCGAACTTGTTCCCAAAACAAAATAGAGAAAGGCTAGCGTCGCAGGCGTCGATGTCGGCGAAACAGCAAGATCGACCGCTGGAGCGAGACTGACTCCGGACCGCCACTCGGAGCACCTTTTGTACCCGCGTGGGTTTCTGGAACATTCGGCGTAGAAAGTTCGGCGCGTAGAACATTCGTAACTCAATCAGACGACAAAATTCTCGAACTTACCAGAATGTAAAGTTGAAGGAATAAATAAAAGAGAAGTCGACTTTCTGGTATCGAACCCGGAGCCTCCGCGCGAGAGCGTCCGCGCGAGAGCAAAGCGCGGTAACCATTCGGCCATGCGCTCTTTTATTTTTTTTATATTCGGCCATGCGCTCGCTGGGCAACGCGCGTGGCAATATCACTGATAGATGTTACAAAACATTTCTGGAACAACAAGAAAGAGGTCGCTTTAGCTATTGGGGAGGAGATCAGACCGTGGCGCCCCAAGTGGTTAACTTAGAACTAGATGGATGGGGACAACAAATACAATGGCAAAGCGCTCGGCTGACTTAACCGAACGCGGCGTCAGCGTTCGGCTGGAGTTCGTGTTCTCCTTTGAGGGGAAAGAGGGGCTTTTTTGTTACCACTCCGGCCTGCATGAACAATGCAGCATGCACAGTGCCCAGCTCAGCACAAGAGCCCAAGTGGGTCAAGTTCGCATCCCCTGACGACTGCTTTCGGGGGAGATCCGGCACTTAACGTCACTTCACTAATTGTTAGTATTTTTTCATTACTGTGCCTTGCGTTCTATTAAAAAAGATGACACGAACATGCCCACAAGGCCTGTGGGCATGTGCACAGGCCTTGTGTTGGGTAAACACCGAGGTGTGGGGGTGACAAACGGGTCAGAGCGCTTCGCCAATAGTGACATCGCTGAATATCCCATCCTGCGGCGCACCTTAGACGCATCGTTTAACTACAATCCATATTTCCTATACGGGGAGTTCACTATAAACGAACTTGGGACACGGATATGAGTGAATGAATAACAAAGAGAACCCACATAATAGCCACGGCAGTGGTCGCATCTTCTTCAAGTAGGTTGCGTTCAGAAAAGCACTCAACGTCGGGGGACACTTTGTTGGCATTTTGAGAGTCATCCAGCTCCTAGTTCGTTTCCTGTACTGTTCTCTGCTTATCAATGTTCGCTTACAGACAGTGTTCGCGAGAGCAATAAGTGCCGGACTGACAACACAAAGAAAAGAAAAAAAAAACCTCCACGTTTTGCCTTAGCAGGGTCAAATATACAAAAAGCGAAACAAAAATGTCTACTTTTTTGTGTGTGTCCACTTCTCATTTTCTTCTATTTGTTATTTTCTTGACACTCAAGTCTGCATTGTTCTCGTTGGTCGTTTCCCGGTCTGCTTGCGCCTCAGGGTCAGGGTGGCATCTTTACTTCCGTAAAATCACACCTTTTGTTTGAGGATTTTTTGGGGGGAAACTTTATAGAAACAAAAGGCGCCTTTGGGAAGGCGAGGGGAGAACCTTCATTGTACGAACTTTGGGCTGAAATATGAGTCACAGTCGGCAAAAAAGCGATATTTTCACGAGCTCAGTTAAAGTCACCGTAGCTAATCGGAGCTAGCAACAAGATTCGGTTGCTCAAAAGAATGTTCACGTTTGCTCGTGCCACGCCCACGCCACTTCCTACCGAAAAACTCGGAAAATGGCGGAATGTCAAAAATGTATTTAAGATAATGAGTACAAGATACTCGGAATTGTAATTAAAATAGAGTATTAAATACTCTCCATCAAAGGTATTTGGAAGATACCAAGATACTCCAAAAAGTATTTAAGATACAGTATCTTGAGTAGAGTATTTGAGATAGGCACAAGTCTGGTTGTGACGTAGTCACTTACGGGGTAAATACCCGGAATGTGAGGATCACAGTTTTGCATAGAGATCATATATATTAACTCTACAGAAAAAGGTCCGCCATTTTCCCATGCATTCTGGCTGCCGCAAGCGGCGGAGCATGGAGACTGACCTGTGGGGGCAGTTGGTAACACATGGTTACCAACTGCCTTCGGTTTTCATATCATTAGAGCAGTTTCATTAACTTCAACAATCCACGTACTTACCGGAGGAAAGATATTCGAGTAGCTCTCGAAGCTTTCTTTTTGCATAGCGCGTAGGTGTACAGCCTCACGTCAACGCAAAACTAAACCAGATAAGCGGCTTCGCGCTATGGTTTTGATCGGCGCGCCCCAGGAATACGAAACCGCGTAACCACCAGTTTTCCGAGATTTCAACAGAAGGGAAGTTAATACAGCGTAATGAGCATATTGCTTTTTATTAGCGTTAGAATAGCTCAGAATTTAGTTTAACGTTAAATTATCACTGTTTATTTTGCTGAGAGTTTTCAGTCTTCGCAGTTACCATTGCGCCTTTCGTCCTTCAGCTGGCAACTTTGGTTTCTTTCTCTCGTGTTCTGTCGCGCTCTTTCGCGATCTTTCTCTCGGGACTCCAGATGTCGGCGCACAGGATTCGCCACTCCTTACCCACCTTTACCCCCCTGCAGTTTTGAAATGCCCGGTTTGTGGCGACGAGATGTTTCGGTGGCGCCACCTCGCGGGCGCCCTTCTGTGACGCAGCTGGTAGGATGTGAGCAGACGACACGCTATGTCAAAGCAGGGAGTGGCTACGTTAGTTCGCATCTATGCCGATTAAAACGGTTCATTTATTACAAAAACGTGTATGACGTTTTTGTGAGCGATCTTTCTAATGAATAACAGCGGCCTAGAAGTTGATTTTTATATTAAAACTTGCAAATGTTTAAAAACAATCCTGTAGCTTCACATTGCACCTTGCGCGGTGTGCGTTAGGGGTATTCACAGCCTCTCTGATTATTATTATTATTATTTTTTAATCTGTGGGGGTTGTTGTAGAAAAGGGTTCTGCACTCACCAGAGTAAATGGCGTGCTTTAGTTTTAGCTGTGCCCGCACGCATAGCTGCGTTGCAAAGCGGCGCACACTTGTTTTAGCTACATTGAGCTTGCCGATACCGACGCTTCTATCCAAGTGTTGGGACTCGACAGTTGGTGACAAGCAAATGCTCGTCAGAAACTGACGCTTAGCTGTTCCCGCATCGAATACATGACAAAGACGTTTGTCACATCGCGACTTCTGCTCGAAAGAAAAACAGTAAATTTTATAAATTCTTATATTGTCGGATATGGCCCGGCAAATTCAGGTGGTTGATTAATTTGTTATCCAGTTTTTACTAAGAATTGTTTAAAAATTTTAAATCGGTCACTGAGAAGCGCGTTACTCATGTGCATTTGGGTCCGCAAAATTAAAAATATAAACTGTAGCAAATCATAGCGGGTGTATACCTGATTTTTTGGGACGCTGTAGTGTTACCGACTTACTAGATTTAAGACTTCGGTCGCGATGGAGTCTCACACGTTTTGCGTCGACCAGGTGAATAAGCGGGGATTTAATTAAAACGACACCGGAAGCCAGCCACCGCTTCTTCCTGCCTGTTATTTTGAGGAAATGTTCGTTTACTGTTTACATAATTCAAAAAGAAATCAACTTGAAACTAATAAGAGACCAGCAGCACTCACAAACCACATTGGAACCAACAGGATACACGAAGTCACTTTCACTGAAGCGTTTACTACACACGCGAGAAGTTCTCGAATTTCACTTTCCTATCTTCTATTTCCTATCTTCTATTTGATGAGACATTCCTTTCTCAGTTTTATTTTGTCCGATTCATAATTTTAAAAGAAAGCACCTTATTCGCCTTGGTAGATGTGGTAGTGGGGTAAAGCGCTGGATATGCTATTTACATCACTCACCTTTTTTGTACTGGGGTAGAGAACAGCACACCACCATCCCAGCCCTTCGGCACGACTATACTTAGCACGACTATACGTGTGCTATGGTTTCAAGCATCGGTAAAATGTCCTATTGCATATATCACTTCTAACAATAAACAACGCGTGAAACAGGATTTGCTGCGCGTTACCCAAAAGAGCGCACAAAGCGAGCTGACGAGCTGACGCATTCGAAATCCGAAGCGGTCTGTCCCAGTCTGTCCTACCCGTGACGTCACAAATGACGATGATGATAGCTAGGGAAGCCCCCCCCTGTAGTTCGCACACGCCGCCAATCGCGGTATGGTCCCGTAAAAATGTCAGATCGGAGCGGTTCCAGTTCGGATCCGCGCGGAGCCGCGCGGTTCTAAACTTGTGGGCAGTTCAGATCCGCGCGAATCCGATCTGGTACCGTCCGGTTCTGGGTGTAACCAGTCAGATCCAGTGAGAGGCAACGCACTGGAACCACACGGTGATGGGTGGATCCGATCCGTTCCCCTTGGTTCCAGTAGGGTCTGCTCCCAGCCAGCGGGCGCGAACATGCGTAACTGGAGCGGGGGGAGGGGGGGGGGGGGGTCGACGGAGAACTCCCGCGGTCTCTCGCAGGTCACGTGTTAGGGACAGGCGCATCGGCTACGCAGGCGCTGCGAGCGGGCGTTCTCCGCGCTCGCGCGTCGCTTTATCTGTTGCAGTCGGCGGCAGCGCTCAGAGAGTTTAGGTTCTTCACTTTCGTTGGTCTGTTGGTCGGCGCTCGCCCGGCGGCGACGTTCGCGCTGCGGGCGCACGGATACTGACGCGCCTATCGTTGCCCTGGATGGATACCCACTGACCTCGTCTTTGAATCTTCATATAGTGTGAAGATGCCGACCCATTGCACTTTGGCTCGGCATCTGGATGCGCCTGGCGCTGGTGTGCTTGGTGACAATACTTGGACAACCCGGATACCGCTTGCCCGCCGGAACGTCCCGATGCGCTCAACACTGGATACTGTGCTTGTGCGTGCTGTGTGTGTGTTCTGTGCACCGTGTTTGGTGACGACGCCTGGACGACCGTGTGCGCCTCCGGAATTCCCGCTGCGCTTACCACTGGACTCTACAAAAGTATTTCGCGCGATGCCCTTAGCCGTTACAAGCGAGAGATCGTCGCGGTTTCAGACCCAGGCTCTTCCGTCTGGCTCTGAAATCGCGACGATCTCGCTTGTAACGGCTAAGGGCATCGCACGAAATACTTTTGTAGAGTCCAGTGGCGAGCACAGCGGGAATTCCGGCGGCGCAACACCTGGGTCTGAAATTGAGGCACCGGTTGGTACCGCGCGGTCCCAGTGGCTCTGCAGAACCACTGGAACCAGCCGGTTCCGCCTGGATCCAAAATTGAGGCACCAGTTTGTATCCCGTCAGGAACTGTGCGATTCCAGGCTGGATACAAACTGGTGCCCCAATTTTGGGTCCAGGCGGAACCGGCATTTTTCATTCCGGCCTGTATCTGACATTTTTGTACGGGGCGTGATCGCTTGCTTTCGGATGCGGCGAGGTGGTTCTTTTTTTGTTATTTCACCGGTGGCGCAACTCACCTGACCAAAAGAGGTGTCCATTCATATTCAAGAGGAAAACAACTGGGGAAGTAGATATTATGTTAAAGGGGCCCACCAACAATTTTTTGACTGGTTTGAAGTTCGCGCTGAAACGGAGCTCCATGAAAGCAGGAACACCGAGGGAAAAAATATTACAGAAATTCGCAATATTTTGTGAGTTATTAGCAAATTACATATTGCAGAAAACAACTTTAAACAAGCAAAACATTGCGCTTCATGACGTAAAATGAAACAGTTTAGCGATTGGAGCAAAGCGGTTGGCCAATTGGACGCGAGTTTGGTTGATAGCCCGTCGGCCCGGTCGGCCATTAGGCCTCGCTGCAACCATCGTAGCTTTGGAATCGGGTTGCCATCATCGATGAATTTACCGGGCTTATCGAATTTTGAGCGCCGAATTCTTGAAAAGGAGTGCGGAGCTGGGCGTCGCGCCGTACGAGGACACACCACGCAAGCGCCGCGACGCGTCTCTGCCTCAGTCCGCTTCGACAGCCGCGGAAGGCTCGTCTCCCGCAACTCTGCCAGCCGAGTGCAGCTCCGCCGCCGGAGCCACCTCGGCGAGTAGGAGGTACTCCGCCGCTGGGAGGCGCGCATGAGCGACGAGGCGTTAACGAGGCGCAGACGAGGCGTTGTTTTCGCCCTTTTTGAACTTTAATTTGCAACTTTATTAGCTCTATAAAAACGACTTTTTAGAGAAATAATGACGGTTAACGTGTGATATACTTTATTCCGCTTCAAAATTTCTGGGACGGCTCTCGCCAATCACAAAACCCAGTGAATGTGACGTATAGTGAAAGGGAGCGCCGTTATGCGCGCGCATTCGGCACCTCGCGGCGCCACCGTCGGAGGAGGTGTTTCCGAGTTGTCAAATTAAAATAAGATGCGCTAATATTTTTAAACTCTTTCGTTGTCCACTGGGTTTCCGGGACCACTAGCGTGGAGAAACCGCATAAAAAAGTAGACGCTCAAATACTGTTGGAGGGCCCCTTTAAGGCCGGTCCGATAAGTACTTAGCCTCACCGCCCGATGGCGCCACTATCGCAAGAGAAATTTACTATCGTGTAGTACATTCTCGTAGACGGCTACTATCGAAATTTCAACCGAATCGGACTCGTAGTTTTGTTTTGACCGCATGTGAAAGCGGGCGTGTCCGCGAATTTTAGAAAAATGAAAAAAGAGCAATATCGGTCGGTGATTCGATTCTTGTTTTTGGAAGGGAAATCGCGCAGTGAAATCAAAGAGCGCTTGGATGCTGTGTACGGTGACTCTTCTCCTTCAATGGCGACCGTCAAAAATTGGTTTAACAAGTTTAAACGTTGTCGCACGTCGGTTTTTGATGAGTCACGCCCAGGTGCCCTGTAAACGGCTGCCACGGAGGATAATGTGACAAAAATCCACGATCTTGTATTGGCAGACCGCCGATTGAAGGTGCGCGAGATAGCTGAGACAGTATAGGCATCTCAAAAGACCACGTGGGTCATATCCTGCATGAAATTGTGGGCATGAGAAAGCTGTCGGCGCGATGGGTGCCGCGTTTGCTCACTCCGGACAACATGCGCAACCGTGATACCACTTCAGGACAGTGTATGACCCTGCTTAAGCGCAATCCGAAGGAGTTTCTGCGTCATTTCGTGACCGTCGACGAAACATGGATCCACTGGTACACACCAGAGACCAAGGAACAGTCGAAACAGTGGACGTCACCCGGCGAACGTGCTCCGAAGAAGGCAAAGACTGTCCTATCGGCCGGAAAAGTGATGGCCACCGTTTTCTGGGATTCACAAGGTGTGATCTACATCGACTACCCGGAGAAGGGCAAAACGGTCACAGGGCTGTACTATGCCGAATTATTGGGCTGATTCGACACCGAATTGCAGAAAAAACGGCCCCATTTGGCGAAGAGAAAAGTGTTCTTCCACCATGACAACGCACCGGCTCACACCTCCGCCCTCGCTACGGCCAAATTGGTCCAATTGGGCTACGAACTGCTGCCCCATCCACCGTATTCTCTAGATTTGGCCCCGTGCGACTTCTTTTTGTTTCCAAACTTAAAAAAATCACTCGCCGGGCAAAAAATTGAGTCGAATGGGGAGGTCATCGCCACCACGGAAGCCTACTTTGCAGACCTCGAGAAAACGCATTTTTCAGATGGGTTAAAGAAGTTGGGCTATCGCTGGGTCAAGTGTATCGAACTAAAAGGAGACTATATTGAAAAATAAATCGCCCCTTTTCCAAAGTTTTCGTTTTTCGTTTGTAGGCTAAGTACTTATCGGGCAAAACGGGGCAAAAAGGTGTGAGTGAGCGTGGTGGCCCCTGTTCGAACCGCTTCCCATCTGCTTTCACGACGAATCGTGTATTTTGTATTATGTTTTGATTTTCTTTGCAAGTTTTGTCCTCCGTACGAATTCCACTGGCGGGACTCGGCACCAACGATAATCCGATAATCCGCCTTTCTTTTCACTCTGCACCTGAATTCCTCTCTCCGTGTCATCCGTGTCACCTGTCGCGCTGCAAAGTTGAAAGAACGAACAGTCCTCTTTATGTTGTCCAAAACGAAAGGACGCTCCTGTGTCTGCTCAACAAATCGTATCCCAAGGATCCCACATTTGAGCGGGCTACGGTGTAGTAGCCGCGGCGCAGTGCTGTAATCGAGAAAAAAGAAAACAAAACAAAACAAAACAAAAAAAACTTTCAGCCTTTCCGCTCTGGTGAAGAAGGAAGACCAACGGAGCTGTACAATGGAAAGTATAATGGCCGGCCGCAAGTCGGCAAGCCAGAGTGGAAAGGCTGCCGCCATCTATGAGCGACGGCGGCAACCAGATACGTGGCTTGCCGCCGTCACTCAAAGATGGCGGTAGGTGTCCAGAGTTTGGTGTCTTTATTTCTTTGCGGGGGACACGATCCTGGGGAAACTAGCCCTTAACAGCTCCGCTGCAAAAAAACGTATGCTGAATGTTTTACTATTTCGCCGACATGCAGACGCCGCTGGGATTTTTTGTTTGGTTTTTTAATAAAACATGTTTTGCTGATCGTTTATGCTCTGGCTGTGATCCTAGGGTGTGTTGTGTTTTATTGACAGTAATCATAACTGGACCACAAAAGTGTTTTCTCCACTCGCAGGTCAGACATAAAAAAATCCCACATCTCCTCTTCTCAATTATATTATCATCAAGGTCGTCACATAAAATCTACATCTGTACAATGTACCTGATGGATGTCATTGTAGCTTTAGCTTTTAATGAAGTGATTTGTCAGTTTAAATCCACGATCGTAACAAAATGACTCCTCGATAAAGATAATTTGACAAAACGATTTCCACTAGAAGCTAGCCTATGTTTTTTTTCTTTTTTTTTAAATTTTGATTGCGTTAATGATTTATTTTCGTGCTTTTTCTGTTTTTTATTTAATTCGAGTTTGGCTTTAAACTTGTATGCCTCTTCAGAATGCAACATTTCTTTTGGCATGAACTCTGTAAGGATACGTTGTGATTGCCTGGACCAGAGCTGGTTGGTTATTCATGCATATGCCATGTGCTGCAAGGCATATGCCATGTGCTGCAAGGTTAATGGTGAGGCCAACAACGACGAAACGAACACGTGCGGCACCGCACATAGGACTCAATACGCCCCATGTGAAAGCGCTGTTGTTTACAACATTCCGCTGTCATGTGGGAAATGTGACATCGGACAAACTGGGCGCTGTGTCAATGACCGCACCGGAGAACACGCCGCTTCGGTGCGTACAATTGCAGCAGCGGGCCATCTTCCAGCGCATTGTCGTGAATGCCAATGTGCTCCCTTTTTCTCAAACATTACCATTATGGCTAGACACACAACAAACAGATCGCAAGGGAAATTCTAGAGTTCCTAGCCATTGAGGAGAAGAAGGACGAATGTGTAAGCACTGCCTCCATCCATCCCCACGCAGAACCGGTTCCAGCTGATAGACTTTGACGAGGAGGTAGACAACCGCAGCTCTGCCGAGGGGGCCCAAGGAATAAGCGGCGAGCTCGCTGCATCGCCTCCAATCGGATTCTCCCCCGGCTCACAAGCAACTGGCCCCATCCCCCAAGTCACCGTACTCGTCCGGCCGCTCGGGCGGGGTCAGTTCAACGACAAAAACAAGGCCAAGGTGGCGAAGGCCCTGCTTCTCGCCGCTAAGGGTCAAGCGACGGAGATCAGAGTCAACACACGGCTCAACATCGCGGCCGTCGACACCGAGGACAGGGCCACGCTGGAGGAGCTGCTGGCTTTGACCGTGGTGCAAAACATCAAGGTGAAAACCCGCCTCGCCCGACCCAAGGCGCAGTCGACAGGTATCGTCCGCCCACGCTTCTCCGCTAGGGAGGAGGGGCAGGAAAATATCCAGGCCCCTGTGAATATCCAGGGGACGCAAGTCTTCAACGGGGGTCACACCATCCGGGTCCACTTTGAAGGACCCCTTCCGAAACGGGTGAGCCTACAAGGAATTGACTTTGCTGCATATAAAGTTTATACTGAAGATAAATTGGTATCAACATTTTTAAAACTATATTGGTAACAGAAATATGTGCAAGTGTACCTCCAAAATTTCGTTGTCCTTTAGGCGATCCAGCGGAAGCCCGGGCTGGGCATTCAGGAAGAAATTCGGTGCCTGCAGAGCTTGTGGATGCGAAGAGGATGTAGGCAATATCCCTGACAAGCGCACAAAAAAGCCGTGAGGCAGGAGTGACTGTTGGTACGCCAAAGGGGAGGCAGCGGGAGCCGGTTTATATTTTGTCTTCTTATATGGTCGTTTTGTGCTCCACAACAAGGCTTTGGCAAACCCACACCTTGCATCGACCGAGAGAAATTTCGTTGCTAGTGCAGACGTCGCTGCTTCTTGCTGCTGATCATTCCGAGGGCACAGCCTGCGGTCATTTGGCCTTGCCAGTTTAGGGACACTGAGGCCACCCTCCCTCAGACTCCTCCAATCTATCGATTGAATAGAACTCCCCTTCGTGGAATTGTGCCGTGGCACCCTTTACTGTTGAGGTATGTCCGTACACGACAGCTGTTCAGACGCTTCCAAAAACCCTTTTTTCTGTAGGAGCGAAACTGTGCGCAGCATTTCCATAAAATGGTTGCACGCAAGCTTTCCAGCTGCACAATCGCAGTTGCCGTCGATGATTGCAGCTTGCTGGTTGACTGCAGCAATGACCCTGTATGGCTTTTCGTTTTTCTTTTTGGTGCGGTAGCATTCCGCCTTCAGGAAGATGAGTCCATCACTGAAAAAAAACATTCAATACATTTACTATTGCTAGTGGTGCAGTACAGCATAGTTGAAGTTACTTTTAGCTATGACCCTACATTTTAACTACTATGACCCTGCATTTTAACTACTCGGCGTAAACTTTTTTGGAACCGTTTTTCGTAAACAAAGTTCCAACTTCACGTCTCTATGACCTCACTGGGTTCCTGTGACATCTCGCCTACTCCTAGAGTTCCCCCAAGAAATAAACGTTGCTACTGCTGTGTGAAAGACGGCCACAGTCGCGAAGGTGACTCAAGCGTCAAACTTTACCGCTTCCCTTCGGCTGGCTATGCAGAAAGCAAACGCGACGTGACGATAGCCGGGCAACCGCAAACGTGCATACAACAGGTATGTAGAAACGCAGTGTCTAGCGTTACGTCCGACGGAACACAAAATAAAAATTAAAGTTACGTCCGACCTAAATTTACATCAAGGATTCGAGTTATGTCCGACGTAACCCAATATAAAAATTAAAGTTACTAAAACGTACTCGATACTGTAAACGTAGCCTTTATCTTGGACGTGGTAGTCCGGCTTCTACAGTTCTATCAGAGAGCGTGCTCTTCGTCGTCGTCTCCCTGTGTGTCTCTCGCGCCCTTTTGTCCAGTACACCACACTCCTTCTTCAATCACACGAAGTCCGAAAGATAACGCGGGCGCTTCCTTGCACGCTCGCAACGCCGTAATTCTGTTGGAATCGTCGCCTGTCCATTTTGAGACGCAGCGATTTCATCGCTGGAAGTAGTTTGTTCTTCCGATGCCGGATGCGCTGTAGGAGGTAGACCGCACAGGGAAGCCATTCTTGCTGGACGTAGCGACGGTGCCGTTGGCGTGGATAAAGCTGGTGAACTTAATGTTGCTTCCCCCTGCCGCCGCCCAGGAAAAGCTCGCTGCTGGGGCGAGTTCACTTCTTTCCTGGGCGACTGTTGATCTGACATCCACCGTTGGGGTGAGTTCACGTCTTGCCTAGGCGACTGTTGAGCTGAGGTGCGCCGCTGAGGCATGTTTGGCTCTGATGAACTCGGCGGTAAAGGAGGTAGGGCAGGCGCTAGCAACGGCGCTCGGCCGAATTCGACATCGCCTGACTCACCCACAGTAGCTAAAGTACGGGCGCGTAGTTGGTCTATGTGACGACGCCAGAATTGTCCTTGATTTGTCTGCACAATGTACGATTTCGGACCTGTTCCAGCTTCTATATTGCCAGGTACCCAAGCAGGCCCAGATGCGTAGTTTCGGGCGTACACCTCATCACCTGGGTTAAAACTCCTCAATTTTTCAGCCGACGGTTGGTTCCTGTAAGCTTCTTCACTTCGTGCGTTGATATCGGCATCCAGGTCTGGATGCAGTCGATTTAGCGCCGTCGTGATCTGTCGTCCCATGAGAAGTTCTGCCGGAGTTTTCCCGGTCGCAGAGTGGGGAGTGGAGTGCTGCGCGAACAGCATTCTCGCCAGACGGAGCGACCAATCGCTGGAGCCCATACGAAGAAGGTTCTCTTTAGCCGTCTGTACCATTCGTTCGGCCTGTCCATTGGAACTCGGGTGATATGGCGCGACACCAACATGTCGGATTTGATTTTGGGAGCAAAACTGCTCGAATTCTGCTGAAGTAAAAGACGCTCCGTTATCCGACACGATGACGTCGGGAAGCCCATGAGTGGCAAACAAAGCACGAAGGTGGCATACCGTGCAGGATGTTGTCATTGAGGTCACTTGAATTACCTCCAGCCACTTTGAGTAACTGTCTACGACAATGAGGAATGTTTTGTTATGCATAGGGCCAGCAAAATCTATATGAATGCGAGACCACGGTTTGCTCGTGCGTTCCCAAGGAATCGTAGGGCTCCTCGCGGGAGCATGACGCGACTCTTGGCAAGCAAGGCATTGCCTGACCGTTTGTTCGATCTCAGAGTCCATTTTGGGCCACCACACATAACTACGAGCCAAGCCCTTCATTCGCACGATACCTGGGTGGCTGTTGTGGAGCAGCGTTAATGTCTCTTTCCTACAGGAAGGCGGCACAACCACCCGACTACCCCAGAGCAGACAGTTTTTGTGAGCTGATAACTCGTGCCGCCTTTGAACGAAAGGCCGAAAACACTCCTCCGGTGGCAGTTCGGACCATCCGTTCAATACGCATGATAAGACCCTAGATAATACAGGATCACGGCGGGTCCCATCGGCGATTCCTTTCGCGTTGAGTGGAGGGTTTGGTGTCGCCTCTAAGAGTAGGCAGTTCATGGGTGTACCACAGATCTCGCCAGTCGAGGTCGTCAGTGGTACGCGACTAAGTCCATCTGCGTTAGTCAACTCTTTTCCTGGACGATAAATCAGTTCGTAGTCATAGGCCGACAATATAAGGCTCCATCGCAGCATCCGTGGAGACATGACTTGTGGCATAGGTTTGCTGTGATGCATCAGGCCCAGCAAAGGCTTGTGGTCAGTGTATATCAAGAAATGACGGCCATACAGAAACTGGTGAAATTTCTTGACGCCTGTGACAATAGCCAGAGCTTCCTTGTCAATTTGAGCATACTTTTGCTCGGTAGAAGTTAGTGTTCTTGAGGAGTAGACCACAGGTGCTTCTCGTCCACCTGGCATGGTGTGGCTAAGGACAGAGCCTACACCATAAGGAGAAGCGTCACAGGACAGTGAAAGAGGCAGGCTTTGGTCGTAGTGCACCAGTAAGCTGTCGCTCTGGAGAAGTTGTTTCGCCCGTAAATAGGCTTCGTCATGGGCCTTGTTCCACTGCCATCTCGCCCCGTTGGCGAGCAGTTTGTGCAGCGGCTCCAGCACAGTCACCCGATCTCGTAGGAAACTCCCGTAGAAGTTTAGGATTCCTAAAAACGCACGCAACTCTGTGACATTCCGTGGCGCTGGAGCGTCGCGAATAGCTTCTACCTTTTCTTTGGTTGGCCGAATACCAGTCGAGTCTATATGATAGCCTAGGTAGGTGATGCTGGCTGAGGAGAAAACGCACTTTTCCTTCTGTAAGCGGAGTCCGGCCTCTGAGAGTCGTCGCAATACTTCTTTCAGACGTTCATCATGTTCTGTACTTGTTTTTCCCGTAATAAGGATGTCATCCAGGTAAGGAATCACACCTCTGATCCCTGACAGCAGCGTGTCGATAAAGCGTTGAAAAATGGCAACTGCAGAAGTTACCCCAAAAGCTAGCCGCCGCACGCGGTACAGGCCTCTATGCGTGTTTATGGTCATCAGATCCCCAGCAGCATCATCCACCCGGAGTTGTTGATACGCCTGAGCTAAATCCAATGTTGTAAAAAACACGCCTCCAGCTAAAGTGGATCGAATGTCATTGATCGTCGGAAGCGGGTACGTCTCATTTATCACAAACGGGTTGATAGTGCTACGGTAGTCACCGCAGAGGCGAAGCTTGCCGTTTCTTTTTAGGATTGGCACAATGGGTGTGGCCCATTGACTATGTTGAACAGGCTCCAGTATCTTCTGATTCACTAGGTTTTCCAACTCCTCTTCGATGGCGGGCCGAAGAGCGAACGGAACGGGCCGACTCTTAAGAAACTTCGGCGTAGCATTTATTGCGATGGGTATTGATATAGGCTCACCGCGGTGTGCTCCTAAGCCTCCCGCGAAAACGTCGGGGTAAAGTCCAGACAAATTGAAACTGCGTAAAGAGTTGACTCCTGTGACATCAATGCCCAGACTTTCAAACCAATCACGTCCAAGGAGGCTGGCCTGACCCCCACTGGCCACAAAAAGTGAAAGTGTGTGGGTGTGGCCTCGAAATCCTACTTCGACTTCTATTTTTCCCAGTACGGTGAGACACTGCTGTGTCCAGGTTTTAAGCAGATGGTTATCTTTTGTTAACGCCGGAGGTGCCCTTGCTCCGATTGTCCTGTAAGTGGTTTCACTGATAATAGATACGGCAGCTCCACAGTCCACTTCCATGGCAAGTGGAACTCCGTTAATAGTAACCGTCACCATGTACGGCGACACAGTTTTATTTTCCACTGCATACACGTCAAAACCCGATGGAGACATGTCGGCTTGGCCTCCTTGCACCACGTGTGTAGCATAGGATTCGTTCGACCTTGCCTGTAGTCGTTGCTCTTTTTCCTTGGCCATGCAGACCTTCTCAATGTGGCCCAGCTTCTTACAGTAACGACAAAGCATGCTTTTGCATCGACATTTCGACGGTGAGTGCTGACCCCCACAGCGAAAACAAGATCTTGATGGCGTAGGTCTCTGAGGAGAGCCGCGCTGAACTGCGTTTACGATGGAAGAGTCGGAACCTGGTGCTTCAGCGTCTGTGCAAGGCTGCACTCCGGGCTGCGTTGATCTTGATTGTAGCTCTAGTGTTCCTCGCGAGGCAGCCTCGGCAGCGGTAGCCAGCTCGAGAGCTGTTTGCAGATCCAAGTTTCTAGTAGACAGAAGCTTGTCCTGTAGCTTGGTGTCCCTCACACCACAAACAATCTGGTCGCAGATCATCTCGTTGAGCATAGCACCATACTCGCAGGTCTCGCCCAAGCGACGGAGTGCACTCACGTAGGCAGCAATGGTCTCGCTCTCATGTTGTTCTCGCTTGTGGAAACGGAAGCGTTGCAAGGTCTTCAGTGGTTTCGGGCAGTAATAATTTTTTCATCCGCTCGAGGATGATCTCGTAGTCAGTTGCCGACGGTAGGGCTGGTGAACAGAGGTCTCGCATTACTGAGTATGCCGCTGGTCCGCATTTTCCAATCAGCACTGCTCGCCGTAAACTTACATCGGACGTAACTTTAATTTTTATTTCGGGTTCCGTTGGACCTAACGCTAGACACTGCGATGTAGAAAACACGGTGGCGAACTGTGGCGATGATAGCCGGGTTAAGGCTATCTCAAGCAGTAAAGTGAATCGCTCTAGCTAGAACTCGATAAAGTGATGATTAACTATTGGTCTGCTCATAAGTTAATAAGAATTAAAAATCGTACCCTCGCTTGCAGCTGTTTGTCCTCACCGACGACGGTATCAGGTAGGATTCGACGCTCAAATTGTAGCCTCGATCGTAGCTCCTTTCTGTGGAAGATCTTCCCGAATAAAAATCAAGAATGCGCTGCTCACTGAGTAACGGCACAACGGCAAGGTTATTCTCCCAACCGGTTATAGGAAAGACGACCTGGAGCGAAGCGCAGGCCATGTAGTCGAGTTCGGAGATTCCTTTCTCTAAGCCTTCCTTTCTCATGGCGGCTAGGGAGCGGCTGCACAGCGTTGCCAGACTGCCGCATGGCTCTTCGGCTACACCCGTAGTATTTTGCAAAGCCTCTATATGTCCGAGACTTCCTCTCGCACCGCACAGCTACCATTGGCGTTGAATCCATCCACACGGATGTCCTTGAGGTCCCGGGAAAGGGCACCCCACAAGGCTCCGTGCTCTCACCGACGCTCTTTAATCTAGCGATGTGCAAGCTCCCGGCACAGCTAGATGCATTCCACACATCAAACATTCCCTGTACGCGGATGACCTGACCATATGGATGACCTCGTGCTCGGACGGGGACAAGCAGGCCTCGCTGCAGGAAGTCATCGACTCAGTACACAATACCTCAAGGCAGGCAACCTCAAGTGTGCCCCCGAAAAATCTCAACTCCTCCTCGTACGCTCACGCAAGCGGGAACGAAAATCCAATCCTCAAACGTCGACGGCGGACATTCAACTTCACTTCGAGAACGGAGAACCCGTCCCCGTGGTGGAGCGCACCCGCATACTGGGTCTTCACCTCCAGCACGACGGAGGAGCGACCCACACAATGCACCTTCTCCAACAATCTACGACCCAGATCAAGCGTATGATGGGAAGGATCACAAATCGTAGGCATGGTCTTAAGGAAGCAGACATCATCCGCATGACCCAAGCCCTTATCGTCAGCCGAATCTCATACGCAGCACCATACCTGAACCTGATGCAGAGGGACGAGGAGAGACTGGACGTCATCATCCGTAAGGCGTTCAAGATCGCTCTCGGACTCCCCCTTCACGCATCCACCGATAAGCTACTCAACACGAGACTATTAAACACATACCGCGAATTGGCCGAAGCTCAACTTCGAAACCAAGCAGAGACTCGCGACCAAATCAACAGGTCTGCATGTGCTACACTCTCTCGGATACACAGTACCGGAATCCATGAGGGAGACCGTACAGCTGCCCGTAGAAATCCACGAGCTAATGCGGACAACCCCGATTCCACCTAACATGAACCCCACGCTCCCCGCGGGACGGCGTGCGGCAAGAGCGAAATCACTTCAACGCATTTACGGCATACATAGAGAGGACGTCAGATACACAGATGCAGCAATGTACCCGAACCGGTCGATGGCAGCCGTCAGCGTCATTGGACAGGACAAGAAGACCCTCACCCCAGCAACGGTGCGCACAAGAACCCCAGCAGTCGCCGAAGAGATGGCCACAGTCCTAGCAATAGTTGCGAACGGCCCCCAGCACATCACCATTCTTGCAGACTCCCAAACGGCCATTCGACGTTTCAGAGCTGGTCGCATCTCACTCCAAGCCTTTCACGCTTTCCAAACGAAAGGCCCCACCCTCCCTAAGGTGGCTCTGGTCTGGACCCCAGGTCACGAATCCGTCGAAGGAAATCGGCATGCATACGCCGTCGCCCGAGCTTGCGCTATCCGGGCACCCGACGGGGACACGGACCAATCCACCGAAGATTTCTCGCCTCTCGCAATCCTCTTCCCCGAAGTCCTGGCGTTTCAACGCGGCCAAATTTTCAAATATCTACCACCTCACCACTCACTAACCCGCGAGCAGGCTACGACCTGGCGTCAGTTACAGATGACAGCATTCAAACATTTGGCACTCCTGCATACATTTTACCCCAACAAATATCCTGACATTTGCCCACACTGCGGTAAGTACCCATCTCTCTATCACGTCACTTGGGCGTGCCTCTCCAACACCTCCTAGAAGACGAGGCCAGAGTGCTCTTCTCGTGACGTCGCGAAAGAAGGCCATCGGGGGCGCGCGTCGAAGCGAAGGCAACGCGCGTGGATCGACCGTCGTAACGCGCTTTTAGTCACATACGCGTGTCTTATTAGCTGAAATGAAAGCTGCACATAGCAAGGGGTCTCAAAAATATTTTATTACACGGGCAAAACATTACACCGCTAAATAATCGGTATGAAATGGTACGAGGTTGCCGTATAAGAGAAAACATTGAGTCACGCAATTATTGCTGTAGGAATGCATATTTTACACAAAATAATTCGACAAAATGGTGAGACAAGCAGTGATTGGACACAGCAAAACAGATCACAGTTAAAAATCAGGTAGACGTAGTCAACGCGGACACGGCTTGACAAATGTCACTTTCGATCATGTAAGCGGTGTTATCGCGTGCAGTCACTATTCTTGCATCCTACCCCGGCCACATGGCAAAAGTTGTGTAATTTCGATCGAATGACATTATGGGGTCGACAAATCAGCTTGCGACGCTCGTATAATCACTCAAGACCGCGAGCTGATTAAGTCCCATATCATTTAATGAAAATATATTAACTTTTCCGTGTGGCAGGGGTACTAAACTTACTATTTACATTCAACTAATTTACTTCTCCCTATGGGCTTGAGCTGCCTTAGAACAAAATATCTTATTTTGTATACAATAATACTATTACCTTATTACAGTTAAGATTCTAGTATAAAAGCGATAAAGAAAATAAAATAACATTAGTATAAATAACACATAAGCACAAACAACGCACTTGTATAATCACGCAAACTTGTTATTCACCTTCCAGTGAAAACTAGAATATTACCACACAAATTTACAAATGTCGACGCAACCGCACACCTATAGCGATCGAACAAAATGCCATTCTATCACGAAAACAAAACAAAAAAAACCCGACCGCAGCACTTTACTCGCGCCCCACATGACCAAGAAAGCCCGTAAATAAGCTGTTTCTTACCTGTCGATCGTATCCATACGTCTCACAATATCCGTGACGAAAACATTTGAACACAAACTTTAAAGGGGCCCTCCAACAGTATTTGAGCGTCTACTTTTTTTTTGCGGTTTCTCCACGCTAGTGGTCCCGGAAACCCAGTGGACAACGAAAGAGTTTAAAAATATTAGCGCATCATATTTTAATTTGACAACTCGGAAACACCTCCTCCGACGGTGGCGCCGCGAGGTGCCGAATGCGCGCGCACAACGGCTCTCCCTTTCACTCTACGTCACATTCACTGGGTTTCGTGATTGGCGAGAGCCGTCCCAGAAATTTTGAAGCGGAATAAAGTATATCACACGTTAACCGTCATTATTTCTCTAAAAATTCGTTTTTTATAGAGCTAATAAAGTTTCAAATTAAAGTTCAAAAAGGGCGAAAACAACGCCTCGTCGCTCGTCGCTCATGCGCGCCTCCCAGCGGCGGAGTACCTCCTACTCGCCGAGGTGGCTCCGGTGGCGGAGTTGCGGCGGGAGACGAGCCCTGACGAGCCTTCCGCGGCTGTCGAAGCGGACTGAGGCAGAGACGCGTCGCGGCGCTTGCGTGGTGTGTCCTCGTACGGCGCGACGCCCAGCTCCGCACTCCTTTTCAAGAATTCGGCGCTCAAAATCCGATAAGCCCGGTAAATTCATCGATGATGGCAACCCGATTCCAAAGCTTCGATGGTTGCAGCGAGGCCTAATGGCCGACCGGGCCGACGGGCTATCAACCAAACTCGCGTCCAATTGGCCAACCGCTTTGCTCCAATCGCTAAACTGTTTCATTTAACGTCATGAAGCGCAATGTTTTGCTTATTTAAAGTTGTTTTCTGCAATATTTAATTTGCTAATAACTCACAAAATATTGCGAATTTCTGTAATATTTTTTTCCCTCGGTGTTCCTGCTTTCATGGAGCTCCGTTTCAGCGTGAACTTCAAACCAGTCAAAAAACTGTTGGTGGGCCCATTTAAGTCTCTCTCTGTCGAGAAATCTATCGATAATCCACCAGTGTCATCGTTGGCTAGTTGCCACACATGTCACTCAAATCGTAGCAGGACTTGTTCCGCGAATCCACGTAATGCCGTAGTATCAAGCGAACACAAAAAAACTACCCGAGGCTGCGGTGACGACCAAGAAACGACGGGAAGGATCAAAAGAACTGTTATGTGCTGGCAACAGTGATGACTGCCACGAAGCGGGACACGAGCACGCGCTCGCGCTCGGGCTCGGGAACAGACTCTCGTGGATCCAGCCCAGCCAGGTCGGCTATGGACCGCTAAGCTTGCTTGTAAATAATGTACATAAAGTCTAAATACACAACATTGGCGACGAGGTGAAGAACCTACTAGCGCGCTGTTCACGGTGCCATGGCGGAAGCGGCGGCAGCAGGGGCGCCGGCATTTGGCTGCATCGGTGAGTTCGAATCAAGCAACGGTGCAGCATGGCCACTTTACCGCGAACGACTCGAGTTCTACCTTATCGCAAACGAGGTAAAGTCAGCCGAGAAGAAGCGTGCAATCCTTTGTACGGTCTGCGGGGCGGCAACGTACGCGATTATCCGTTCGCTCTGGTCACCGGCTTTACCCTCCGAGACGAGCTACGACGACATCGTCTCCAGACTGGCAGCCCACTTCAACCCGAGGCCGTCTGTCATCGTCCAGCGTTTCCAGTTTGGAAAACGCGACCAGCGTCAAGGGGAGAGAATCGCCGACTACATCGCCGAGCTTCGCCGATTGTCGGAACACTGCGATTTCGCGCCGACGTTGGATGACATGCTCCGAGACAGGTTTGTCTGCGGCCTCCGGGAAGAGTCCCTTCAGCGACGGCTTCTGTCCGAGCCCGAATTAACCTTCTCGGTAGCCAAGGAGAAGGCGATTGCAGCAGAGTACGCCCACCGTCAGACGGAGAAGATTCGGGGAGCGGTGCCCGCTGAGAGCAGCGATGTGTGCCGGGTCGGTAAGCACACGACTTCGAACACTAAGGTGAACTCCACAGCGTCAAGAGATGCAGCTGCCCCGAAGTCACAGCTCAAGGAAAGCAAGTGTTTTCGCTGTGGAGGGACACACACCCAGACGAGTGTCGTTTTCAACACGCCGAGTGTCATTTCTGCAAGCAGCGGGGCCACATCGTGAAGGTTTGTCGACGGAAGGCGAAGCAGTCGTCATCAACACCTAAGCCTACAAGCGACAAACGCCCAGGCCAAGGCGGTCGGCGGCGCGACGGTAGACGGCGGACATGTTCGGCATTTTCCAAGTAACTGCCGAGGAGCCTGCTGTCCGGGTCGTCGTCGAGGTTAACGGAAACCTTCTCGAGATGGAAGTCGACTCGGGAGCCGTGTGTTCCTTGATCAACGAGAGAACTATGCGCCAGCTGCGGTTGTCCAAGAACAAGCTACGCCCTTGTGAACTGCGTCTTCGCACGTACAACCAGCAGGAACTGAAGGTGCTATGCTCTGTGATGGTCCAGGTCACATACAAAGGGCGCCAAGAGCGACTGCGTCTTGTCGTGATCAAGGGAGCAGGCGTAGGCTTGCTGGGCCGAGACTGGTTTAAGGCTCTCGGGATTGAGTTAAAAGTGAATCAACTGCAAGGAGAGTCGAAGAGCCAGAGTACGTACACAGCAGCAGTGCTGCGAAGTCACGCCGAGGTCTTCCAACCGGGTCTGGGTAAAAGCACAGGACCACCAGTCCGAGTCGAAGTTGAACCGACCGCTCAGCCCAAATTTTTCAAACCACGTTCAGTTCCCTTTGCCTTACTACCAAGAGTGGATGAAGCCTTGGACAAGCTCATCAATCAAGGCATTTTGGAACCCGTACGACATTCCCGTTGGGCGACTCCAATAGTACCTGTGATCAAGAAGGATGGCACAGTGCGACTTTGTGGCGACTACAAGAGTACTGTAAACCTTGTCGTTCGTTGGGAAAGCTACCCCTTGCCCACAACGAGGAACTTTTTGCGAAACTGGCGGGCTGTGCCAAGTTTTCCAAGCTTGATTTAGACCAAGCGTACCTGCAAGTGACTGTCGATAGTGATCTCACCATCACCACACACCGTGGACTTTTCCGGGTCACGCACCTGCCGTTCGGAGTAGCTGTTGCCGTTGCTATTTTTTCAGAGATACATGGAACAGATGCTGCACGGACTGGAAGGGGTGCAAGTTTTTCTAGATGACATCCTCGTAGGCGGTAAAGATGACGCCGAGCACAACACTCGTCTGCAAGCAGTGCTTCAACGAATTAAAGACGACGGTGTCCGGCTGAAACGTGACAAGTGTACTTTTGGAGCGGATGAAGTCGTATTCCTGGGTTATAAAGTCAGCAAGGCAGGAATACAGCCGACGGATGACAAAGTCAAGGCTATCCATGAAGCACCCGAGCCGAAGTGTAAGAAGGAGTTGCAAGCGTTCCTAGGAGCACTAAACTTCTACAACAGGTTCCTGCGGGGAGTGTCACACATTTTGGAGCCCTTCCACAGGCTGCTCGATGGCGGCCATAAGTGGAAATGGACAATGCGGGAAGCAGAAGCGTTCCAGCGGGCCAAGAAGTTACTGCAGTCTCCGGACATCCTTGGCCACTACAGTGTCCACAAGCCACTGGTTATGGCCTGTGATGCCTCTCCGTATGGACTTGGGGTGGTGCTGAGTCACGTCGACAGCGAAGGCCGAGAGGTTCCGGTAGCATATGGATCTCGAACAATGACACCCGCCGAACGGAACTACGCACAGACAGACCGTGAAGCCCTGGCAATAGGTTTCGGAATACAGAAGTTCCACAAGTTCGTCTATGGCCGGCATTTTCGGATTGTGACAGATCACAAACCTCTACTGGGACTCCTGCATCACCACAAAACCAATGCCTCAGGTGCTGTCCACCGAGGATGTTGCGTTGGTCGTCAATGCTGTCTGCTTACGACTACGAGCTGGAGTACAGGCCTGCTCATCAGCTCAGGAACGCAGATGCTCTGAGTCGACTGCCTCTAACTGAGAAGAACAGCCCACCTGACCAGATACGTTTTGAAGTCCGGATGCTGGAGACTGCGCCGGAGATTCCTTGGGATGCCCAAAAGATTGCACGATGCACTCGCAATGACCCAACCTTGGCCAGAGTTCTACATTGGGACAGTGGTCGGATGGCCTCAAAAGAAACTGCCGGACCAGTTCAAGCCCTTTGTTCGATGGCAGCATGAGTTGTCATAGTATCGGGGGTGCCTACTCTGGGGGAGTAGAGTTATCATTCCGGGGCAAGCCAGAGACCAGGTCTTGGAGTTGTTGCACACCATGCATCCCGGCATCGTCCGCATGAAGGCGCTGGCTAGAAGCACAGTTCGGTGGCCAGGCATCGATCAAGATATCGAAAGGTCCGCACCTGCCTACCCTGCCAGGAGACTAGGCCGGAACCTGCACGCGCAAGGCTGCATCCGTGGGACTTTGCCAGAAACCCTTGGTCCCGGATCCATATAGATTTTGCAGGGCCATTCCAAGGAAAAGTTTTCTTTTGGTAATGGACGCACACTCCAAATGGCTGGAAGTAATCCAGATACCATCCATGTCTTCAGCAACAGTTTGTCAAAAGCTGCGAGCGTTGTTTGCAACGCATGGTGTTCCGAACACTATAGTCTCCGACAATGAAACGGCGTTCGTCTCGCAAGAATTTAAAGAATTCACGCTGAGGACCCAAATCCGGCACGTCAAGGCGGCGCCGTACCATCCATCATCTAACGGTCAAGTAGAGCGTATGGTCCAAGAAACTAAACAGGTCCTCAGGCGCATGGAAAGAGGTGACATGGCCACCAAGCTGGCACGTTTCCTTTTGAGCCAACATATTCTGCCGCACTCTACGACAGGAAAGAGTCCTGCAGAATTGTTGATGGGTCGAAGACTCCATACAGCGCTGGACCGGCTTCACCCAGACCTACAAACAGAGATGGTAGACAAGCAAGAAAAGCAAGCGCTGCGGGGAAGACAAGGTGTGCGCGAATTTGAACCGCAAGACACCGTCTTCATCCGCATTATTTAGCAGGCCCCAAGTGGCTACCCGGTGTCGTCACTGAGATCACTGGCCCGGTGTCGTACAAGGTTCGCACATCGACGGGCGTTTTTGGAAGCTACACGTAGACCAAATCCGAAGTCTGCAGTGGAGCACGTATCTGGAGGAGGAGCCTGCGACAGAGCTGCCACAACAGCAACGTCCCTTGTCATGCGAGCCACGACTTTCGGATGAGCCAGTGGAAGAGCGTCCGCTCTCAACGAGTAAGGCGGACTTTTCTGCGCAGCCGACCGCTCCAGAGGAAACGCCTGTGGCAACACCTTCTTCACAACTTCCGCGTGCTTCAGAACCAAGGCGCCAAGAAGTGTTGCCAACTTCAGCGCCCGAGCAAGAACGGCCGAGTCGTCCCCAGCGACAACGCCAACGTTTTAACTACCTTAAGGACTACGTCACCTAGGGGGGAGGGATGTTATGTGCTGGCAACAGTGAAGACTGCCACGAAGCGGGACACGAGCACGCGCTCGCGCTCGGGCTCTGGAACAGACTCTCGTGGATCCAGCCCAGCCAGGTCGGCTATGGACCGCTACGCTTGCTTGTAAATAATGTACATAAAGTCTAAATACACAACAAGAACCACACACACACACACACGCACACGAGAGCAGCGGCCGCAGTGCGGGAGGCTTAACGTCGTCGACCCAGCTCTGCTCGCGTGCGTTCCCTGCGGCGATTACTGGATTCTTTTTCGGTTTCCTTCTCTTCTGAAAGTCTCAGCGTTCCTTTTTAGACAGTCCAGCAGCTCACACACAACGTAAATTTACCAGAATCGGAGCCGTACGAGGGAAGAAAACGTCCCAGCGGACCGGTTCCTTCGAAAAGTGTGGGGATCTGCGGGATTGCACGTAGTCCCGCAGTTCGGGATAATCATAAATATAAAAATTGGTACTTTCAACCTTGGTAGCGCGTGTATATTATGTTTATATTATATATATAATAAATTGTACAATACTGCGCTTTTAAAAACATATATGAATGTCGGATAAACGCTCACGAACACCCCGCACCGCTCGACAAGAAACGTTTTGTCACGTCGATGCCCCAGGCATTTTCCTCACGTAGTTGCGCGATGGACTTCCTTCTCCGACATTGTGACGTAACGACTCGGAGCGCTCTGGCCTTCTCTTCTAGGAGGTGTTGGCCTCTCCAACCCCTCGCTCCCCCTTTCCTCTTCCCCTTCCTACGAGACCTGGGAAGCTGCGGTGCTCAGCCCCTCCCCTGACGACCAGCAAATGCTGGTACAAAGAGCGAAGGCTGCGGCAGAGAGCACTGGAGCCCTGGACTAAGGGCCCCACCTAGACCAAAAGTCTCCTGCAAGCAATAAAAGCTTACGCCTCCTCCTCCTCCATCGTGATACATACAAAAGAGGGGGATCGGTGGCCGAGTGGGCTAGCGTAAAGTCCCTGTATCTGGGAAAAGTGGCGCATTCTCTTTCACTTCTCCTCTAAAAACCCTCCTTACCCCACCTCTAAGTTCCGGTTTGCGACGGAGGCGCCCTCTGGAATTTCCCAAGCGTCTCGACGTCTCGGTCAGCTGAAGCGGTCGAGATGCCGATCGTGTGGACTTCTCTCGTCAGACAAGTGTGGCAGTGACCTCATTTAGAGCCCGCATTCGTATCCGAAAGTCCTGAAGCCGCTCTAGATCTGTTCGTCCAACCGTGGATCCCGAAAGTGCTTTTGGATAATCGTCCCTTCCGAGCAGCATTAGGTCAGTGTCTCGCGAGTGTTCGGCTTCGCAGCTGGAGCGGCGAGTTGCCGATCGTGTGGACTTTTCTAGTCATATTGCCGCGAGCGCAGCTAACTAAGTAGGCAGCGCGCTCGTGGCCTAACGGTTATCGCTCGGCCTTCCACGCAGAAGCCCAGGGTTCGATCCCTGGCAGCAACGCGTATTTATTTATTCTTCCAATTTAGATTTCTGGTAATTTCGAGAACCGTGCTGCTCGTTCTAGGTTAGAATGTTGCTGCGCGCCGAATGTTCCAGGCCGAATGTTCCAGAAGCCCACGCGTGCACAAAAGGGGCTCCGCGTAACCAACCGGACTCAGTTTCGCCCAGCGTTCGACTCTGCTGTCACGCCGACCTCGACGCCCGCGACGCTCTGTTCTCTTCTGCTGTTATCGTTTTTCCTTTTGTTTTGGCACAAGTTCGCCCATTAAACGTTTAGTTTTCTTCAGTTATTTTCGCCTCATCAATTGTCATTCGTGACAATATAAGTGTGGCAGTGACCTCATTTAGAGCCCGCATTCGTATCCGAAAGTCATGAAGCCGCTCTAGACTGTTTGTCCCACCGTGGATCCCGAAAGTGCTTTGGATAAGAATGGATAATCGTCCCTTCCGAGCTGCATTAGGTTAGTGTCTCGTGAGTGTTCGGCTTCGCAGCTGGAGCGGGCGAGTTGCCGATCGTGGTGGACTTTTCTCGTCATATAAGTGTGGCAATGGGCTCATTTAGAGCCCGCATTCGTATCCGACCGTCCTGAAGCCGCGCGAGATCTCTTCGTCCAACCGTGGATCCCGAAAGTGTCTTTGGATAATCGTCCCTACCGAGTTGCATTAGGTCAGTGTCTCGTGAGTGTTCGGCTTCACATGAATAGCAGTTGCTTTTAATCATCATATCAAACCTCCAAATGGCAATTTTATTCTCAACGATTTCACATGATTGACTACTTTATAATACTGACCTTGGCGAGCTTTCGGGAGGGTTTGGCCTGCAGGCGCTAAAAACAATTTGGCGGCCTAGAAAGCAAGATGCTATTTTATTTCTAGTTGGGGAAGCGGTGATGTGGTTGACGTTTCTGTGCGTGTTTCTGTGCATGCTTTAAAAATTTGCTGCACCGCGGGCCTTTCGCTACGGGGCTACGCGGTGTTGCTTTTCTTCCGAGCGTAGTACATACTATTTTCGTTATTTTAATTGATGAAACAGTTTTTAGACATGAAAACTCAGTTTCGTTTAGTTTTGTTACTCCGTAATTTTATCAGTGTCTGTTTCGTTTCTGTTTATCGTTCATCCTAAAAAAAACCAGGTTTAATTATTTCAGTAAAAGGGAATGAGTGAGCCAAAAATAATTCAAAATCTCATCCAGAGAACAATTCAAAAACAAGCGATGCTAGATCAAAATCTCCATGAAATACCAAGCACAGATGACATTAAGGGAAACACAATCAGTCACAATTTTATTCATTTCACAAAACTGCCAGCCAAGTAAAAGGCCACGGCAGAAGTATTCACTACAAGTAGAACACATGCCGAGTACATAACAGATCACAGAATGAAAAAAAGGAGATAGATGACACGGAGATACACCATACACCATCAAAATACTTTATTAGTTCACGAATGTGCAGGTGCTTTACTGACAGTGCAGTCACTGTTACGTTCATAAAGTAGTCCTAAGCCCTTACACCTCTAATAGGCTGTACGGTATGGTATATCCTAAGAGCAATAAATTGTCAACCACATGGGGGTTAAACATCGAGCTGCTTGATGAGACGGGTCTGCAGGTATCAGACTTCAGATGCATACTCGAGATAAGGATGCACAAGTGTGTTATATGCTGCAAGTTTGACTAACCTTGTATGCTAAAGAGTCCATCAGCTCGTGAATTATGTCTGACACAAACCTGAAGTCCTGGAGATGCCAATGAAGTGTGCGTTCTACAGGCAAAGGCTACCCAAATTCCCTAGTACCACATTGAAATCATGGGAAACACAAGAAAGATGAATCCTAAAAACTTTCTCGAGGATGCCTTTACTTCATGCAGTCCTCTTCATAGTGGACTTTCTGCAACGAGAAAGCGCAAATTTTAAATTGTTCTCTTCACGTTGCACCTGATACTCCTGTCGTTGCGCCATTATCAGTTTTATCTGCATAAAATATAGTTGTCTTTGTAGCTTTTTGTTATTCATCAGTACACCAGAAAGACCTGCATTCTGATGATACGGCCTGATGCCAAGTGTAAACAATGTGCCTGAAAAAGAATAAAAGATTATTATTTAGTCTTATCAAGTGGCTAAGAGTGAGACAATAAAATCGGATGTAAGTAACAGTGTGTAACTGTCTGCACTCTGCCAGGAAATAAACTGCAGTCGAAAATGAAAACTCATCAGCTGTTGCTGCGGCAATCTGTCCAGGACAAGCTGGAGAAGCAAGGGCCTGTAGAGCGCTGCTCAGACCTTGTTCAGGCAGCCATGGGACAGTACACACTTGAACGAATAAATGAGCATAGACGACAGTCTTTGTAGGTGTGCCTCGGTCAACCAGGAAACAGTATCATTATGCTAAACTCACCAACACACAACACACTTCTAGAACGAAGAAATCAGCAGAGACGACAGTCGTTGGAGGTGTGCCTCGGTCGACCTGGAAACAGTATCATTGTGCTAAACTCGCCAACACACTAACACACTTCTAGAACGAATAAATAAGTAGAGACGACAGTCGTTGGAGGTGTGCCTCGGTCGACCTAGAAATGGTATCATTGTGCTAAACTCACCAACACACAACACACTTCTAGAACGAATAAATGAGCAGACGACAGTCGCTGGAGGTGTGCCTCGGTCGACCTGGAAACAGTATCATTGTGCTAAACTCACAAACACACTAAAACACTTCTAGAACGAATAAATGAGCAGAGACGACAGTCGTTGTAGGTGTGCCTCGATCGACCTGGAAACAGTATCATTGTGCTAAACTCACCAAGACACTAACACACTTCTAGAACGAATAAATGAGCAGAGACGACAGTCGTTGGAGGTGTGCCTCGGTTGACCTGGAAACAGTATCATTGTGCTAAACTCACCAGCAACTTGGGGGAGGGGGGGGGGGGGTTGCCAAATTAGGCTGCTCTAGGGAAGCTGGGAAAGTTAGGTGTCTGTACAGCACCGCTTGGAACTTCCTGGGGGGCCTCAGGAGGACACACTCACCTAGAATTGACAAAGATGGCATTAGTGATAGGTGAGCCTCAGTTGACCTGGGAAGAGTATCGGACCGCCAAACTCACCAACAGCTGCGATCACTGCGGCAGATTGCCCCGAGGGAAAAGCTCCGCTTGGACCTTGCTGGGGGCCCTCCAATGGACACACACTCCTAGAATGGACAGAGATGGCACTAGTGGTAGGTGTGCCTCGGTCGATCAAGTCAGACAGCCAAACTAAAGAGCAGCTGCGGTTGCTGCAGCAGTCTGTTCTGGGGATGTTTCAGTACTGTGGTGCATTGCCTTGTGGTGCTCTATTCAGGTTTTGCTGGGGGTGCCTCGGTACTTTAGGGAGCCAACATAAAAAACAAATAAATAGAACTGCATTTTGTAAAGGAGGCATCAAAATAATCCATTGTGTATTGAATTTGTATTGCAAAACAGATATGTGTCTTACTGAATAAAAAAAATGGTTTGTGAGATGTACATACCACTTACATTTCCAGTTTCCTTGCAGTGGTGGTTTACTCTTGGTTGAAGGTAACGAAAAAGAAATGTTGGGAGAGCATCTTTCCTCAATGTTTTTGCTCTCCTTTGTTTTGCATGATTAGTGTTTTGATTTAGTCGATACTGAAGTGGTCCTTGGGATTGAAGAGATCAGATTTAAGTCGAGAGCAGATCATGTAACGCCACATCAAGCGCCCGTTTCTGCAGATTCCAGGTTAGCCTGCCAAAGACCTGCGCGTAAAGTTTGCGCTGTCAAAGCTGCTCGCGCGAGTGTGGGGTTGATCTAAAATGTTTTATTTGCTTCTGTTTTTGCTTCAATAAGACTGCGAGCGAAGGAGACCCTATGACACTACGAGAGCGAACGCACTTTGAGCGGGCTAAGCACACACGCTCGTCCAGTAAGAGGGTCGTCAGAGACCGTCGTCAGAGACATATTCGTGCTTGTCGCACTGGCTGCGCTCGCGCTTATATTGAAACGGAGTATAGATACATCCACATGCTCGGGTCCGCAGCCGCGGCAGCGTTGCAAGCTATGTGTGCGAAACAAAGTATGGTACGCGAGCATGTACGCAAAGCTTGACGAGAGCGCGTACTCCGCACGCACCCGTAATTGGGAGCGGCGCCGATGCCACCACAAGCACGAACAGGAGCAGGCCGTTTTGAACGACTTAAGGCCCCTACGCACAGTTGCGTTTGAAACCGTCTCACTGCGTTGCGACTGCGAGAACGCAGGACATCCGTACTTCTTTTGTCGCATGCCAAGCCATTCCTTGAATGGATTCCACGCTTCATACGAAGCACAGATGTGCCGGTCACTCACTTTCGTTTCTCGACGCAAAGCAGTTGAACGCTCTCAAACGCAACTGTGCGTAGGGGCCTTTACTTCCACGGCACGGGCGTCCGTGCATGCCAGTTGGCAATGTTGTGCTCGCTATTACATCGCTCGCGTTTACGGTGGAATGGAGTGCATTGCTCGCTCTAAACAGCTGTCTTCTTGCATGCTGGCCATGCTGGTGAGCTTTATGCGGAGCACTCACCTCGCATAACTTTGCGTCTCCCATCGGGTTGAAATCTTTTCGATCGTTTCGGTGAAGCAAGATCTTCCTCCGAGGTTCATTTTTACGTTCCAGAGGGAACACTGAAAAGCTTTCCGGCCGACATTTCTACAGGCGCAGCAGCTCGTCAGCTGCGGCGTAGTAGCATCTTGGGAAATCCATGGCGAGCGGAAGTCAAAAACCGAAAGCCAGATGTCACGTGACGACCGGCCAATAGTGTGCGCGGCGGCTAGTTCAAAGAATGGCGCAACTTTTCCAGGATAGAGGGGCTTTAGGCTAGCGCACACTATAGACCTTTCCAATGTTTACAAAATCACAGTCCAGAGTGCGATCTTCACAGCCCAGCACGTGCGTGTTCGTCGCCTCGGAAAGCGAGCAAAGCACGCGCCATACGCACGAACGCTCAAAATGGCACCGGCCACAAGCTCGTTTTTGGAAAGGTCTATAGACCTTTTTCGCATAACCTCAACCAGCCAGTAACTGACGTACCCTCGACCTGGTGCATTTTTGGATTGCCCGCTGACACAGGGTATGCAACCGCCAAGGGTATGGGCGAAAGGCTTAAAAACAGACGTCGTGCATGAGTAGTTCCGAGTGCTCTTTTTTACCGTGCTGCAATTTCCGAAAATCTACGGTTGTCTGGCTACCACTGCGTGGTCGTCGGATGGATAAATAATTTTAAGAAGCATAAGAGCAATAGCAGAAAGTGTGCCATGAGCACAAGAAGCTGCAGCGCGAGTGTGGCTGCAATGTTATCGAGCTTCGCATTTTCCCCAAGAATCCTTATTTATGAAGTCAGTCGATTGCGAGCTTGAATCGCAAAAGATTCGTATCAAACTCAACGTCACGTTTAAGCTCACGACCACTTCGTTTACGACAAGAGGACCGATTTTAATTCCTGGTGCAGGTGGTCCAATTAGGTTATCACTGCAAGCCCCATGGTATGTGAAATTTATGAAAAAGTCTACATGCCACCACTCAAGATGGAGCTATCAAAGGCCGAGAGCTTACCTGCATAGACTACATTAAACGGCTAATATATATTTTCGTTGTGGAAACTCAATCAAAACACCCCATCGTCTTCGTCC
Organism: Ixodes persulcatus; assembly: GCA_013358835.2. Classification (NCBI taxonomy): domain Eukaryota; kingdom Metazoa; phylum Arthropoda; class Arachnida; order Ixodida; family Ixodidae; genus Ixodes; species Ixodes persulcatus. Next base: position 968,921 of record JABSTQ010009423.1, read on the forward strand.
TCGTTCTCTCGAGGAGGCAAGGTGATGGATGGCCTGTGAGTAGCCAGCTGGATTCAACCGGACAAGCTCCAACCAAGTTATTGCAGCCCACGATAGCCAAGTCTAGCCAAGTTCCCCCCATACCCACACCGTTGCCTACCCAAATAGTTGTGCTGCCAGAACTAGCCGGTATTTCTTTTTCTAAGCCGCTAGACGGCGTCGTCGGCGCCGCAATTCTCAAGATGGCGGCGCCGTTAAAGAAAAGGTCTATAGCGCCACGCTTTTCCCTGTGCCGCCTCTCACCGCGATTGGTCACACGTGGTACCAAAGCAACGAGCCGAGCTGGCACCGTGCCCATAGCAACCGAGTGACTACTCGTCGCGTGACCTCGCAAGAGCCGTGATGTCACGGTAAGATGGCAGCGCCCAGAGCTGGTGGATACGAGTTTCTTCGGTGCGCGGTAGTCGTAATGTGCCGCTGCTTGCCGACGATTTTGGACTTCTTCCTACTCTCTGACACAGGTATAACGTGAAGATCCGAAAGAATGAGACTTTATACCTTTTCTGTGCAAGATCGTTCTGGATATTAGCACCTGTGCGACAGTCTCAGTCATATCGCCGTAGCGGTGCTCGGATTCCTGGATGTGTTCGAGGATTGATAAGACTTTTTGCATGCAATTTTCGCATACTCCTAGCTTTGTTTGAACGTTGAAATGTCTAAGAATCGATACGACTTGTATACGTCGCATGTTGGGCCTTGGGGCAGTTGTTTCAGCCCCAGGCAGAGCCGGATAAAGGCATTCGGGGCCCTGGGCTAAGGACGCTTCAGGGGCCCTAATGATGATGGGGATGGCGACGATGATGATGATAATGATGTCTGGTTAAGGCAATGAACCTGGGAAATACTGCAGTTTCCTTATTTTTTAATCAATAGAAAGTAGCCTCAAAATACAAAAAAAATGTACCATTCCCGTCTGGTTTAAACTAGGGAGCACTCCTCCAAAAGACCTCCGCGGAGGCGGCATGCAGCTTTGTTCCCTTCCCCAGCAGCGTCGAAGGACACACTTTCAAAAGTGTAAGCGCTGCTCAAAAACACGTGTTTGCGCGCACAAGACACGAGCCCGAGTAGGTAGAAGGGGGACGTGTTTATGACATTTCCCTTCATGACAAAAAGAAAAAAAAAAAGAGGAGCGAAAAACCCCAGATCGTGGGGCCCCTCGCGTGTTTTCTTCGTTTGCTCGAACCCGCTTTCAAAAGAAAGCGGACAGGCACCCTAAGGGGGCGGTCACCCACCCAAAGGGCGGCTTTGTACATGGATATACTCCGTTTCAAATTATGTTGTACCGCAGCGAAGGCTAGAAGTGCGAGCTCATAGCGTTGGTAGCTGCCCTTGGTGCACGAGAGCTTGTGCCGCCGAGATGTGCCCTAGAGCAAGGAGCTCGCGCTTGTAGTCTTTCCTGCGGTACAACACAAGGTGAAACAGAGTATAGCCGCCGAATTCAGAAACCTCACTCAAACTACACTCACACTTAAGGGCCCCTCCACTTCCTCGAGGAAGGCGCGAGGGCCGGCGCTGGCCAATCGCGACGGTGGGTCCGTCCTCGCGATTGGCCAGCGCCGGCCCTCGCGCCTTCCTCGAGGAAGTGGAGCGGCCCTTAAGTGTGAGTGTAGTTTGAGTGAGGTTTCTGAATTCGGCGGTAGGAGTGTGCTATGCGAAGTGCGCGTTTGGCCTCGCTGACATCGCCATTATCTTTGTATATCCCTCTTCTCGAATGCTGCGGCAAAGCAACATTGCTTTCCGAAATATTGTCACGAATGACAAGTGATGAGGCGATAATAACTGAGTAAACTGAACGTTTAATGGGGCGAACTTGTGCCCGAAAATGAAAATGAAACAGAAGATAACAAGAGAGCGTCGCGGGCGTCGAAGGCGGCGAAGCAGCAAGATCGAACGCTGAGGCGAAACTGACTGCGGCTCGCCACGCGGAGCCACTTATGTACACGCGGAGGGTTCTGGAAGAATCGGCGTAGAAGGTTCTGCGCGTAGAACATTCTGACCTCGAACAAGCAGCACGGTTCCCGAATTCACCAGAACATTACATTAGATGTCAACAAAAAAGGCGTCCCCGCGGCCAGGAATCGAACCCTGGCTTTTCGCGTGGGAGGCAGGCGCTATAACCGCTAGGCCACGCTTGCGCTGCCTACTTGGCAAGCTGCGCGCGCGGCATTACTCCCCCCTTGAAAAAGTGCATCGCCCCGATGCAGCACAAAACAAACCAAACAAAAAGAACGGTAAGCTAAAGAGTCATTTGGAACACATAAGGTCCACATTCCTATCGAGCGTAGTACGGCTTCATGCGCACGACGTGGACGACTTCTGGTCGTGGCGGGCGGCGTGATGAAGTCCGTGTTCCGTCGGGCATCACCTCGTAGTTCAGATCCCCGAGTCGACGAAGCACTCTGTAGGGTCCGAAGTAGCGCTTCAAGAGTTTTTCGCTGAGACCACGGCGGCGGATCGGTGTCCACACCCACACCCTGTCTCCGGGCTGGAAGTGGACGTCCCGACGACGAAGGTTGTAGCGGCCCGCGTCGACGCGTTGCTGGTCTTGGATACGGTGTCTGGCGAGCTGGCGGACTTCTTCTGCCCGTTGGGCAACCACCTGGGCGTCGTCACTTCCGTCGACAGCCGGTTCGTGGGGTAACATCGCGTCCAGCATTGTCGTTACTTTGCGACCATGAACCAGTTGGAAGGGTGTCACCCCGGTGGTCTCCTGCACGGCCGTGTTGTAGGCGAATGTGACGTACGGCAACACCTCGTCCCATGTCTTGTGCTCCACGTCGACGTACATAGAGATCATGTCGGCGATGGTCTTGTTGAGTCTCTCCGTCAGCCCGTTGGTCTGGGGGTGGTACGCAGTGGTGCGCCGATGGCTGGTGTGGCTGAGACGAAGAATTTCTTGCGTCAGCTGGGCCATGAACGATGATCCCCGGTCTGAGATCAAAACTTCGGGAGCGCCGTGCCGGAGGACGATGGACTCGATAAAAAACTTGGCGACTTCCACAGCAGTCCCTGCAGGAAGGGCTTTCGTTTCGGCGTACCGCGTGAGATAATCTGTGGCGACGATAATCCATCGGTTTCCTTGCGTCGATGGTGGGAAAGGACCAAGTAGATCTATTCCGATCTGCTGGAACGGTGCACTCGGGGGAGCAATCGGCTGCAGGAGACCTGCCGGCTTCGTCGGCGGTTTCTTGCGTCGCTGGCACTCGTGGCACGAACGTGTATAGAAATGAACGGTCTTCGGCAGCTTGGGCCAGTAATACCTTTCACGGATTCGGGCCAGCGTACGGCTGTAACCAAGGTGTCCGGACGTCGGGTCGTCGTGGCAGGCTTGGAAGATCTCCGCTCTAAGGTCGGTAGGGATTACCAGCAGCCACGGCGTACTGTTGTCTCCGAAGTTCTCCTTGTAAAGTACACCTTGTCGGAGGACGAAAGTCGGCAGGGCTCTCGAGAAGACACGGGGGACAGTCCCCCCTCGTCCTTCGAGGTGCTATATTAGCGCGCGCAACTCAGGATCGTCTCTTTGACGTCGCGCCATGTCGTCGGTGTTCACTGCGCCTAGGAAGCACTCGTCGTCATTGTCGTCGCTGCTACCGGGAGATGTCTCGACAGGGGCTCTGGACAGGCAATCGGCGTCGCTGTGCTTGCGGCCTGACTTGTAGACAACAGTCATGTTGAACTCCTGAAGTCGGAGACTCCATCGAGCGAGACGTCCGGACGGGTCCTTTAGGTTCGCAAGCCAGCAGAGCGAGTGGTGGTCCATGACAACGCGGAAAGGGCCCCCGTACAAGTACGGGCGAAACTTCGTGATCGCCCAGACGACCGCAAGACATTCCTTTTCAGTCGTGGAGTAATTTCTCTCCGCTTTGGACAGTGTTCGACTCGCGTAGGCGATGACTCGCTCGGTGCCTTCTTGCACTTGAACCAGTACCGCGCCAAGTCCTTCGTTACTTGCGTCCGTATGAATCTCGGTTTCCGCGTCTTGATCGAAGTGTCCAAGAACAGGAGGAGTCTGGAGTCGTTGCTTCAGCTCGTCGAATGCGTGCTGCTGCTCCTCGGCCCATTCGAACTTCTCGGCGTCCTTCGTGAGTTTAGTGAGCGGTGCGGAAATCCTTGCGAAATCCCGAACAAAGCGTCGATAGTAGGCACAAAGACCAAGGAATCTTCGCAAAGCCTTCTTGTCTGTGGGCGCTGGGAATGCCGCGACGGCGCGAGTCTTTTCGGGGTCTGGACGGACGCCTTCGTTACTAACCACGTGACCTAGGAATTTCAGTTCGTCATAGGCGAACCGGCACTTTGACGGCTTGAGGGTGAGTCCGGCGGTCTTTATGGCTTCGAGAACAGCTCGGAGTCGTCGCAAGTGCTCGTCGAAGTCAGTTGAAAATACTACGACATCGTCAAGGTAGACGAGACAGCTCTGCCACTTCAGCCCTGCCAGTACGGTGTCCATGACACGCTGGAACGTTGCTGGCGCCGTGCATAGTCCGAAGGGCATAACCTTGAACTCGTACAGTCCATCCGGCGTGACGAAGGCTGTTTTTTCGCGATCCCGTTCGTCGACTTCGATCTGCCAGTAGCCGCTCTTAAGGTCCATCGATGAGAAATAACGAGAGTGGCGCAGCCGGTCTAGAGTGTCGTCGATGCGGGGGAGGGGGTAGACGTCTTTCTTCGTAACCGCGTTCAGCTGCCGGTAGTCGACGCAGAACCTAAGCGTTCCGTCCTTCTTCTTAACCAGCACGACTGGAGAGGCCCACGGACTACTTGAAGGCTGGATTATGTCATCATTCAGCATCTCTTGAACTTGCTCCTGGATCACCTCTCTTTCTTTTGCGGAAACTCTGTACGGCGATCGATGCACAGGGCGTGCGTCGTCCTCGGTAACGATGCGGTGCTTCGCAACGGCGGTTTGGCGCACCTTCGACGACGTCGCAAAGCAGTCGCGGTATTCGGCGAGGAGGTTATTCAGCTGCCGTCGTTTCGGGCCCGGAAGCTTAGGGTCAATGTCGAGCTGCGCTGGCGGCGTACTGTCTTGTCGAGGTGGCGAGGATTCGTCAGTAATGGCGGCGATTTCGGCGGAGTTTCGCAGTTCCTCGACGTGGCCCACGGCTGCACCTTTTGTGAGGTGTTGCGCTTCGTTCCGGAAGTTCGTCATGAGGACCACAGCGCGGCCATCCTGAAGTTCAGCTACTCCTCTTGCGACGCCTATTCCTCTTCCCAGAAGCAATTGAAGGTTGCCTTCTAGAACAACTTCGCCGCAGGTAGCTGCATCGGTCACGACGGGTACGACAACACTTGATCGCGGTGGCAGGTTCACGTGGTCGGCAGCGACTCGGATGGCGGCTGACGCTGTTTGGGGTTTCTCTGAAGGCGGAACAGGCTTGCGCAGCGTCAATCTGTTCTCACCAAGGTCGATGACGGCGCCGTATTCACACAGAAAGTCCATGCCGAGAATGACGTCTCTGGAACAGTCTTGTAGAACGACGAACTTCAGAGGGCACGTCTCACCGTGGATCTCGACGCGAGCAGTGCATCTCCCGACTAGTGTAATGAGGTGTCCTCCGGCGGTTCGTATTTGAGGTCCATCCCACGGCGTCATGACTTTTCGAAGGCGGCGGTAGAGCCTCCCACTCAGAACGGAGTAGTCTGCTCCGGTGTCGACGAGTGCCGTCGCGTCGTGGCCGTCGATGATAACGTTGAGGTTGTTGGACACCGAAGCAGGAGCGTCGTTGCGATGCGCAGCGTCGGGAGAGTGGGAGCGCTCCGTCGTTCTTGGAGGCTCTTTACTTCGGTCGTCTTCGGCAACGCCACCTCCAGGCGTTGCCGCGCCTAGTTTTCCCGGCGACGCAGGGGAGACAGGCTTTCTCGGCGGGGTCGTGGCGCTGGAGACGCTGAACGTCGTGGTGACGGCGAGCGAGATTCACGGCGGAGAGACGGCACTGAAGAGGGCGAGCGTCGGAGGTACTCCTCGATATCGCGAGAACGTTCGCCGTACCTCGGGCGTGGGTCGTTCGGGTGGAAACCACGCAGCCCAAGACGACGGTAGGGGCAGCCGCGGTAGATGTGGTCGGCTTCCCCGCAGTGATAGCAGAGCGGGCGTCGGTCGGCCGTTCGCCACACGTCGGTCTTCCTCGGCGAGGCTCGCTCCGGGCGGACGTCCTGGACTTGTCCCTCCTGGCGTCGAGGATACTGCGGCATCGGAGGGTCTCGTCGGGGTGGCGCCGTGGCCTGGCGGTTAGCTTGCGGCGGTCGTCGCGCCATGGCGGCGTAGCTCAAAGTCGGTTCCTCTGGGGTCGTCGTGTTGATCGGAACCTCAGGTTGGAAGGCCCGGTGAACTTCCTCTCGGACGACCTCAGCGAGCGACAGTGAGGTCGGGCGATCCGCAGTGGGGAGTATCTTGCGGAGTTCTTCCCGGACGACTTCACGGACGATTTCCCGAAAACTGTCGACACCGCTGGTGTTCAGGTCGAGAAGGGAAGCAGCGACCGATGGAGCAGCAGGCGCGCCGGTGATTCGGTGGTAGTGGCTTTCTCGGGCTGTCAGGGCGCGCTCGATATTGGTGGCTTCGGTAACAAAACCATTGACGGTCGTCGGGGGATTGCGTACCAGTCCTCCGAAAATTTCACCCTTCACGCCACGCATGAGAGCGCGAAGTTTCTTCTCCTCGGTGGCTTCCGGATCGGCCCGGGCACTTAGACGCAGGACATCTTCGACAAAGCTTGTCACGCTTTCGGTGGGGCCCTGCACCCTTGTTCGAAGAAGGTCCTCCGCTCGCTGCCGACGGTGGTAGTTGATGAACGTCCGCTTCAGTTCGGCGGCGCATGGCTCCCACGAAGTAAAGGAGGCTTCGTGGTTCTCAAACCAGTGCCTCGCGGTGCCTTCCAGCGCGAAGTAGAGGTTCTGAAGGCGGTGCTCATCCGTCCATCCGTTGTGGCGGGCTACACGTTCGTAATGATGCAGCCAGTCCTCTACGTCTTCGTGAGCTTCACCGTGGAAGGGCGTCGGAGTGCGGGGAGTAACGGGCAGGATGACGACGGGTGGAGTAGTCATCGTCGCCGTCCGCTTCTTTGGCTTCTTTGGCAGGGGTCCAAATTCCGGGAGCTGGCCTTCGGTACGGTGGCTTGCTCGGGCGTTGGAGTCTTCTGCAAAGGGTAGCCTCCCGGGGCTGAGCACGTCACTTGGCCGGCGTGTCTTCGTAGGGGTACGTTTTACAGGCATAGACTGCACTACCCCGCACCTCCACCAAAATGTCACGAATGACAAGTGATGAGGCGATAATAACTGAGTAAACTGAACGTTTAATGGGGCGAACTTGTGCCCGAAAATGAAAATGAAACAGAAGATAACAAGAGAGCGTCGCGGGCGTCGAAGGCGGCGAAGCAGCAAGATCGAACGCTGAGGCGAAACTGACTGCGGCTCGCCACGCGGAGCCACTTATGTACACGCGGAGGGTTCTGGAAGAATCGGCGTAGAAGGTTCTGCGCGTAGAACATTCTCACCTCGAACAAGCAGCACGGTTCTCGAATTTACCAGAACATTACATTAGATGTCAACAAAAAAGGCGTCCCCGCGGCCAGGAATCGAACCCTGGCTTTTCGCGTGGGAGGCAGGCGCTATAACCGCTAGGCCACGCGTGCGCTGCCTACTTGGCAAGCTGCGCGCGCGGCAATATTTTTAGGTTTCGTTTTTTTTTTTTTTTTTTTTTTTTTTTCTACGAGCGGCGTCCATCAACCTACCGACATGGGGGCCCCCAGAGAGTCGGGGGCCCTGGGCTGCAGGCCCCTTAGCCCGTACCTTAATCCGGCCCTGGCCCCAGGTAACCGCGTAATCACAGAAACGTTTAGCGAAGAAGCTCCTGCGATCTTTACGTTTTGTACTAATCAACGATTTTACGATATAGCTTTTAGGATAACATTTTCGCATTTTTCTAGCTTCCTTTGAATGTTGGAATTTCTGAGAATCAAAACGAAAGGTATACGTCGTGTGTAGGGCCTAGGGGAAGTTGTTTCAGCCCTTGGTCACCAAATAATCACAGCAACTTTAAGCGAGGAAGCGCTTGCGATCTTTAACATTTTGTACTAATCGACAATTTTACGAATTGACAGTTCTGAAGACTTTGATATAATGTGCTTTCGTTGCAATAGCTTGCATTTGATCGCAGTGATTTTTGGTTTGTTTTTTCAAGTGACATGCTGGCGTTTGCTCAAATGACGTATATGAAATGACCTGCTCTATAACAGTGCATCAACACATGCTATTAAACTTAGATGCTCAGAGGTGCGTTCGTCTTTGTAATTAACAAGTTACAGACAATTATGTTTTTTGAGTGTAATATTTGTGTGTTTTTTTTTGTAGCTGCGCCCGTTTTGTGCTATTTAATGTCCGTGTGCTATAATGTTATCATCATGTGTGTATGGTTCTAAATATCCTCTTTGCAATGCCAACAAAGGCCAAAATGACGTCAGTCGACCCGCCTGCTCACGCATTTGACACAAAAAGTGCGTCACTCGCACGTATGCGCTCGCCAACAATCAATTCGTCGACGGATATTTGAATTCGCGTTCGTGGCCAATGAGTGCACTGACAGAACGTATCACCACTTGCGAATGCCAAGTTCTATGGTGTGCCTAAAAAGCACGGTGGAAGCTTGGGGTCATCGTACAGGTGCCCTAGCATGTCACGACCGCGTGATTTCACTGTTCTCTTTTGAGTTGAGGATTACAGCTAAGAAGAAGTTGAAAAATCATTGCATGGCCCCCTTAAAGGGGTACGGAAACAAAAATTGAAATATTCAAATTTCGTTCGGAAATGGGTCAAGCATGACGGATAATAACCGTAATTCATAATCGCACGTTTGTATTTTGAACGATTGGCTATATTTTTCGTTCCAAACGGTGCACTCGAGCGAGCGCTCGAAGAGAAGCGAACGGAGGGCGCGATGCGTCATGGGATATCCGGCGCAAACAAAAACAACAAAAAAGACTCCCCGCATTCGTGACGTGGCAAGACAGCCTTGGTTATGAGCTTTGCCGTTGGTGGTGGTGTCAGCGTTGTAGTGGTGTCAATACCGTCAGCGCGTTACAGCCGAGCCGTTGGAAGTGCCCGCGGGGTGACGGGCGTTTCACCTGTCGTGTGAGCGGCTTCGAAGTGTACAGCAAAGTCACACGAGCAACCCCGCGACGTGCCTCAACGAGTCCATCATGGCGTCTGGTTGACTTTCGCGCTTTCGCATTCTTGGATGGAACAGCGCGGATGAACAGTCACACTCACATGCACACAAGAAGCAAACAGACTCGCAGCGCTGACTTTCAACTCAGTTCTATATTTCTTCTTCCTCAAATCTTCAACTCCTTCACCTTTGCCGTTAATGAGAACAATTTAAATTTTTACACACCAGAGACCAAATAGCCAATACACATTAAAAATAACTAATAATTAAATAAATCATGCAAAGACAACGAAAGAAAATAATACTAAAAAATTAAAAATTAAGAATTAAATTTAAAAAATAATAAAGCGAAAAATTTCTTATCACTATTGGTGCTTTGATGATATCTCTAGATAAACCAATTCCTTCTTTGACAAAGGTACGGATGATACACTAACACATTGTTTGTCCAACCTGGCTATTTTTCTGCTTCGATGATCTCCCGTGTCAGCTGATTTCCACTTCTGGCTATGACAGTGCAATTACTCAGGTCCGCTGAACACCCGCAATCCCGGCAATGGATACCTAGATTCCCTGATATTACTCTGTTGATGTTATAATGATGCTCTCGTAACCGTTGATGTTATAATGATGCTCTCGTACATTGGATTAAATTGGGATTTTTGATTTTCTGAAGGAGTTTTTCTGCGACAGATCAAAAATCAAATCAAAAATCCCAATTTAATCCAATGCCATTCCCCTCTCATGCGGAAAACAGTATATCGGGCAGACCGGGAGGTGTCTCAATGACCGGTTACGAGTAGAGTTCCTGTATAGGCTCCCTACGGGAGCCAGAGTTGCGCGTTTGATTCCACATGCCGCGTGCCGCCCTCGCCGCTATTCGCCGAGATCCGATCACGTGAGGAGCCGTATCAAGTGTCGTGCAGCAAAGTAGACGTTGCACGCGCCCCGGCGTACGTTCCCAGGCTTTTGAGCCCGCCGCGCGCCTCGAACGCGCGGCGCTGCTATTCGCCGAATTCAGTCACGTGAGGAGCTGGATCCACATGCCATGCGTGAACGCGCAACTCTGGCTCCCGTAGGGAGCCTATACAGGAACTCTAGTTACGAGTAGAGTTCCTGTATAGGCTCCCTACGGGAGCCAGAGTTGCGCGTTCATGCATGGCATGTGGATTCAGTTCCTCACGTGACTGAATTCGGCAAATAGCAGCGCCGCGCCTTCGAGGCGCGCGGCGTGCTCAAAAGCCGGGGAACGTACGCCGGGACGCGTGCAACGTCTACTTTGCTGCACGACACTTGATACGGCTCCTCACGTGATCGGATCTCGGCGAATAGCGGCGAGGGCGGCACGCGGCACGGGGAATCAAACGCGCAACTCTGGCTCCCGTAGGGAGCCTATACAGGAACTCTAGTTACGAGAGCATCATTAGAGAGTTT